>JAZDUA010000010.1:6247500-6847500 GCA_038098605.1 Gryllus longicercus
AGAATTACAAAACTAAATTCCCGGGCTAACAAGAATTGTTACTAACTCTACCGTCTGATTGACGATAATTATGTATAATTTTATACATAACCTAAAAAATTAAGTATTTCTATGAATACTTTTCTCACGTAACTTTCTAAGCGCATTGAAATTATTGAAATAATTTTTCCGTTGGTACCTAGTGGGAGTCAAAACATTTTGGATAGCGGCGGACGTCCGTGTGATGCGAAATTCGGAAATACCCAACAACCCGTGTCGGAAGACAGGCGTCTGGATAAAGTTTTAGAACTCGAATATTATCAATACTTGGAGCGATATTTGTAACATTTTGACACAAACCGCACTATTCTCAACAGGCTTTGTGTTTAAAACATTTTCAAACGTCACTACATTCTTTCAAATTTTCGTACCGTTTTGAAATTAGTCATTCCTTGTTTCCGTCTAACATATGAACACTTTTAGGCAGTTATTGTCTATGGATCGTAAAAAGTTGACTGCGCTTTGCAAAGTTGCATTTTATTTCGTGATGCAATATTGCAATATTTAAAAGCAAAGAAATCTTGTGTGAAATGATTAATTGGGGAGTATCGCGAATCCTTTATAGGTTGACGAATATACGGTTTGATTGTTAAATTTTAAACATTATCTTGAATCTACACTTTCGAATGTCGTTTATACACACATTGTAATCTGTTTATTTGGTGTTTCTTATTTTAGAATTACAATGGCTTATGGAGAGAAACAACCGAGCGACGTTGCTCAGAGCGTATCGCGCTGACTTCGCATTCGGGAGGCCCGGGATCAATTCCCGTGCCAGCCATCCTGATCAGGTTTTTTCTGTTTTCCTCGATCAGCCAGGCGAATGCATGGAGGGCTCTACTAAAAGGCCACAACCGCAAAACCGGCGTCGCTAGCCGAATTCGTTAACAACGTGAAATCAGGAAGGTTAAGCGAATTCGAGACACCACGGGTTCCTCGTTGGGTGACAGTCCACAAACCCACTGTATCAAACGGCGCCGAGGCCAATTGGCCTTTACGGGACTTATAATGGCTAAATAAAAATACAAATGGAGGGGGACAAACATCGCTAAGCACACAAGACTAAATATCATGCATGACGCAATACAGCAGTGGCTCCGAACGGTCTACTCAAGAAAACGCCGACGCTCGAAATATTAAGAAAAACGTTCTCTAATGTGTTGGAACGAAGTTAGTTTCGTTTCATTGGAGGCGGTCTTTAGCAGCATCGGCAAAATTTGTTACCCGCTGACAAACAATGTCTCATAGGTTAATCTCAGGTTTTAAAATCTCCAATTTTAGGCACCCGAAATTGGCTCATAATCACAAAACGAGGCTGTATAATTTAAGATGAAAATAACTAATACTTATATTTTATTTTACTTCTAATTGTTTTATTGAAAAAATGTAAACTAAATATTGAAACAATCACAGATAGAAATTTAAGTGCTAAATCCTGTATGAAATTTTTCACTCCAAATTATTTTATACACAATTTTTTTTTATTATTTTCCTGCTTGCATGTTTTAGTTTTAGAAATATATTAGAAATATTCCCAGGGGCAGTAGAGAAAAACGTTGATAAACAAGGTAGAACTCAAAATAAAAGTAAACAAGCAACTAATCAGTGATAATACGTAAACAACAGGAACAGAACGTCCTGAGTTCAAACGTTACGAAAATTGTTCAGAACTTTGATTTTGCATTGCTTTGAAAATTGATTAAATAATCTGTATAAATCGCAGAAATAGCACTGAAGACAGATCTGTAGGGGCGTAAAAGTGCTGAGAGAATGAAAGGTCATAATATGAAAACTACACAAAATCTAACGAATTATGAGAAATGGTTTCGACATTGTTTAAGCATGGAACCCCTAGTTATGACAATACATGCATAGGCAACGTAACATGCAATGAAGATGCATCTACAAAGAAGTAAACAAACAAGCAGGTCACATATCACAATATGAAACCTAGATAAACAAAGTGAGATGAAATGCCAGAAATATTAAAGGCATTGCTGCGGCATATAACCCTAGTTATGACAATACATTGAGCAATGCCCGTAGATAGATCCACCGTAAACAATTTTAATTTTCATGTGGGGCAATAAGCACCATAAGCACAGCAACAACAGTCAGAGGCGACTATAATAAACGACTGGTCTATTGTGTTTCAATAAAAAAAAACCTTAAGTAATTGTGGAAAACACGCATTGAATGCAGATATGCAGAGAGCGATAGTCTATGCGTCATTGCTTGAAAAATAGACCAAAAAATTATATTATTTACAAACACATTTGAGATATTATTTTGACATAAACATCAAGTTATGATAATACATTATGTAGGGAAGAGTTAAGCTACTTCTACAAAGATAATACAAGTAAACAAACAAACCAATGAAATGAAAACAAGATAAAAAAGTGAAAATTTCAAGAAACTTTCATCGCATTGTTATGTTAATGTATTGATTATCTTGATAGATCTCTGAACAGACTGAAGACAGATCTGCAGACAACTAGAAACCATAAAATGTCATAACGTGACAGATCCGCTCTTAAAACATTATTTTCAAGCCAACTCACCAGGTGGAGCAATGACCATGGGAAATGCAGCCATAACAGGCAGCATAATTATAATATATGACCGAAACGTATTTTGTCACAATATTAAAACTACATTAACCAATAGTGTCAAAACTCGCACTGAAGTCTGATCTGAGAGAGCGAGGAACTATTCGTCATTATATGAAAAATAGACCAATAAAATTAGATGATTTACAGAAAATAATTGGAACGCTTTTTTTACACAGACTCCTAGTTATGACAACACATTAGACAGAAAATAGATCAAGTAAAGTTAAATCGACAAAGACAATAAATGTTAACAAACCAATAACAATATGAAAACAAGGTAAACAAAAATTAAATATTATAATACATATTCAGTATTGAAACAACACATTGAAGAACGGGATACATCAAGGAACATCCGCTGAAGACTGATCTTCAGTCAGATCTGCTAACATCCGCCCCCAAAAAACATTATTTTCAGTCCGACTCACCAGGTGGAACAACGAGCATCAGGAACCCAGTAACGACTGACATCAAAGAGTGTAATATACGGCAGAAAATTAATACGTGACAATACGAAAACTGCATTAATTAAAAGTGGCGATACATATACTAAAGACTCTGCAGAGATCGATTGTCTATCCGTCATTATATGAAAAATATGATGAGGTGATTTACAAAAAAATATTTGGACCATTGTTTGACATAGACACATAGTTATGAGAATACGTTTGACTTAGCGCAGAACACACAGCCAATCTAAATTAACAAAAATAATAAAAGTAAACAAACAAACCAGCCACTATATGCAAACAAAATAAAGGTGAATTAAAGGTTAGAAACAATGCTATGTTTATTCATGCATAATCTGGTTATATTACAACACAGCCACTGAAGACATCTCCAGAGAGTCAGAAATGACATGATGTCATAACAATGGTAGATCCCCCGCCAACAAACTTTATGTTCAATCCCACTCACCAGGTGGAGAAACGAGCATCAGGAACACAGAGACGACGGACAGCAACGACAGAGCAAGGACTGTAATATACGGCTAATGCTTAATGCGTGACAATATGAAAACTGCATTAACTATAAGTGGCAACACACACATCTATGTCAGATGTTCAGAGTTCAATGGTCGTGGTTATTGATATTTCATAAATTGATTATATAAAAAATAGACAACTAAATGAGATGATTTACAAAATATATTTGGAATATTTTTTGTCATAGGCATCTAGTTTTGACAATACATTTGACAGACTACAAAACACTCAGTGAATCTAAATCTATAAAAACACTAACAGTAAACAAACAAACCAGTCACAATATGCAAACAAAATAAAGAATTAACGGTTAAAAACAATGCTATGTTAATACATTGATAATCTGGTTATATGACAGCACAGCAAATGAAGACAGATGTCCAAAGAGCTAGAAATGACACGATGACATAACGATGACAGGTCTCTCACCGATAAACATGATGTTCAATCTTACTTATCAGGTGGGATAACAAGCATCAAGAACACAGCGACGATAGACAGCAAAGACTGTAATATACGTCTAAAGCGTAATGCGTGACAGTATGAAAACTGCATTAACAACAAGTGGCAACACACACATCTAAAGTCAGATCACTCACCAGGTGGAGCAACGAGCATCAGGAACACGGCGACGACAGACAGCGACGGCGTGGAGCAGCGCCTCGTGCTGGGCGTCATGGTTGCCATAGCGGCTGCGCGTCGGCGGAGGCTGCGGCGGCGGCGATGGCGGCGGCGGCGGCGGCGGCGGAGCGACCGACTGCGTGGGGCGCGCTGCACTCCAACGCGACCGTGCTGAGCCCCGGGCGGTAGCCGAAGCTCTGGCGACGGCTGCGGCGGCGGCGGCGGAGGCGGCGAAGGGGGCTCGCCCCGAGCAGCGGCGGCGGCGGCGGCGGCGCGTCACGTGCGCAAGGCGGGTGGTACCACACAGTGGTCGGAAACCCGGCGACCGTGTCCGTGGGGTCGAAACATCGATGGGTTGAGAACGTGTGAACAGTTCGTATCTGCTCGGATGACCGGGAGACGCCGCGTGCTATTCTGCGATTTATGCCTCTCTGCCCCTGGCAGGAATCAGCTGTTGACGGTTTTACCCTATAGGGAGATTGAACGTCACCGTAGTGACGTCATTATGGTGACGTTCGACCTCCCGATTGGATGAAACTGTAAACAGCTGATACCTGCTAGGGGCAGAATAAGAAAATCAGAGTACAGACTCTGATGCAAACTATTTGACAGTCGTGCGGCGGCCTTCTTCAGGGCGAAATGGTGGCATCGGTGCCTGGAACGCTGGCCGCCATATTCCATGGAGAACGAATGTTGGAAAACATTTTGAAAGAGGCATTAGTGACAATTGTTAACGATGGCCAATCATAAGTAGCACAATATAATTGAAATAAAAGGTAAAATGTTTTTAAGGCTTCATGTATGTTTTAATGACTTGCAACAAGGTGATAATTGTGATATCTGTCTGCATTTAAAATTCCTAGTTTGAATCTGTAAAATTTCTTGTATCTACTCGGCTGTCCTAAGCACAGCTGCCATTTCGGCCGTCATGCAGTGCCCTTCTTCAGGGTGAAATGCCATCTGTGCGTAGGGCACGGCGTTTCCCGGGCGGCCACGTAGATACTGCTGACGCCGCAGTTGCGTACGCTTTCATGTGAAGAACTTCCTTCTGATGTGATGGTGGGGCACAGGTACAGGGCAACTACTGTAGCCACCGAAGCGGCTCTGGCGAGGAGGTGCTACAGTACCTGCAGCGTGTAAGCGCCTCTGACACTTCGATGCACTGTTCCCACACATCACTACGCACATGGCACCACCTACACGTCGGAAAAGTTAAATATTAAAGCATTAATACTTGACAGGCTACGACACGTCCTGATATCAAGTTCATAACCTTCGTCATAACCGTACCTTATCGCCTGACTTCGTGTGAATCCGATGAGCGACAACACTGAACGCAGGCTGTGCGAAAGTAAACAAATCCTCGCAAGCTTATTGCTTCAGAGTAGGTCACGTGACGTGCCAGAGTTCAGGGCTAGAGAACTGTCAGAGTCGCTTTTACGCTTCCGGATCTGTAGGTTTCCGACAGAGGCGGATTTTCGGCACTAGTTATATAACTAAGTGGAAGTCCGAGTGTCTCAACGAGAATTCCAGGCGGCCGGCTGCTCTAGTCGGTAATTTCCCGTGGTTTTCCTTGCAGCGATTCTAAACGGGAGGTCCAAGTGTTCGAGTGCCGACGATGACGAATTTTCGAGGTCCAATTTATCCGTTCTCTGCAGGAGAATTTTGGCGGCAAGCAGCTCTCAGCAGAAGTTCTCCGTGGTTACTCCCAATCAATACCGGGAAAATGCCGAAACAGTTTCCTATCAAACGGGCTAGGGACCGTGTGCGACCTTTCCTTTCTCTTTCCTGTCCTTTCCTCAGCTCGTTCTTACAAACACTTACTAATACCTGCACTACACTACCACACGCCGGTAGGCCAGTCGGGAGCATCGTGTTTGTGCTGGTTGGAGCGGTGCCCTGCTGGCAGAAATAACTGATGATACCCGGAAGCTGATGTATAGGTCGCCGATGTATATCGAGTTCTTGCGGAGTAGAAACATCACGACTTCCCAGGACATACTTGTATTGCACCTGTGCACCGTAGAACTTGACTTGCAAGGAATCATAAATCAATTAATTAACCAATCAATCCAAAGTGACGTATCGCCTTGAATCATAATATTTCAGGGAGGGAAGTAATCACATTTTGTCTTATAATTCAAGACAGAATTTCGAGTACCGTTTAGCATGAGCAAGAAACCATTTTTCAAAGCAATAATTTTTAATTAAGCATAAATAATAATACTTCAGTGGTAGTTACGCAAGACTAGCGCCATCGATATATTGGTGTAGAATGCGTTCGAAATGTTATTTTATTTACAGTTAATGAAAATGTTTTTTTTTTTGTTAACAGTTGAAGCCAAAAACTGGAGCCTCGCCGTTGACTTGGAAATGAGTGCGGAAACAAAGTCACATTCGTCCTATCAAAGTGGTGATTGTTTAACTAATCTAACTTTACCCAATTACCTTCAACACATAGAACTTTTTGAATCACTGCTCATTATACAACTCATTCCATACGTGTTTCATTTGTCCATTAGCTGTTTCACGGAAAATATTCTCGCCATCGAGGCAATTCGAGTTATTGTGGTTAGACCATTTGCCTCCCACTGTAAGGGTCAGGCTTTAAATCTCGCATTTTTGGGGGGATGTACCCGTTTCCTCTGTCTCTTATTCCCCATTTTTTTCTTTCTTTCTTTCTGTAGCTTTCTCCAGCTTCAGGGGAAGCCGATTTTGACTGCTGGCACCGGCTACCCACAATGTCCCTCATGGGGACACATACACTATGTGATCAAAAGTATCCGGTCACGTGACTGAAAATGACTTAACCAATTCGAGGCGCTCTCCATCGGTAATGCTGGAATTCAATTGTGTGTTGTACCACCCTTACCCTTGATGACAGCACCCACTTTCGCAGGCATACTTACAATCAGGTGCTGGAAGGCTTCCTGGGGAATGACAGCCAATTCTTCACGGAGTTCAGCACTTAGGTGAGGTGTCGATGTAGGTAGGTGAGGCCTGACACGAAGTCGGCGCTCCAAAACATTCCAAAGATGTTCGATACTACTCAAGACAGGTCTCTGTGCAGGCCAGTTCATTACAGGAATGTTATTGTCGTTTAACCACTCCGCCACAGGCCGTGCAGTATGAATAGGTGCTCGATCGTGTTGAAAGATGCAGTCACCAACTCCGAATTGCTCTTCAACAGTGGGAAGCAAGAAGGTGTTTAAAACGTCAACGTAGGCCTGTGCCGTGATATTGCCACACAAAACAACAAGGGGTGCAAACCCCCTCCATGAAAAACACGACCACTCCATAACCCCATTTTGGACATGTGCGGATACGTGTGATCACATAGTGTAACTTTGTTTGTATGAAATTTTTCAACATATATTAATTGTCACAAGTCTATCATCTTCGATCCCCTTATGTGCCCTGGAAGTTTGTATGTAGGCATTTGACATTTTATGGTCGAATAAATCCAAATTTGTCAACTAGCGGTGTACCCAGGACTGGGCCTGTTTTTTTATTATTCATTTCTGAAAAAAGAGAGACATGTGGTGAGTGTATCTAGAATACTTGGCCAGCCTGGACCCAGCTATACAAACTGAAACCGATTATACCACGGAAAGCTAGCAGGATTTTCATGAACCACCCGAGTTCCATTGAGTTTTTTACATTTGTTTCTGGGCTGCGTTATTTAGGGTAGTTTTCTGGCTTCTATCCGGAATTGATCAGATGAAACCACGAAAATTACTGTTCAGTCTAAATATATTTATCGTCCAGCTAGTAATCGCTTTCGATCCAGCAATTCAGAAACAGTGAAAGTTCTCCTACTTTTTGGATCATGTGGCAATAGTTCGTAAACGCAGTTGGTTTAAAAAGTGACACCAATCTTCATTAATGAGCTTTACAAAGTGTAGGCACATTAGTGCATGGAGCAATTACCAGCGATCCAATAATTACAATTTTGAATATTGAATAATTAAGATTTTTAATGAGAAATTGCTTCTTTAATTGTGGTTAGTTATGTTACGAGGGTGGAATTTCACAATATTTCTGCAGCCTTCACTTACGAAATCTATACTAACATGTAAAGTTGAGTTTATTTACTATTTCTTTGACTGACGTTCGGATTCCATGTGATGAGTGCCCTTCCAAAGCGAAATTCATTGAGACGTATTGAGTGATCTAACCTAAAATATATATAATAGCAGTATTTATGATGAGGTGAATAATGGTGTAGAAATTATGGGTGGAATCAAAGAGATCCTTGACGAAGTGCGCCGAGATCACGCATTGCCCACTGCAAATTCCACATGGATTGGCCAGGAATCGAACCCGAAGCCCAACGGTGAGAGACGTATGACAGGCGTGACGTCATGAGCTTCCTTCCTCTCCTCCCCAATCCCCACCCCTCAAAAGTATATAAAACAAGTACCCCTTGCGAGAACTCTCGCATGTTAAACGCCAACCTCTCTCCTATCCTTCCATTTCCATGTTAAGACCATAATATATTCTATTTTTTACGTTATAGTTTTTTATTGCCTTCGTTATGGCGCTCGATATACACTGCATAACTTACTTGGATTGCCAGGATCGTGGTTACGAGGGAAATATGAAAACAGTTGAATGATGATAAACGTTCTCTTACGGAGAGAATTGTGAAAGGGAATTAAAGGAAATATGAAAAGACAAATCGAGTCAAATTAACATCTAGTTACTTAGTAAATCTGAATCAATAAAATTTGGTAAAAATAAAATTATGTATATTCTACGGGCGTCAACTGGTTCTAATGATCTCGGTTGACTAAAATCACTCGGGCAAAAGACACTCGCCGCTCGATCGTTAGAACCTTTATAACGCCTTTGATGCATAAATAACAATTTTTCTTCTAGACCCTCTTTTCCTCCATGATTTGTTATATGAGTCCCCGTGTAATTGTATTAACTGAACGTATTTTAACACAACAGTACAATATATACGTGCCGATACAAACTGTTGTTTTTTAACTCTATTGCCGAACAGAGAGGTACAACTGTGCAATTCAATCGTATAGAATATTTCGTATATAATATAGAAGTTTAATTTTACATACAGGTCTGCACGTTTCTGAACAGCTGGAGAAGAATCGAGAAGCGCCGAACCAACAAAAATGTAAAAGAATGTCCATAAAAAGGTCTTATTATATAGATTATAGTGTAAGGAACTTTTCTTTTTTAATTCCATTGGCCTCAAAATAAGGCCAATTTTAAGGCCCTAGAACGCTTTATTTTAGAGTTCTTATAACTACTCGGGGTGTCCAGAAATCATTGCCACAACAATTATTTTGTGTTCACAGGATCCATTTGCTGAACGAAAGAGGTCAGACTATATTACAGGTATTCCCCGCCAATGTCTATGCACTTTTCCGTCATTCTGACAGCTTCCATATTTGCGTAGCAAGCCATTCTTTAGGTGTATGACCGCGCCAGTGTTGAACAACTGCATAAAGTTCGTCATTCGTGGTGAACTTCTTATACCGTATGCCCTTTTACATTGCGTCGATTAGGGTAGAGTTGTTAGGAGAAATATACGTGGAATATGGAGTATCTGGAGCCACATGGAAGAACCAGGATTCATCAATGGTGACCAGGCGCCGAAAGAACTCCGCTAGATCTGCACACTACCGCTTAACCAACTGTTGGCTCATCTCCACACGCTTCTGTCTCCGCACAATGGTGAGGGTATGGGGTGCCATTATGCACACACCTACTTCGTCCTTAAATCCGCGTGAATGATTGTGCGGACGGGTCCCGTAATAGACTTGTTGTCAGAGTTGTGAATGAGTGGTAAACTGTGCCACAAATGTCAAATTTTACAATATAAAAACACTGCAACTCATACAAAAAACAGGAAAAGATTTGCACCCAAAGAAATCTATTCAACCCTTTCTTTAGAAAGTGCAGTCAGAATATGAAGGCATGAAAATGTGACCTTTGCCGTGAGCTGATTGCCGCGAACAATCTATTTTAAAAACTTGAAAATCAAACGTGTAACCAGTTCGTGACAAAATACCCAAACTATAAAATTTCACTAGAGTCAACTCTTAGAAAATATTTCTCTCTACAACTCTTAATATATATTTCGTCTAAATTTGAATATTAAATATTTTAATTTCCTTGTTGATGAAGATTTTGTGGATGTTATCAATTTTAATGCCTATTTCCCTTTTGTTTGTTTTTTATTTTTACTTCCAATTTGAGTGCTTATTTTCAATTCTATTGCCTCATCACCTGTCTATTTTTAAACTTTTAAGATTTCTATTTTAGACTTTGTAGTGCCCACATATCTCAACTCTAATTTCCGTTTCCAAAACCTATTGCATTGTGTAGCTGGAATGTTGGTCTTAGCCGTTTTATTGTGCGTGTTGCCATTTAAGTTAAAGTGGAAAGAAGAATCCCCTACTTCAGTTCACTACAACATACATTGACACACCTTCATAAATATAAAACATTTTAATTACATCTTCACAAAATCGTTAAAAACTTAGGTTCATAGTGAATAGTGGCTGAATTGTTTCAGAAATTGTAAACCTCCCTAATTTCATTAATCGTATAAGATCATTTCATTAGGTGTATATGTGGTACTTTGCTATTGTAACTTTTCTTTACGTTTCTTCCTTTTGTGTGACGGAATTGCAGGGGCTCAGCTACTTTAAATGTTAAGAAGGGAAGAACGCAACCCGCAACGCATGGCAATGCTATGCAAGGCACAACCGGGCGGAGCGCTGCATGCGAGAAGGAAGCGCGTTCGAGGTGCGGACGCGTGAGACGCGAGAGGAAAGGCACGAGAAGCAAGGAAGAAGAAAGTTGCCGCAGCGATGGGGGGCGGAAGTGGCGGTGAGGAGAACACGGTTGGGGATGGACTGTATGGCGGATAGGAGGTGGGAGGGTCTGGCGGGGTGGATGAGGTGGGACGAACATGGCAAGGCGAAGGAGGTAGGGCGCAGGAGGTTGGGCGTCAGAGGCAGGTCAGAGGAGGCGGGGCGGGGCAGAGAAGGCGGGACGGAGTAGACGTGGCGGAGGAGGCGGGGCGGAGGAGGCGGCGTAGAGGAGTACACGTTCACTATAGTGAATGAGAGTGTAAGTAAGGGGTGAGGATAGGACAAGGAAGAGGAAGGGAAGATCGCGTGCGGATTCCGTCCCGTTTGTGATGGTACTAGTTCGGTATTCACCTTGTAATGAATGGAGAAATCACTGAAAACTACCCATCAGAAAAGTTCGCCACCAGCATTCTTCTCCAGGCAACGGCTGAATTCGACCCAACAATCCAACTGGTATCGAAAATACTGCCAGTCTCGGAACTCGAACCCAAGCAGTTGAGAGGTAGTGCAATGACATCAGATGCAGCTCCGAGCTACCTTAGCCGGTATTTTGTTTATAATGATTCATTGATTGTTAGTTATTCCAGGCGCGTCAACTGCCAAGGTCATTAGTTGGCCGACACATGTTTTTCCTCGGGAGGTGGCGGTGATTTTGGCCGCTAGGTGGCGAGATCCGCCGCCGACCCACCACTGGCTAGCGGGGTTTTCCCCAATCAAGAATCTCCCACCCATCAGGCACCGACCCAGCCGGGAGAAGCTGTAAGCTCCCGATCGCCCTCCCGGCATGTGTGGTAGTGTAGTGCATGTATGTGTGTGTTTAAGTTAGGGGTGAGGACAGGACAAGGAAGAGGAAGGAAAGAAAGCGTGTCGTTTGTTAGGGTATTGCTCGGGCATTCGCCTGATGTTGATCGGAGAAACTTCTGAAAACTACCGATCAGAACCGCCGGTCGGTAATTTTCTCAAGTCAGCGGTTGAATTCGTCTCAGCTATACCAGATAGTGTCGATACCAGCTAGTATCGCAAATCCTGCCACCGTGGGGAGTCGAACCCAGCACGTCCGGGCCGAAGACGCTGCAATGACATCAGTGGCAGCCGTGAGCCACCTCATGCGGCATTTTGTGTATGGGTGCGTGCGCGTCGGGTGGGAGCAGACCACTGTGCAGCGGCGCGGCGCGGTGGTGGGGCGTCGCCGTTCGCGATGGAGGGGAGCAGCCGGCGCCAAGGCCGACCCCGCTGACCGTGGAGCGCTCGCATCCCCCCTCCCCTCCCCTCCCCTCTTCGCCACGCGCGCGCGCGCACCCCCTCCCCGCCGCGCAGCCCAGCGCAGCGCTCGGCTGCATCCGCGGCGCAGCTTCCGCGCGGAGAGAGGCGGTTCCGGCTGCCTCCGCGCCGGGGCGGCGTCGAGGCGACGCGATGCGCTGCTCGGCGGACGCCACCGCAGCGCCTCCTGGTGTCATGGGCAGCCTGGGCGATCGCCCAGGGCCCTGCAAGCCAAGCGGTCCGATGGGCTTAACTGCAGTCCCTCTGACCGGGAGGTCCTAGGTTTCAGTCCCGGCGGTGGCAGGATTTTTTATACTGGCTAGTGTGACTTCTGTCTCTGTGTGGAGGAGAATTGTAGCGGCCGGCTGCTCTGATCGGTAGATTTCCGTGGTTTCTCGAAATGCCGGAGCAGTACCCAAACAAACGGGCCACCTCATGCGCGATCTCACCTTCCTCTTCCTTGTCCTATCGTCACCCGTTACTCACACGCTTATATTAACACGCACTACACTACCACACATGCAGGCAGACCCGACAGGAGATAAGTTCTTGCCGCAGATGAGGCGGAGTCTCCCTGGTAGGAGAGCTCTGTTGCTGTGTGAAGGAGAATCCTAGTGGCCGGCTGCTCTGATCGGTACTTTCGCGTGTTTTGTTTTTTTGTTTTTTTTAGTTTTTTTTTATTTTTATTATTAATCCCAGACAAATGCCGCAGAAGTACCCTAACAAGCGGGCCACGGACCGCGCGCGATATTTCCTTGTCCTATCCTCACCTCTTACACACAGTTACACTAACATGCACTACACTACCAGACATGCCGGGAGACCGGTCGGAATCTTAGAGCCTGTCCGAGCTGGGTAGGCACGGAGTGTGTAAAGTAAAAAAATTATTTATTTCGTTTATTAATGATTTTTATATTTTCTTCTTTCCTTTTCCTTTCTTATCTCCCTTTGTTATACTTTCCCCTCTGATAGTTTTCGCTCTGTTCCTTGCCGTTTTCATCGAATTCTTTCTGTTAGTTCCCCTTTCTACTGTTCTCATCCCTCGCGTTTCCGTAAATTTTCTTCATTTCACTTCCTCTTGACATTCCTTTTCATTCCCTCATGTTCCCTTCTTTTGCTTTCCCTCCCTCTAACTTTCTTATCATTGCCTTCACATTTCTTTTCTCACGTTCTGTTCCTTCCGTTTTCTTCCGTCCTGATTCATTCTACTCCATTCCCTTTCGTCATCGAGACAGTCGATCTTCTCCTTTCCACTTCTACCCTCCTATTCGTTTTATTTATCCTTCCCTGTGTTCCTTTCGTTTTATTTTCTATTTTCATTTCGAAACCTTCCCTGTTACTTTACTCTACTTTGTCTCCTGTTTCCTTTCCTTTTTTCTACTACCCTTCCTTCTACCCTCTTCTCGCCCGTTTGCCTTTTACAGCTAAGAATTCTTGATAATACGATTCTATACGCCATGCGTCTCCATATGATGACTACATATTGATAGCACAGTAGATGTATAGTTTCAGTAGGTCAAGGACAAAAGTGGACTTAGAACGGGCTTGAGGTATTCCTGGTAAAACAGGGGATGAGAAAGTATTGTCAACAACTACAACCTGTTCTCTGTGACTATAAAAACACGAAATCTACTCGTACAATACTGCAGAATAAAATAAACCGAGGCATTTATATTTTGTTAGAAAAACGTCATGGTATACTGAATTGAATACATTGATAAAACACAAAAGCATTAAAATTCCCTATATCCAAAGACTGGCGAATGCCTGCTATCAGGCCAATCAATGTCGTTTGCGTACCTTCTCTAAAAGCAGATTGAAAATGTTTGAAATCATTTATAACGTGATATTGTTGTATTTGTTTATGGACCATTTTTGTTCGGAGAATCTGGCAAAAATAACAATAGCATTGAGAGAGTTGTAAGAATTTTTAAATTTAGGGAGATGCATATGCGTCTTAGAGAAGGTTTTTTTGTTAAGAAAATCGAGATATTAAGGAAATAATTGTTATTGTACATTTTAAATATTATTAATATGTGAGTGAGACTGGAAGGGCGTGTTTCACAACTATTTTAGTTGCTTCGACGTGATATCATCAGGGCCTTTTGAATTTGATTTGAGGAATTTTACTATTTTATCGTTTTATCGCCTTCATTGTACTGGCTAAGTTTTGTTTCAGAGCCAGCATTGTAGCTGGCTGGCAGAAAAACCTAGTGGCCGGCTGCTCTTATCGGTTGTTTTCCTTGTATTAATACCAGGCGAATGTTGGAACAATGTCCTAAAAGTAGCCACCAGCCGCGCTATCTCTCCTTTCTTTTTTTTGTCCTAACCTCTCCCATTACAACACACACACACACACACACGCACACACACGCATACACTCACTCTTACTACATGCACTTCAGCTCTTTTGAAGGTGGAAGACTAGTCGAGATCTTCGAACTTTTTCCGGTTTGCGAGTTGCCCTGCTGGGGTAGGAGGGAGAAGCCGACATGTAGATCTGCGGCGCATCTCACCGTCCAATGGGGGAGGAACACCGCCACCTGCCGCGATAAACATACACTTCACTTACGGAACTTATACCCCTAGCAGTCATCATGCCCGGGAACATCAATCAAACTTCTTGGAAGTCATTATGGTTAAACTGGAGTTTATCGTCAGCGAGAGATGCATTTGTTTCCAGTATCTGTTTTGAATTTTATTTAAAGGTAGAGCGTATCATATTACAATAAGGAATAATCATTAAAATAATACGAGGGAACTACTCGTTTCATTACGTTTACAGATTCTAAAGTTTTCCAGCACGTGCTCTTTAAGCTTCTTATTGAAATTTGTTTTGTAAAAGTTCATGATGATAACAATTCAGAGCGTTCCTGACGTAGATTTCTATTTCTCGCTTCTGCTTTTCATTTTTATATGTGTTATTAACTTTAAAATGGCTTTCATGAGGCCTTATAACTCTTTAAGCTACGGAACAGCAAATCGCGTGACTCCAGTTTTCCACGGACGTTGTTCCTTAAAAATGTCCGGAAGATTCCATTACAAAACAATTATTTTGTTTTCAACGAGTTCTGTTGATAAACCTTGTTCTGAGTCACTGTTTGAAGTGGTGATGTCGAAGAAATGAATTGTTTTGCTTGTATTTAGAGCAATTAGTTAGAGTATAGTACAAAGGAAAGATCATGGTTTGAAATACCCAGAGCTAGTATTTACCATGCAAGAAATATCTAAAACAATCAAAACCATCGATCCACAATTCCGCTTCACAGTGTTACGTGTGAGATTAAAGTTATTTTAATTGAAAGTTTGAACCAAGTTAGAGGCAGATTTTATGTTGGGAATTTTTAAATGGTAACTAAACTCCCCTGTAACAATGTTATCTTCATAATACTCAGTGAGTTCCGAAAGTGATTCCTCCAACACTGTTATTTCCATACTGGAGAGCCAATAATTTACCACAGCATGTATATGATGGTCATCAATAACCATACTGACAAATTGAAAAGGAATTCCAAATCATATGCATTGGAAGATTTAGTGGTTATTTTTGTAACTAATATATTCACACACAAATATAGCTATAATCACACCAAATTTCTCTTTCATATTACCTTTTATTTCATTTCAATTGTTTACGAGATATTTGCTTTAAGGAATCCAACACATGATCAGTCGTTGCAATGCAAATTTGCCAATTTCCGCTAATTACAGTCTCCAAAAATTTTCCCATTTTGTTCTCCACAAATGCTCCCATCAAATAGATTGATATATTATTTCAATTATAAAGAAAGAGATGGTCAAATGTGCACTCTAATCAAGTCTTTTGTTATAAATTGAAAATTATTAAATTTATTACGAACTTATTTATTTATCGCATCTCAAAGCTGAGTTATTTATTTAAAAATACTTTTACAAGTAAAGAGACCAATATTTAATACGCCGATTCTTTCCTCTATTTCCACTTTTTAAGGAACTTTGAACAAAGGGGGTCTTAGAGGGCGCAATGTTGGTCTATTATTGAAGAGTTTCATAATTTAGTCAGTCGCACAGCATTAATCAACGTACATTATGTGATCGAAAGTATCCGGACACGTGGCTGAAAATGACATACCAGTTCGTGGCGCGCCCCATCGGTAATGCTGGAATTCAATAGGATGTTGGCATACTCTTAGCCTTTATTAATGCTTCCATTCTCGCAGGCATACTTTCAATCAGGTGCTGGAAGATTTCTTAGGAAATTTATACCATTCTTCACAGAGTGCTGCTCTGAGAGGTATCGATGTAGGCCGTTGCTCTGATCGGTAGTTTTCTGATCGTGGTTTCTGCGATCAACACCGGCGAGCATAGACGGACGTTTTGAAAAAAACACTTTGGGGGCACCCCAAAACGCATATTTTCGTTAAAATCTCGAAATATATTTTCCGCAGCACTACATAACTTTCCCTATACCACGTATATTACTCCGTATATACGTACGTATACGGGAAAGTAAAAATAATTGCACTTACGGAACAAATTACTATAGTCGTTGTCGCGCCCGGGACCAGAAAATAATAAAGTAAGCGTCGTGTAGATTGGCGCCGGATCTCGCCATCCAGCAGAGGAAGATCATCGCCACTGCCAGCGATAAAAACATACACTACACTAAGGGAACTAATGACCTTAGCAGTTTAACATCCCCTGAAATACTAAGCAATCAAACAATCAATCCAGTTATTCCTTATTCCCTTCTCTTCGCACCTCCGCCATCCCTCCACCGCTACGCGTTCGCCGCCGCTGTGACGTTTCCAGCCAATCTTCCTCTTGCCGCCGCTCCGCCTTCCCCGTCTACTCCCCACTCCTCTCTTCCCGCTCGCTGCGACCTTCCGCGCCGCAGCCTGTGCCCCTCGCCTCTTTTACGTCCGCTCGTGAAACCGACGCCTCCCCCCACCACCACCCCGTCTCCCATCCCACCCGGGCCTGCTACGGCGCCTCGTCTGGTTTTGCGTGAGACTGTCGCTTCGAATCGCCGTCACACGGACGGTCGCTGGTTGGAGACCCACGGAAGAGAGAGATCTACAGAGCTGCGGTATCCCCGTTACTTCCTGGTCTTAGAGAGGGCTTTGCGTGTTGGGTGCGAGGTAGCTTTGCTCGTCTTCTGGTTCAAACGCCTATGACCAGGCACGTGCTGTCCTTCTATTTTCTCTTTGTGAACAAGTTTCTCCTCTAATTCGTTTTCTCGTCAGATTATTAACATAATCATTTAGTTAAATATTAACTGATTCAGTTAAATATAAACTGATTCGGTTAAACATTAACTGATTTAGTTAAATATAAACTGATTTTTTTAATATAAACTGAATTATTTCAATTAAAATTGGTTTACCTAAATATAAACTGATTTAGTTAAATACAAACAGAATGTGCCGTCGTCAATGCTGTAAACTGATTTAAAAGTATTTTAATGTTTTAAAATTATCTAAATGTCATGCATAGCTCTGTTCAAATAAGTTCTTTCTATATATGATAATATTGCAATTTCAAAAATTTTTAATCGTTGGAAAAACTATGCTTGCAAGTACGTATTGTGCGAATAATTAAAATTAAGTATATCTACATTTTATACGCTTTTTTCGCTAATATTCATGTAAATGCACATTAATGATCCTTTAGCATTATTCAGCGTTATTCTCCAATCATAATATAAGATAATTCTCAGTAAGTTCCCCCAGTGTGACCCAAAATCTTGTACAAGTACATTTGATTCTTCCCTGGATTTTCTTAACACTTCCATATTTATGTCCGCTAAGTTTTGAACAGATTAAAACTCCAAAAACTCAGTCTAATTTGTTTTCACTTCTACTTTTTTTCATTTATTTAATTGTTTGTTGAAGTTCAGTTTACAAGAAGAACTTTACAACTGTGTGATGACTTAATCTAATTAACTTAATCTAGGTTAAAATTGTACTTAACTAATCGTAATACAGGGAGAGGAAACAAGAAGCACCTCAGGAGAATTTATTAAATATTTGCGAATATCTGGAGGAAAGAATGGAGCAGAAATGTGCTCTTAATTCTGGTTTTGTATCTGGGATCATTTCCGAGTCTGTAGTGAGTTGATACCTTTATGAAGGATAAGTTAGTGTAAAAGATGTATGATAGAAATGCTATTTGGTGTGCTATTTCATTTATGTTTAGATCGTGATGTAATTTTTTTATTTCTAACTGAACCACTGAGCTCTTGTTATTAATCTTAGGTATTTGTTTTGAAATACTTGCAATTTGTTGAGATTGGTTTTGACGACATTGGTCCAGATCGGGCATTCGTATAATAATGTTGGGCGAATGAGTGATTTGCATAGCGTTAGTGCATTTGACAGAGAGAGATTGTTGCATGGGTTTAGTAAAGGTCTTGATTGGATTAGTTTGATTTTTGCCTGTTGTGCTTTTATCTCAATGTGTTGTTTCCAGTTAAGTTTAGTATCTAAATTTAATCCAAGATATTTTATTGTTTTCGTGATTGGGGTCCAATTTATAGCATTATTTATAAGTAGCGGGGGTGGATATGCAAAAGGTTTTAATGAGAAGCCTTTTCAGCTGATTTTGAGGGATTTAATTTAATTTTCCAGTTATTTGCCCCATTTGTTATTAGATTTAGATGCTGTTGGAGCTGGAATTGGTGAGTTTGTAATGGTCACTTCTACTTCTCCAATTGTTCTACTCACCGTTTTGTACGTGAATCCGAATAAACATTAAAAGTTGATTGTTTTCTACGATTACATGCATAAAGTATTATGTCATTTAAATACGAATAAATTGTTAAACATATTCATTTGAAAATCGGTATTTGCACGTCTAAGAACGTAAATGTGAAAAGTCGACCTCGGATGTGTTCATTCTCTAGCATTACTCACAGTTGAGGTTTTCTCCGTATTGACTTGAAGTTCTTCAAATTTAATAAGTTTCTAGATAAATGTTCTATGTAGGTTCTTGCAAATGTATTATTAAAATACGGTAATACGAATGAAACACTTATCTTCTTACGTATAACTTCAAAGCAGCATCACTAATGGACTGCTCTGCCGCGCTGTTCACTTGTTGCACTTACAGATGATTATAGACCGGGGAAGTGCGTTCTCCTTGAAAATTTTGAAAGGAGCCAATAAATCATTTTATTTTCATAAATACGATCAATTCCTTATTTCCTCCTTCTTAAGGCAATACTTTGGAGAACTGAACACATTTGGGGAAGACGCTCTCCAAGCTATTTAGCACCCTGTAGATGGTCAAACATAAAATCAATTATTATAATATAGTATTAAGTCGATCGGGGTAGACGACATCGCTAATGCAGTAGTGGCAGTCTTGGACCGAAAGATTACGAGTTCGAGTCTCGCCTCGGGCATGGTTGTGCTTGTGTATGGCATTGTAAGTTTGTGATTGTCTATTTCATCCTTCATTATCATTTCCATAACTCATCCCCTAGGGCTAACAACCCTGGGGTGTAAAAATTGACTCAGACAAGTCAAGTGCATATCCCTCAGGAAGAATATGACTGGGCCTTGGTGGGTACAACTGCACGTTAGCGTGGTCCGTGGATGGCTCATGTGCGACAAATTAAAAAATTAATTTTATCATTAAAGTTATAATTTCATTTTCCTTGAGGTATGTTTATTATTATTTATTATTTATTTAAAAATAAAATGATATCTGTAAAAAAGGTCCATGAGAAGTCCATAAATTTTCTTGCTCCCTCTCTTGTTTTAGGCCTTGTACTCTTATGGAAGCCGTCATTGTTTGAAAAGAACGCATACTAAAATCAACAGCGACACAGTTTCAGATAACAAAGTTACAGGGCGCGACTGAATGACACGTAAAAAGGGTCACATGCAAAAACTGCTACAAAAATCAATTAGCCTAACAAAATGCGAAATGTCTGCCGCAATCCCGTGTTATTGCGCGTGCAAAAATACGCGTATTCCTGACTCCCACTCCACCCAAAGGGCGAGTGACGTAGGCAAAACAGATGAACGCTGACGAGAAGTCGACGCACAAGCGCAGAAATCTGCATTTCGGAGAATCATTGAATTTTCATGGAGGAGAGGGGACAAAGAGAAAGATAAATAAACAGCAAGACAGAGAGAAACTAAGAAAACGATATCGCGGGAGGGGGGCAAATACAAAAGTAAAAGGGAGAAAGGGAGGAAAGAAGAGACCATTTGCGGCTGCGACGGTGTAATGTACCAGACTGTTATACCCAAGTTCGCGGGTTCAAACCCGATCGAAGCCGTGAATTTTTAAGGGCGAAAAAATCCTTCGTACGCCTTCCTTCGGAGGGGAAATAAAGCCGGCTGTCCCCTGTTAGTAGATTTACTTGCATGTAAAAGAGACCCTCAACCCTAAATGACGCTTCTGAGCTACATTCAAATCGCCTGTTTCTCGCCCAAGAAATACCTTCTTTCTCTGTTTGTTGGTGAAAGGATCGTAGCGAAATTTGCGTGGTAAGACGGAAGAGCGGGCCTGATGGCCCGAGTCTCACCACGTAAATAAGGCAAATTCAGTTCAAAAAATATGTGAGAAATAGCACGAGAGAAAGAAGAACTAAAGAAGCGTGCGTGCGCACTCGCGCGTAAGACAGAGGGAAAGAATAAAGAAAAATATTGAAATACATGGAACCAAAGGAAAGTAAGGGAGAAAATTGGGAGAAATAAGATGAAACGCGAAAATGGAGAGAGAAACGATATAAGATGAAAAGATAAAGGAGGAAAGAAGTAGAAAGAAACAAAAAGAAGAGAAGAAAGACAGAGTATTAAATGCATGGCTTAGAAAATGTGTGGAAATAAAAAGAGGATGAGGATGAGGATGAGGAAGAGAAAAACAGAGAGCAGATTGATAACGTCAACGATGTTTTGAGGCAAGTAGACTTCTTGCAAATAAGAACGATTTGGTAACAAACACCTTTTTGCACTACATTTCTCAGAGGACGTATCGTTAGAGATGATCGTTGGAAATAAACCTAATGGCGCATAGGGGCGTTCACACGAAACAAAATCACGCGATCTATCAGTAAACAAAAAATGATTTTTCATCAGTTCCAACAGGAACAACGACATATTGAATTGATGCTTATACCATTTTAAGGTCAACAGAGCTGTGCTGCTATACGATTTCTTAGAACTATTTCCGGAAATACAATTTTTATATCTTAATTTTTTTGAATTAAAACAATAGTAATTCTAGTTGGCATCGTCTATTCCAAAATTTTAGTTTTAACTTTAATGATGAGCACCTTTTGAAATCTTAGTTAACATTATCACATCTACCGTCCAGGAGAAAATACTCTAATAACTGACACCATTCAACTATTCCAATTTTGTGTGAATGTTTTAATGTTCTCAGTATTGTACGTTTAATTGAGTAAATTTTTATTTCAATTGTTTCTCTTCTTTAGGGGTCATTGACCCTACTATCCATTATTAAAAGAGTTGTAGTGATTTAAAGAAATGAGAATTACTTGGGATGTATTATATTTTGATATTGCGTGAGTCCAATGACATTTCAATTATTATTGTTGTAATAATAATAATAATAATAATACTAATGACTTGGTCAGCTTCTAATTTTGCATCGATGATTGTAATTGGTTTTTCATGTTTCTTTAATGGTATAGAATTACAAGGAATGTATTAATTTTTAAAAGAGAATTTGTAGCCTCTGCCACGGGGATGACAACTTGCTTCTGATTTTGAAATACATGCGAGAGAAAAACAATATTTGATCTGATCATTCCACTATTTGTCATTTTTACCTTTCGTAAATACCTGTTTTCGAAAATAATTTAACCATCCAGCCTATTTCTGTTTACATTATATAACTTATAATTTCTAACTTGAATTTTTTAATTTCATACTTTTTTCGATTTATTCTCATTGAATGCCATTTCTCGCGTATTTCTACTCATCCTTAAATGTGCGACATATTTGATACAACTGTGAACATCAATTGCGCACCATGTGACTCTCCGGATGTCATTAATGAAACACAAGTATTCATACGATTCACATCTGTCCTGTAGACTCCAGGAATTTACATTTTACTTTGGCTTTATTCATAAAGCTTCAATTGAACTCCCACGTCATGTTCTTTCTTGTTGAGCTGGTTCTGCGCTGTATGTGGCACAGCCGCGTTCTAGAAATTAAATTCCAAAGTATTGTGTGTATGTCTCATCTCCAGAGTAATAAAAGTGTTTGAGGAAGTGAATTCGCTTCATGCTCCTCTCGGGTGCAATACTGTGAGAGAAAAAACCAGCCTGCAATATCACACTTGAGCAAGGATGTCAAGTTCATTTGACGAACCATACAATGAATAGCTCGCTTCTTTTGTAAGTAGATAGTCTAAAGGTCGCACAGTGCAAAACAAGAGGCTATGTGAATAATTAGGTGTCCTGGGCCTGAATTTTGTATTCATTTCAACATTTTTCAAAGCGTTGGTTTCTGTTAAAATTAGTTTTGGACGGCAGTAGTAGAACCGACTAAAATTTCGAAATGTTTCACGAAGGGAATTAAAAATTCTGATCTCAAAACATTTCCGTATTCCACCTGATCATAATACTATTCATATTTATTCATCTTTAGTCATCGTTCATACATCATGATCACCTTACGCTCTTTCATATAAGTAGGATTGAGCAAAAGCGAAACACCGTTGACACCATTTTCCGAAAAATTAAATTCAATGATGCCTTATATACGTGATGAACTTCAGGCCTCCTCTTCCGTCTAACTAGGCAAATTTCGCTACGCTCCTTTCACCAACTGACAGAGAAAGTAGGTATTTACTGGGCGACGAAACAGGCGATTTAAACTAAGAGGATTCTTTTAGGCTTGAGGATCTTTCACAATAAGCAAATCTACAACATGAGATAGCCGGCTTTACTTCTACTCCAAATGAAGGCGTACGAAGGATTTTTTCGCCTTCAAAAATCCATGGCTTCGATCGCGTTTGAACCGAACTTTAGTATAACAGCTTGAGGCGCTAACCGTTATACCATCGAAGCCGCAAAAAGAGGATGATAAAAAAACGTAAATATCTTCACTTATCTAAAATCAGGTATGAATAGCTTATAACATTCATGACTATGAAATTTTAGGCAAATTCCTTATTTAGTCCACTATACGAGGACACTCAAAATAAAATATGAATTAGGGGCGGATACTGATGACCTAAAACATCGCCAAAAATGATCAATAAAATACTCTTAAAGGTTTTTTTTAAATGTTCTTAAAGCAATGAAAAATGAAGTCAAAAATTTGATCAAAACCAGTTCAGATAAACGAATCAATCTGATGTAATCGAGGTTTCTTCCTTTCGTTCAAATGAACTAATTTTACAGACTTTTGATTTGGACTGGTCTTTACGAGGAAATCTCTGTCTTTATTTATTGGGAAGTCGTCCGAACTGACAATGACACTGAAAGGCATCACAGGAATCTGATATTACATACAACGGATGACATTACTTATGAAATAGAAGCAAGGGCATCGAGATGGAACTTCAAAATCAACCCCACAAAATATGCAGTCAAAGTCATTTTCAGACCATATTCCTTCCCTATCCCGTTAAAATTAACAACACAGTCCCTTGGACTGTTCATAACAATGCCGTTAAATACCTTGGCTTTCACATGGACACAACCCTCAACTGGAAAATACACATAGATACCAAAATTCAACAAGCCAAGGCGAATATAATACAGTTAAAACCACTAAAAAATAACAGTAAACTATCACTAAATAATAGCATCACCTTATATAAAACCATCATAAGACCTCTTCTCCTGTACGCTTGTCCAATTTGGACAAACGCTGCTAAATATAATATCAACAAAATTTAGATAATTCAAAACAAATACCTAAGAACTATCACCCAAGCTCCCTGGTTCATTTCCAATAAACAATTACACCATGAACTTAACCTAAAACCCAGCGCACACCACAAAGCCTTTCTTGCCATTAACTTATATTCTAAGGTACCCCTCATTAATCAAGATAGACACATTAACGTAGGAAAATTTAATGAAAACCAAACAGATATACTATCCATTTTTTTCTGAAAATTTTTTCCGATCTTAATGATTTTTAGAGATGCTGGGTAAGGCCTCTCGCCAATTGTAGTTTGAATTAATTTAGTTTATAAGTAATTAGATTTAAGCCAACAATACAAATGAAGAGTTTCATGTAAACTGAACTTTGTAAATGAATCCTAAAAATTAAAATTAAAATTAAAAAACTGTTTCTGAGCGAAGAAATCGAATAGGCTATTCAGACATTCTATGGAACACATTTGCTGCATCTCGTAAATATTGTTTGAAGCAAGTACCATTAAAATCATATTAAAAACTATGAAATCGGCGAAAAATGCTTTAAAAACGATGGGAAAAGGTAAAAAATTACTTAACATAACTAGTCGAATTCGACGAAATATGAAAAAATGTCACATAAAAATGGGTCATTTCGTTTTGTTTTAACATCAAATTAATGTATATACTAAAAGGCATTGTTCTAAAGTGAAAAGAAAAATATGAAATTTCATTAAAATCCGTACCCTAATGATGAATATATTTAATGACTTTATAATTTAAAGAACTACCTTCCTATAGTTAGGTTATCGACTCATATTCTACAAAAGTAGACATTTTCAATCTCACAATATTACATTTTGGAGGTTTCTTCCTGGTTTCCTTATTCCGTAGGTCGTGTGGCCAAAAGCGAGAAGAGTGTCGAAGCCTTTATAAATATTTATTTTATATTTGATATTCTCTGCAATTCATTATGACAGATCTATGTTTTTCTGTTAGTTCTAAAAGCATATCAATATTCTAAACAAACCTAGTAACATAACCCAACCTATAAATCTGTATGTTACGAGTTATGCGTGATGGTACTGGGTGTTGAAGAGAATGAGTGTTTCGGGTACACCTGCTCTAAGCCCAATGTCATAGTCTGTAAACTTATGTTTATTACTAAAACTCATTTTTTATTATTTTTCTGATTTTTAAACTCTGTTTCTTGTGTTAAATCTGTTAGATGCAGAAGCAGGAGTTAGTCCTTATCCGTCAAAAGCACATTTCAGAGGTTTTGTGTCGATAGCTTCTTAAAAATGTAACAAAACCGTGATCCTTCCTTAGCATTTTATAACATGTAGAGGGGTGTGTAGACGCACAATATAGAATATTTTAGGTCCTTCATATTCGAAGTCTATTCATCACACGCTCTTGGGGATCGGAAAGCCATCCCGATGTTAATGTTTTATACAAACATCAATGTTTTAAACAGCGATATATTAAAGCCGCTGTTTTCCACCATCGACATTTTGTGCTCGATGTTTTTGCCTTTCCTATGATTTGTTGGCAAATAAAAATCCCCATAAACACAAGTTTGCAAAATTTAGGGCAATAGTAACGGTTTGCGGACACACACAATCATCCTTCCCCGGGTAAGATCAAACCGCGACCCTTCAGTCATAAGGCAGCTACTGCTCTTCCGCTTTAACAACCTCATCTATCCTGGCCAGCTATTTTTTTTTTTTTTTTTTTGCGCCCGGGTTTAATGTTAGAAATTACTAAACCAACGTTAAAACATCGATGTTTAAGAAAATTGATGGTTTTTGGTCGATGTATTATTAACCTCGATGATTTAAAGTTGAATATCGGTGTTAAGTTTAATCGATGTTTTGATATCTATATAGCATTACTATAGAGAGTGGGGCTGCAATCGACTCTACATTCGCTCTGCATTGGATCGCGCGTCCGCTTCTACAGTCGATGCGGGATTTTCAATACCCGGGGAACGGTGGTTGCATGAGCAATTTCATCGACTCCCATAAAATGCGTCCGGAGCATCCGAAAAGCAGTTTCGACAGCTGCGTTTGCAAAGAAGGCGTCTGGTAGCGCGAACGAGAGGAGGTGGGGGACAGGGAGGAGAAGGAGGAGGGGGGAGCTGAAGGGGAAGAACAGAATGGTTGCAAGCGAAGAGGAGTGCCATATAAACCGCCTGCAAAAAATGGAAGCCCATTTCCTGAAGCTTAGCTGATACTTAAAAGCCCCAATGTTGGAGGATAAAATCCATCGCGTTTTTTTTCTTCTTTTCAGGAAACCGATTTTTTTGTAAGAAATGAAAAATGCAATGCGTAATGCTATTATTTGTAAATGTTTAAAATCAGGTCCTTTTTTAGGGGAAACTCAATACTATAACGATATAAACAGATTGATTCCCCGAAAGAGAGATCAATCACATATCTTTTGTCAATTTTTACTGTATTCTCATTTAAAATTTTCTTTTTATATATAAATACTGTTGTAAACATAGTAAAATTCATTATACACCTACTTATGATGACTTTAGAAAACATTTTTCTTCACTTCACTTTACTTCAGTGTACTCCAATCATGTTTATCAAACTACAACAAAAAATATGATTTTTTTCCGTTAAGTTACAAATGCAAATCCATTCATCTGACTTTCTTCAAACATAAACCGCTAATTTCATATACGAGTAGTCGTATCGAGTCCTTACTGAACATTATATCAAGTAGCTTCTCGGTCATTGATGATAAAATAATATATTTAATACAAATAATTGGGAAATCGATTATAATAAAACGTAATATATTCACGGTTCCCTATCGTAGTGGATAAAAGTACTCACCGCTTTGTGGACCAAACGTTTCCAGTTATTCATCATGGTATTATCAAATTATCAACTTTGGTTAATGATAATGATGACAAAGTTGATTACGTTACTCAAATGCTATGTGTAGGTAGGGCTAGACCATGACGTCATCATGGTTTCTCTTTCCATGTAGAAAAATTCACACTGGTGGTATGCTCTCATTGTATGGATGGTGGTAGGAGTAATCATTAAGGAATAAATGACGATGAAACATGAAAGATGATTCAGATGGTAAACGTTGAGGTATAAGGAGATAATCACTAAGTGAATAACGAAGAACCAATCGACGCCTATAAATTTTGAAAACACCAACGACTCGAACCTGCAGCACTCGTCTCCACGCACTTGGACTAGTAATGTGACGATAACAAAACATCGATTTTCAAAATAAAAACATCTATGTTAATAATACGTCGACTAAAAACCATCGACTTTTTCAACAACGATGTTTTCGAACTGATCTAGCATTAAATTCGTTTTCAACAAAATTTAATTTGACAGTGTTCATGTTTATCAATTTGTCGAATAAGGGTACGAGAAATAGGGGCAGACTCTGCGCCCCCAGCTCATTTGTTGTCTTCTTCTCAGTGTGCGATATAATATGAAGAAAGAGTATATACAAGTGCATGGATATCATCTTGAGAGATACAGTTTGGTCGATGAAGGTGGTATTAACAGCGTTGTATTGGTTCCAACACATGAACTAACAGTGTTACCACCAGTTATCATTTCATATTTAAACTTTTACAGTATTGTGATCATAAGAATTTTTCATTCCGAAACAAAACATTAATCATAAAGCATCTATGTTTAAAAAAACATCTTGTCTGCCGACGTGTACTGACGTCAGTGAAAATACGGACGATATAACGTCAGTTATGCGACGCTCGTGTGCCCTACGTCGTGTAAACTTCGTCACGTGAGACACCACGGGCACAGCGGGCACGGAGGGCGCATCGCCGCCAGCGCGCTCTCGCCCGCCTGGAGAAGTTTAATCTCTCTGACCGAGCTCCACAGAACCGAATTCGATCAGACTGACATTCTTTTACACTTCGAAAGAGACATTATCGCAAAAATCTGGCACTCTCCCGTGGCAACCGTACGAACTATGACAATTAATTATTGTAATTGTTGCTTTAATCTAAAAATTCAACAAAACAATGTGTTGTCCGTAATGTTTACGTAGGGTTAAGGTCTGTAAAAATACCTTTCCACTGATACCTCATTCTATACTCAGGAAACCATATTGTTTAAGGGAAAAAGATGTTGATAGCGTAAACAAAGTTATCAACATGAACACGATGCTGCTCCAGCACTTGCATGGTATTGGTTCAAGAAACCGCGGAAAGATCAGGGCAACTAAAATTGTTCCGACTTTCGTGGATTCGACGCAGCTATCAAGCTTGTATTTGTAAATCCACCATCGTCGAAGCTCGAACCCGAAAACCTCCCGGTTAAAAACACTACACATGCAATGGTTATGGCCACTGAACCATCGAATCCGGTTCCATTCCCTGGATTGACTGATTTATTGTAAGTGATTCAGGGCGCGTCAACTACACAGGTCATTAGTCCATAAGTGTAGTGCATGTTTTTTTTATCGGGAGTTAGCGGTGATCTTCCCCCTCTAGATGGCGAGATCCGGCGCCGACCTACCGTCGGCTAGCAAAGGGTTCCACAACCAGGTATCTCCCACCAGCGGAGCCCCGCCCCTGCCGGGACAAGCTCTTACGGCGAATTGCGAAAGCGATGTCTGAGCCGCTGCTTCTTAGAGCCGTCGCCTGAACACCCGATTTCGTGTGCCAAATCATTGTCTCGCCGCCATATTGGAACCATGGTTCGAGCAATGGCTCCAATATACGGAGCATCGGCGGGGGTATGTCTGAAGCCGATGTCTCAACGCGTCAGCGAGGTTCGCGCCATTCGGTCTGTACCCTTGCTTGCTGTACCTGCTCCACGTGCGTTATGAACGATTTAAGGAGAATGCGTGAAATTCGCGATCGTGTAAACCGACGAAGATTACTGCATCCTCGCATGCATATGCTGCGGGATCGCAGTAATCCTTTGGAGGAATACAACGATCACGAATTTCGTCGCAGATTTCGATTTTCGAAAGAAACTGTGATGTATCTCACAAGAGAATTGCACGAAAACCTCGTGAAAGACAGGCGCGGTTCAGGACTTCCTGTACACCTGCAATTACTAATTGTACTTAGGTGAGTATTTTTTAATTTATGTATTAATAATATTTTTATTTGAGTTGTTTTGCGAACTGAAAAACAATGGTGTATTACAGATTTTTTGCCACCAATGCCTTCAACATTGTCCTGGGCGATCTTGTGAACGTACACGAGAGCAAGGTGTGTCGCCTCATAAAATCGGTTTCGGAGGCAATTTGCCTCGTCTTGAAAACTAGATATGTGTACTTTCCACCCAGGCGGGAACACGTGCGAATAAAAGCAGGATTTGCCCAATTATCCAGGTAAGTTGGATCATGAAACTTTTAAACATTTTATTACGTCAGTAAACCCACGAATATTTATCACAATGATTTTTCCATGGCTTCACTTAATACTGTTTCTTTGCAATTTTCCTGTCAACATTGCAAATGTAATAAACATTTAGTAGTGTGCAATGAAATTATTCCAAAGGCTTTGATGTTATGTACTGTTCATGTAAATCATTAGAAATTATGCATATTAAAACATGTAGCTTTTAGTAATTTCCAATACTAACAAAAGTCATTCAATTCATCAATTTTCATTATAAATATTAACTGTAAGTCGGCAAATAAAAATACATTTTATATTTTTTTTATTTATAAGTTCTTTATAAGAAAACATCGAGGTCGCTGGATACTTTTCATGTTCTTTGTGCTTTGCAATGTAATAACACAATTCACATTTGTGTTTGAAACAAGATATTAACCCAAATTGTTACCCTTGCAGAGACAACTTTCCAGGTGTAATCGGTGCTATTGATTGCACACACATAAAAATTGTATGCCCTGCTAGAGAGTTAGCAGAACGATTCTATAATCGTAAATGTAGTTATTCCATTAACTGCCAGGTATGATAATTTAACAGCCATTTTATAATTCTTTTCAAATTAGTTAGTATGCTTCAAAATAAATGTATTAATTTTCAGGTGGTTTGCGACAATGAGATGAACATCACAAATATTGTCGCAAGATGGCCAGGCTCAACTCACGACAGCCGAATCTTTCGGAATTCAACATTGAAAGACGTGCTGGAGACTGGCGTGTACAATGCCCACCTTATTGGCGACAGTGGGTACCCTTGTACACGCTACCTTCTGACCCCAGTTCTTCGTGAAAGGACTGCGGCAGAAGGTAGATACAATGCGGCTCACAAACGAGCAAGAAACATTATTGAGAGGGTTTTTGGAAGCTGGAAAAGGCGGTTTCCATGCCTCCAAACTCCCCTCAGAGTGAAATTAGTGACTGTGCAACGAATTATTGTGGCAACAGCTATATTGCACAATGTTGCTATAAGGAGAAGGGAGGAAGAATTTAATGATGTTGTGGAGGAAGAAGAAGAGGAAAATGTTGTAGAAAATGCCAGGGATGAGGAGCAGGGAGTGGCATGGAGGAGAACAATTATTGCAAATCATTTTTCATAATAAAACTATTTTATTAAATTAATCAGTGTTTTATTTCTGACAGTCGTCTTGGTTTTTCAAGTATCCTGAAAAATAAAACTACAATTAGTACCAGAATGGAAAGTGAAGAAATAGTAAAGATGTAGTTATTAACTTATAACAATTGGGTGGGTCCAATGAAAAATTGCCAATACACATTAATCAGTTCTTTCCTTAACTGGCCACAAAAGTAATAATATTAGCATTTGTTTTATATTGACCCTGAAAAAAGGAAAGGAAAAAACCTGTTGTTAATATGAACACTCTTGTAAATTTAGTCATGGAAATTTTTTTTACTGAATTGTTTTAAGCAATTCGCCAATCTTGTTTGCAGATCCTCTTCCTTGCCAGATTTAAATTTTTCAGTAAAGTCTAACAAATGTGGTGCCAGTAGGGAATACGATTGATGTTACAATTAGACTAATTGTTTCAAATCATTGTTTCCAACTCACCTAAAGTGTCTCGGCAACTTTGCAAAAGCAATCTGGCATTCACCCCAGAAGGTGGTCAGATTGGTGGCAACAACCACACAATCTTGCCCCCTCCTGATCCTGAAGGAAAAACCCTCCTAATGTATCTGGCAAAAACCTTCAGACAGACTGCAATTTGAGGTATACTCCAGCGGTAGGCCCTCAGATTCTTCAGCAGAAGAAATAAACAGCTACACAGAATCCCACTGCACCTGCAAATTGGGAATCACTGGCAGCATCAAAGGCACTTAAGCCATTACGCCTTCACATGCAGGCACAGGCTCACGATTCAAAACTTACATTAATAATAATAATAATAGGAAGTATAAAGTAACACCATATCAATAATCATATTAGTTAAAAATAGACTTAACATCTAATCATTTTACAAATTTATTTTAAACTTTCTTAATATTACTTACTTACTAAAAATGTGATTAACATTAATATTACTAGAATAGTTATAATTCATTTTAAATCCTTTTTATTTAAATAACTGAAAACAATACCAATAAGCCAATTTAATCTACATTGGCACGTGTCTCTCTCGTCTTGGCCTTCAGATATTCTAGATAGCAGTGTGCAGCCTCCCTATGGAGCTGCAAAATAGCAAACCTCTCGTCCTGTTCCTTCAGCATTGCTGCATGTATCTCCTTCTTCGCTGCACGTTCCTCCATCTCTGCTGCATGTTCCTTCCGTCTCATTTCGTGTTGCTCTTCTGCCATCTTTAACATTCTGCTGTCAAAGTCCTCTTGTTTCCTGCAGAAGAACACATGTACTTCAGGTCTCAATAATATCTTGCTTTCATTTAACCTTGTCAAACTGCTATTTTTAATTCTACATAAAGATTACTAATTGAAATTCATGGATACATTTCCATATATAAAAACATTAACCCATTGTAATGAGATGGATGACCCTTATCTTACAATTACACTTTCCATTGTTTGAGAAATGTATAGGATTGCATAATTGTTTCCTAATCAGATCAACTTCACTGTACTCCATTCGGTATAATTTCATTTAATTGTTTTTGTTGCTTTCAATGTTCCCTACAATCAATTATAATTCTAAATTAATTAAAACATGCCACTTGTGTTCCTTCTGAACAAACCATGAATAAGGGTGACCACCCCATTTCCTGACTTTTCCTTTTCTGTTCCTGATAAGATATGGAATTTCAAACTAGTTAAAGAAAATATTATAAGTATCATACCGTAGACTAAGGAGGTATATATCATTACTCTATGGTGATACCAATTGGTCAGCTCTCTGATTAGATGTAACAAAGTACAAATTAACAATAACATCATCATAAAATAAAAACTCTGTAAAAAAATAACATTTGTTGGCATCTCCATCATCACGTACTAATGGTTTTAAGGAATAACTACTCTCAAACTTTTCCCAGAACTCTAAAGATTCTTCTACAAATTACCTGATTTTCCCCAGTTATCCAGAAAGTGGCCACCCAGTCAATACAATTTTAGTACTGAATCTAATTGGAATGTTTTGAAAAAATATTTTGCATCAATTTTGCCAATATTTATTCATACCTATGTATCAAAACTAGATTGTTCACGTTTTAATAGTGTAAAATCGAACAGAGAGCCCGGAATTGGAAAACTAATGCAGAGAAATGACTAGTAGAGTGGAGCTCTAACCCTAAACAGTTTCTGAAGTACTACATAATTATACCAAAAGTAAATATATACAGAAATTGAAGCTCTTGCACTATTAGAATGAAAATTTATACTGTAATAGATTCATATTCATAACTTCTTGGTCAATGTAACTTTATCTTAATAGGGTACATCACTTGCAACTGAAGGATCCATTGGAAATAATATGAAGTTCACTTGTTAACTAGCTTAATTTTGCACACGTATATGGGCATATCTAGCATTTTACCTCTTCTTGGCCTTTTTTTGTGGTGTTTCCATGATGGGTATTTCTTCTACTACTTCTACATCTTCCCATCTTTCATTTCTTCTTTCTGCTGCATCACTAGGACCTTCCTATAAAATTAACCAAATGTTTTAAATATTTGTGAGAAGCAAAAATAACCTATAAATTGTGTAAAACTTGCCTGAAATGGTAGCACATCATCATCCAATGGGTCATCCAAAGGATCGTAGGTATTCCCCAGTAATGCTGCTGTAATCTCTACAGCCTTGTTCTTAAAGGCAGGTTTACTGGGTCCGCCACCTGTCTTCTGGGACAACTTATTATAATTGTCCACAGCGGCTTTGGCATCATCTTTGAGCCTTCTCCACAATCCTACACAGAAATGTTGCATTAAGGTGTGGTCAAGATATGATTACTGTAGCTAGAAATTTAAAGGTACACAAAGTTGTATTACAAATTTCTTACATTGATAGAATTACCAAAATATATTTGAACGAAAATTATGTACAATGCCTAAGTTGAAAATACGCCAACAAAATGCTTACCTTTCAACGACTGCTGTCCGTATGGAGCTTTCCCAGGATTCGAATTATTAAATTCGTCCACTATCCTCTTCCATGCAGCCTCCTTCTGCTTCAACACAGTTGCACTGTAGCCCGAATCCACAATCACCGGATATCGAGTACAAATTTCTGCCATGAGCAGACGTTCGGAAGACTCGAAACGCGTCATCTACACAAATTACACGATTTAATTGTATTATGAATTGTTGTTGTAATAAGAATTCGCAAATATACGCATTGAATTAGAATAAAGATACATTGCTCTTAAGAAATATTTCTATTGGTCTTACCTTGCTATTTTCTTTGTGGATAAAAACAGCACGAAGCACAACTGCACTGCTCAACCGATCACAAATATGGACCGAGCCACGCTGTTATGATGTAAACATTCGCACGTGCTTCCGAGAAACAAAACACTAGCGCCTTGCGTCGTCGAGAACGCGACGTTGCCAAATAAATTTCGTTCGGACGGTGGTCTGAGACGACGCGCGGCAGCGCAACGGTGAGACATCGCTTTCGCAGCCCAAAACCCGCCGTGGCTTGAGCGATGGCTTGCAGACCATGGCTTTCAGGCAGCGGCTCAGACATCGCTTTCGCAATCGACCCTTAGTCTCCCGAACAGTCTCCCCCCCCATGTGTAGTAGTGTAATGCAAGTTGGTGTAAGAGTGTGTGTGTGTGTATGGAGAGGATAGGACAAGGAAGACGAAGGAAAGATTGCGCGCAGTCACGGTCTGCGGGCCACGGGCCACGGGCCCGTTTGTTAGAGCACTGCTCCAGCATTCGCCTGGTGTTGATCGGAGAAACTACAGAAAACTACCGATGAGCCGGCCGATAGAATTCTCTTCCATACAGAGACCGAATTCCACCTAGCTGACAAGCTATTGTAGAAAATCCTGCCGCCGTTGTGACTCGAACCTTGGACCTCCCGATCAGAGGCACTTCAATGGCATCTGTTGATGCTCTGAGCCACCTCTCCCAGTCCCACTCACTGGAAGGCAATTGCAAACCACTGTGATCATCTTCTCGGAAAAGAGGAGCACTTAAAGGTTTATGCCTCTTCTCTCACCTACGCTCGAGGTCCGAATATAGCCCTTATCACCACATTAAGCCTCGCCGAGGGCAAATTTGATCTTTTCCCCGGAGGGAGTGGTGAAATTTTGCTCCGCGTAATTTAATGACGAAGCGCCGCTTCCTTCGAATTTCGATCGGCTGTTTCGCTAATGCTCTAAAAATTGCGAGAGGAAAGTGAGTTTGCGACGGAGTGTTGGGGTAATGTCGGCAACGGTGCGTCTGGCGTGGAGGGATAATAAGGTGATGCGATGGCTGCCTGCAGTCACTTAGCGAAGAACCTCATTTTCTAGAAGCGCCGAAGTGGTGGAAAGAGGTCGGACTGTGTTTGGGGCTGCTGGGGCGTAGATACGCCCTTTCTCTCTCTCCTCGAAACACGGAAGGAGCATATTTTCTGACGCATTTCTTTGTTCTTCCAACGACTGAAACGCAAATTGTATTGTATTTTTAGTGATAAATGAAAAATTATGTGAAAAATGAGAAGCAAGTTCATTTATACCTGTTGCAAAAATCATGACAAAACGTTTTTTTTATTTCGCGATAAAAGAGAATCACGCAAGACTTTTAAAATATACAGTTGGAAGATCACGATGTTTCAGTTATATTTATATAACTTAATATTTAAGTTAAATGAACTGATATTGTGATAATGATCAGTACAGAGAGATAAAGTAATTAGAGAAATGGTTATTTATATAGCAAGGTATTTCCGTAACGCATTAGTTAGGATGAACATAATTCCCCCGAGTGAATAAAATACAGTTGAAATTGGGTGAAATATTTAACTCCATTTTTCAACATTTTTTAAAAAAATTGTTTACTTTCAAACACATGCTTATGCTACATTGACTAGTCGGTTTGATTATCGATAGTTGCACTCGCATATTTAGAGATATACTAACAAGGACGCTACAATATAATGCAGTGATAATTCTTCAACTATGCAACTAGAGTAGTTTCAGCTGCTCTATCTCCAATGAGAACGAGTGTAAGAATGGAGGTAGGCTACAACTACTCTGGGCTAATATTTTAATACCTTGGGGATTAAAGTACACCTTTAATCTTGACGCCAATAAAAGTATATTTATCCAATAAATAAGAATAAATACAATTTAATCTCAAAAGGATCAAATCACATTCAATATGAAAGGATAAAATACAATTTAATCTCAATTAGAAATAAAGTAATAAACATTGATCATTCATTTGAATTGTGTGCGTGCCACTCTTAACAACACGTACATACGCGCGCGTACTGCATTTACAATCCTTTGAATTAGTCTCCTAAACTATCAATCACACTCTGCCAGGGTTGTGGACGCTTCAAATACTCTCAGCCTCATCACGTGACATTGCTATGATAATGATTTCACATGTTCGAAGTGCATTCAGCTGATCAATCACCTGGTACTACCATTGAGTACTGTAGATGTCAAACGTTCGCGTATGTCAGTGGGTGTGGGATTGAGAGTTATTAAAGGTAAAAGTACATTTGAAGGGTTCGGGTATAAAACATACGCACCCACGCGGAAACACTTGCGAGATATATATTTCGTTTTTTCTAAATTGGCCGATGCCATGAGGTTGCTCTTACACCTGCCTTATAAAATGGAACTTTTTAACAGTGGTAAGTACATTTCTGAAGCCACGAGCCCCGTCGAGAAGGACTTTCGCGAATTAATTAAAAATATTAATTTTGTTAGGCAGGAGGTGTAACAATAACCTAATGTCATCGGACACTTTAAAGAAATAGAAGTAGAAGTTAGTGAACATTTTTGCTTGAAAAGGGTTTTAATGAGGTTCATAAAGACGACAACAGCCACAGACAATTATGCGCCATAATTTGGCCCATTTGAGAAGTACAGCGCGTGGTCAGCAGATGGAAACGTACAAAAAATTTAATCGTGATTTCAAGACACTATTCAGATTCTAAAAAGAGTTACCGGTATGTGGTGCATTGACAATAATTAAGAAATTGAATTCAATTTTAAGATTCAAGTTTAAGATTCACTGAATTACATTTGTAATCTTTAGATATTTCATGTTTTTATATAGCTTTATTTTTTCATGTTAAAATATGCATCCCTATTCCAAGTATTATTCCTAATTGACAATAAAGGACAGGGAAAACAATAAAGCTTATCTTTAACTTCAATGTTAGCCTTAGGGTTGAATCATATCACGAAGGATTAAATTTTCTTGCATCTTTTTCTCGCCAACACGATGAACAACCTTACTCAACGTAGGAGTAGGTCGACCTTCGTCCAAAACTTGTCTCCTTTCTACTCGTGAAGGCGAGAGAACGGTGTACTTAGTTCACTACATTTATCGTATTATTAAATCAGATTTAAATATAAAAAATCAAGCAACACTAATAATCCACAGCAAACCAATTTAAAATAAAAAATACTTACTACATAATGATCACTTTCTCCGCTTGTTAAGTCGTCAACCAAACAGTAAACACGCTCTATGCGGCTTGCACGTGAGTGGAAATCTGAGTCAACCGTGCGGGCAGGCAACCAGAGAATTCGCTAGCCTATGCAAAACGCGCATGGGTCAAGTAACGGGCACGGCTTGCTTCTGTTCCACGCTCACTATAGGACGCTTTCTCAGAATATGATGCGAAGCGAGGTATAACGACCGGGCGTGCCTACCCTGAGAGTCGCAAGCGGCCGCACGTTGCTGCGGGAACAGACAAGACAGATCGCCTGGCACACAGGTTTAAAAAGCGCGTAAAATTGAAATATGCCTTGTGCATCAATAATTAAATGTAAAGGCCTGATCTCACCATCAAGTGGGTAACACCTCTTTCTCGCGAGTTAAAAATATCAACTACACTAAAGGGACTAACGACCACATCCGTTAACATGCCCCGAAACATCAATAAGTAAATCAATCAATGCACTGAGAAACTTCATTTACTCCCTCCTTTATTCTACTGATGACGAGAGAAAAAAGAAGAAAAAGTAAACAAAAAAAAAAAAAAAAAAAAATGAATCCGAACGTTAGAACATCCGGTAACCAGACCATCGTAGGGGTGAAGCGGCAACACGTTGTTTTATAATACACGGGAGTTGTGCGGGTTGCATTTGACATGGAAGTTTGCAAACTTCGTGGCACCATTGGATTCGTTTATAATAATAATAATAATAATAATAATAATAATAATAATAATAATAATAATAATAATAATAATAATAATATATAATAATAATAATATTAATAATATAATAATAATAATAGTATTAATAATAATAATAATAATAATAATAATAATAATAATAATAATAATAATAGAATTCAATCATGTAATTATTTTGGAAATAAATGATTAATTATTAAAAATTAATGCTAATAATAATAGTAATAATAATTATTATTACTATTATTAATTTATTAATAAATTATTAATAATTAATCATAATAGTGATTATTGTTGTTATTGTTATTATTAATTATTAATAATTTCTTTCCAAAAGAATTACATTGACAGTGTACAAAAACCATCACCTTAAAAACAATAAGAAAGAATTCAAATTTTGTTCGACTACATTACATACATTTCATCCTGTTTAACCTTTCACTAAAAATACTATCAAATTTAAATCTAAACATATTTTTTTAATTTATTTTATCTTATTCAGTACACTTCAAACCCTCTCTAAGTACTTTTTGTATTTGTCAGAGAGGGGTATGTTTCATTGTACGTTTATTTTGTGTTTTGTTTTTTTCTTTGATGCGTGAATTATTTCTATTGAAATTTAGAGTTTTTTCAAAGAAACTTAACAGGCAAAAAGAAATCTAAATCATCTAATATAATAATCTAAAATAACTAATAAATTGTTAATAAATAATCATAATAGTGATTATTGTTGTTATTGTTATTATTAATTATTAATAATTTATTTCCAAAAGAATTACATTGACAGTGTACAAAAACCATCACCTTAAAAACAATAAGAAAGAATTCAAATTTTGTTCGACTACATTACATACATTTCATCCTGTTTAACCTTTCACTAAAAATACTATCAAATTTAAATCTAAACATATTTTTTTAATTTATTTTATCTTATTCAGTACACTTCAAACCCTCTCTAAGTACTTTTTGTACATGCCAGAGAGGGGTATATTTCATTGTACGTTTATTTTGTGTTTTGTTTTTTTCTTTTTCGTATTACCGTTGCTGATTAGAGTTCACCCATTATCTTACTGTTTGCCAGTTCCTGTATGATGCGTGAATTATTTCTATTGAAATTTAGAGTTTTTTCAAAGAAACTTAACAGGCAAAAAGAAATCTAAATCATCTAAAATAATAATCTAAAATAACTAATAAATTGTTAATAAATAAAAACAGATGTCAGTAGGCAATAGGCTAAAACGAAAATGAAGTTATAATAAATTAACATTTTGAAAATTTGTAGTGACAAATCAACAATCAAAGCGAAATAACATTATTATCTAAATTAACAAATCAAGAAACAAATAGAACTTATAAGCCAAATGGCAGCTGACATTAACATGAGTTAAATAGTCCAATTCTAAATAATTGGGACTTAAATAATAGGACACAGAAACAAAAATTAGTACTTACCGATAATATAATATTATTATTAATATTATTATTATTATTATTAAGAAGAAGAAGAAAAGAGAAGAGAAGAGAAGAAAAGAAAAGAAAAGAAAAGAAAAGAAAAGAAAAGAAAAGAAAAGAAAAGAAAAGAAAAGAAAAAGAAAAGAAAAAAGAAAAGAAAAAAGAAAAGAAAAGACAAGAAAAAAGAAAAGAAAAAATAAAAGAAAAAAGAAAAGAAAAAAGAATAGAAAATAGGAAAGAAAAGAAAAGAAAAGAAAAAAGGAAAGAAAAAGAAAAGAAAAAAGAAAAGAAAAAGGAAAGAAAAAAGGAAAGAAAAAGAAAAGAAAAAAAGAAAAGAAGAAGAATTGTTAAAGATAATAAATAATTGTAATTATAATTGTAATAATAGTCGGCCCCGTGACGCAGACCGTTGTGCTACCCGTTGTCTGCGCTGAGGAGGCTAAAGGTTCGAGTCCTGAGTAGACATCTTATCATCTCATAATTTACACTTCAAGGAGTAACAACCTTGTCGTAATGAGGGACTCAGTTGAAAAGCTGATCCTAGAAGAATTACACACTTTGATTGTGTAGCGTGTTCAGTTATGGTCTATACGCCAATAATAATAATAATAATAATAATAATAATAATAATAATAATAATAATAATAATAATAATAATAATAATAATAATAATAATAATAATAATAACGACGACGACAACAACGGTAATAACAACAACAACAACAACTAACTGGTCCTGTGAGAACATTGCTCACAGTGAAAACGTTGTTTAAAAATGTGAAAATAAATTCACATTGGATCACAACTTCGGTCACCCCTGAAATATTCATTAAATAGGAGTGTCCAACTTGCAAGTCCTCAATGGTCACAGCTAATATCTTAAATGTGGTTGCTGGCCATATTTTCATAATTCAGGCAATCCACACATGACTTCTCCGTATTCAAATGGTAGTTAAGCGGTTGCTCTAAAGTGGGGATGTAACCAGCTGTCGGCTCTAAAGGGAAAATGTAACCATGAGTGATAACAAGCCGTGCCATGCATAACGGGGGGAAACACAATGGGATGACTTTGAATTTCCGAATATACTAGAAAAAAATTGTACACATTTTAAAATAAAAGACAAATCTCTAAACACCATATTGTTTGCAGACGACCAAGTAATTTTTAGTAGCTCAGAAGACGAACTACAAATTGCAGCACACAAACTAAATGAATAGGCATCCGAATATAATATGAAAATCTCCACTAGGAAAACAAAATCAATGGGCTTTGAAGGAACAAACCACATTAGATGTAAAATTATAATTAATAATGAACCGATAGTACAGAGAAATAATTTCACCTACTTAGGCTTCAATGTGTCTTACTGTCAGAAAAATGACATAAGCCGGAAATTAAATAGATTTTGTAATATGTGTGGGACAATAAGAAGAACATTAAAAAATAAGACTATAAAAACCACGAAACTCGAGTTTTACAAAGTAATGGCAGTACCTACGCTAATTTATGCATGCGAAAACTGGACTATAAATAGAACTGACTGAAGGAAAATAGAAAGCGCTGAAATGAAATTCCTACGTTCAGTAGCAGGTTAAAATATTTTAGATAGACAATATAATGATGAATCAGAACCGAACTGAATATATTTAATCTGATGGACAGAATCCTATCATTAAGAAGAAACTGGCATGACCATATTCAACGCATGCCTTCAAACAGAATCCCCATAATAATATATCAGTACAATCCTAAAGGAAAAAGAAATGTTGGCCGCCCACTAACAAGATGGAAAGACTCACTCTCTTTATGTGGAAACAGGCCTTAAGGCCTAACTCCACGAAGCAGAAGAATAGAAGACTAGAAAAAAACTTAAATATTTACTTAACCTATTTTTACATTAAGAGGGTGTTGGCCCCGATGGGGGGGGTGCACTAGACGCACAATGGTCTCGTCCGACGTGGCAACAAGGGACTTTTGATTAATAACTTTTCGCGGGCCACAAGAAAAACGCCATTTTTTACGTAATTTTTTTGTAAATCTGAGAAATAAAATTCTTGAAAAACAGATCTTTAAATTAGATCATGTACATTGTTTTTCCAAATAAGAGTATTTTCGCGTAATTTTCTATGCAATAAAGGCAATTTTGAAAACATTTTTTTTCAATAACTGCTCCAATTATTTTATTTACAATTATGAAAATGTCACAGGCCTCATTTTCGTTGATCTCTCTGAATTTCCCCTGCTTTTCATAAACTTGTCACGTCGTATACGTATCACGCGGAAAATCAGTATTCTACGAGTATCTTTTGCGTAATATGCTCGTTACACCGAGACTGAGAAGAAAAGTATTATAATCTCATAATATTGAATGGTATCGTAATACCTACTTAACCATTTCCAGAAATACCTCTATTGTCTGCGTCATGAAAAGAATAGCTGGACATAAAATTCTTTCATTCTCCGTCAAATGTCAAAAACGCCGATAACTTGTTCTCTTTGATAGTTCATTATGTCGTTAAAATGGCGTTGAGTAGACTTTTTAATCCTTTTTTTCATTGCATTTCAAGCAACGAACGTCACAAAAAGAACTGTTATAGCACGTTCGTGCACGAAATGCCCGTAAATAGCTCGAACGTGCTTAGATAGCAGCGAATATCATTTGCAGTCCTCGTCAAGTTAACGCATACGCGAAATACACAATTTCGCAATTGAATGCAAATTACGCATTAAATGACGTTCAATTTCGTATAATATTGTAAGTTCTACGTTATTTTGCTTTCCTAGAACATGCTCTGCGGTAAAATAATTCTATCTGACTTTCGTTATTAATTATGAGCTAATATGGTGAGAGTTAATTAATAGTTATTCGTGTAACAAGTCCTTAAAGACTAGATGACGGGTTACATAAAATGCTTTTTTGTTATTTCTAATTATTCTAATTATTCAAAATAAACATTTAACACTTTCATGAGTTAAGATATTGTCATTACTCTTGATGTTCTGGATCAAGGGTTGTTGGAACAGGTACCGTTTTTAAATTACAATCGCAGTGCGCGGAAGGACCAAAAGGCCGAAAGGAGACAAATGGGGATAAGTGGAACAAAGTGGTTAAAGGACGAAGACGGCAGGGGGCAAAATGAGACAATGGAGAAAAAATGGACAAAATTGGAAAAGGGAAGAATGGAACACAATGAGGAAAGGGGGTCAAATTAGAGAATGGGGATAATGAGACAAATGGGACAAAGGGACAAGTGGAACTAATGGGACACGGGGGGCAACAGGGACGAAATGAAACAAAAAGGACAAGGTGGACAAAAGGGACATTTATGCAAAGATTCATGAGCACTGGTACAATCTAAATTCGAAAGTCCGCTAAAACATTTTTAAATAAACTCATGAGCATTTTAACGGCCGTTTGCTACGTACGAGCTCTTAAAGCATTGTTTAGATGTTTGGTTACTAAGGAGCTAAGCGCGTGTTTATCGACGTAAATAACAAAAACAATTTAATCGTTTCCTTCATCTTCTTATGAATGTCTATATCATTATTCATAAAAAATGTTCCTTTTTTAATATAAGTAATTCAGCTTTCTTGTAAATAACCTTGATTTATTATTTCAACATGTAATGAATTGAAATAATAAATCACGGTTATTTATCAGAAAACTGAGTGTCTTCAATTAAAAAAGGAACTGTTTTTTATGAATCAACTCTTTTTTTGTTATTTACGTCGGAAAACACGGTCTTAGCTCCTTAGAAACCAACCAGCTAAACAACGCATTAAGAGCGCGTCCACAGTACCAGCCGTTAAAATGCTCGGAAGACTGTTAAAAATATTTTAGCGGACTTTCTAGTTTGGATTTTACCAGTGCTCATAAATATTTGGATAAATATGCCGTGCTCATAAAACAGGGAATGAATACAAACAAAATTTTGTTTTACAATTGTTTTGATACAGATATATTTAAGTTACAATTTTTTTAATTACCACTAAATGTAATATTATTTGAAGCTGTGACATTTATCTTTGATCTGGGCTGTCCGGGTGATGTAGTACGGCTACTGCGATGTAGTACGGCTGCAGTAAAGCCCTGAAGAAGACCGTGATATGTCGGCCAAAACGTTGGCACCTCAGCCATCGGCGCGGCGTCACCCGGACAGCCCAGATCATGACTCTGACCGCGGAAGCCTACGACATCACATTTATCTTTGTTAATATTACAAGAAATTGATTCTGAAATTTTTGTCCCTTTTGTACCGTTTGTCCATTTGTCGTGCTTGTTCACGTGACCCTTTGTCTGTTCCAGTTTATCTCCCTTTTCTTTTGTTCCCAGTGCCCTTTTTGGTCAATTTTGTCCCATTTTGTCCCAATTGTTCCATTTTATTCACATTGTCCCATTTTGTCCTCATTTCTTAGATGTTGGACACTCATTAATAATATGTTTTACCATCATTCCTGAAATACAGATTTCACACATTTGTTCTAATGTTCTTGAAAATACATAGGCGTGAGTAACTTGGTGTGTCCTGTACTAAACCTTGATAAATTTATCTGGTCTTTCCGGCATTCTAAAACAGTGGATTTTTTCTCAAATATGGAAATTCGAACTTCATGTAATTTTGTAATGGTATTTTTCCCAGAAATGCCCCAATGTTTTAAAATTTCAATTTTAAAATGCTTTTTATTTTCTTCTTTTGTTGAAAGTACCGCTGTTGCTGCCATTCCTGAATATTGTTGCTTTTTTTGCCTCTACATCTGCCTTTTCATTGCCTTTGATCACTACATAGCTTGAAATCCAAATTAGCTGAATTTTAAAATTGTTATTTCTTATCTGGATTAATGCTTTCTTTTTATTTCCACAATAATTGAATTAGAATTATTTTTGGTCAACAAGGCCATGAGACGCAATTTGAAGTCTGTATATATTACTGATTTGTCATCATTATATAATTGTAAGACTTTAAGAATGGCCTGAGCCTCACAAGTAAAGACAGAATTGTAGTCTTGGATCTTAAAGTCTTGACTCTTCATCAGTAACTACCGCAAATCTAGCTTTTTCATCCATCACAGAACCATCAGTGTAATAAGATTTACAGTTTAAATTTTTCACTGATTTCAAGGAATATATTTCTATAAAAAAATTGAGATGTGTCATCTTTTATATATTTTGTGTATTCCATGTTTATTGGTAAATCAAATGAATGCCAAAGAGAAATAGAGGGCCATATTTTTGTGAATAATGGAGGGATACTCAAATTCATTCATGTATTCCATGTAGGGACATCGTGGAGGTTTAGGGAAACTAGTATATTAAATATTAAGGTTGTCTATATTAGGTCTTTCCTTAAGATAATCAAATGCAGGATTTTTGGGATTCACAAACCCTTTCGTAGCGTATGATATTATAAGTTATTTTCTTCTTAGAAGCAAAGGTATGAAATATGATTCAGCAAATATACTTTTCACAGGGCTTGACTAAAAGGCACCAATTCTGATTCATAAAGCCAAGTTTTGAATACTTTTAAGGCATTTCAGTTTCATTGGTTTCAATGATTGTTAATATTTTTGTTTGAATTTGTGCTTCTAAGAAATTCTGTTGTCATTGATCATATCATAGCATTTATAACTACCTCCATGTCTTGTTCCTGATGAAAATCGTGTCTTTGCTGATGGTGCTATAAATATCACATAAAATCACTGATTTTAGAATCAACTTTACAAATTTTACATGGGTATTTGGTTATTACTGATTAGTAACATAGAAATATTTTTATATTTACACTACGTCCATATTTTTTGTTTTCCTTCCAGGCCCCATCTGCTGGACTTATGAAGAAACTCATAGCATCTAGATCAAGATAATAATAAATAATGTTGTAGATAAAGAGTAATGATTGGGAATGGATACAGTAAAATGAGGGAATATTTGTTTTTCAATTTACTTGACTTTTTAGCAACAAATTAAAATTATTTACCTCTTCAACAAAGTATTGTCTCTTTTATAGTTCTATGATATACAATTTGTAAGTATCACTCACTAGACACTGAATTTTTATTACAATTTATAGAGCCAGTAAATCTGGCATGTTATAAATATGTTAATTATACATATTTAAATGCATATAATTGTGATAATCTGTTTGAAGATGTCACATTTTGTTCATATTTTCTAGAATTAACTGTAAACATTATATAATTTTAAGAATTCAAGGTAGAACGAAGGTAGAATAAAAAATATGCATTACTATGGAAAAAAACTTAGGAATTTAAGTTATTTCTATTCATAAAAATTCATGATTAAAAAATTAATTGATTTTTTGAAGAAAAATTGAACATGCATAAACTATTAATTAAATCATATTTAATTTTAATCATAAATATGTGTTCGATTTTGAAAGATAAATTATACTTGTTATTATATTTAACTTCTTTCCTGGGATATTTGAAAAAATATTGGCAACAATATTTTGCATGCCTTCATGCAACAAAGTTGTTAATCAGCCTCTGACCATGGTGTTGTCATTGGTAAAAATCCTTTTCTGTATTCATGTTTGGATTTTTATGTTGAAAAGGGAGACACGGATGGCAGAAAGCTGTTACAGTAATGCTCTTTCAAAGACATGAAAAAATGTCCTTTTACATACAATTTGATTGATGTAAATCTCTGGCCTATAATCCACCCTAAAATAAAACATTTTAAATTAAGAAAAATTCCCAATCTATTTCTACAATTTCTATTTCTACAATATTGTTCACAATTTGGTGTATACTTGGTACATTTTTATGCATATATTCTTTGTTATCTTATTTCAACAAGCTATTATTTTTGTATGTTTATTCAGTCTTTATAAGTTCTTTGTCTGTAACATTCTTTCTTTGTCGAACATTTGAAAATGAACCCTTTATGTCATGTCACCTGTAAATTGAATGTGAAAAATCACTACTTTTCAGGAGTCTCAATTAATTGATTCAAACATATCAATAAGATCAGAGTTTTCATCATTATATTCAATAGTTTACAGCTGGGAGTTAGAGCAACCTAACTAAATGGGATACCTAAATGGTAACACATTTGATAAGTCATTATGCTAATCACCTTTGAAGCCACTGCTAAATAATGATAATGAGAAACTGGCTTTTGCATCTTTGATACTTTACAGTTGACACAATAAAAAACACTTTTTATTGTGCCAAATATCTTTGATTATATTTGTTAAGTTGTTGATTATACTGATTCTGCTTGATTATTTTAACTTCTGATTCAGCTACTGGTACTATGTGACAAAACTCACTCTTTTTTATAGAATGTTTTCTTAATTTTCTCTTCTTTTCTTTTATATTTGTATCCTTATAGGAATATTGTACATCTTTGCACTTGAAGGAAACCTAAAAATCAAGAGATCTTTGAATTGGAGAATGTAATTCACATTGGGGAATGTAAATTAGAATGTTTATTTAAATTAATCATTATTAATATTTGATGTTATTATTGAAATAATAAAATGACATTAAATTACTATACAAAAAATTGAGTTCTCCACTGTTGTAGGTAATGTTCTTATGTTAATGTTCTTGGCTGTTCAGATGACGTCACATTCAAAGCAATGACACTGTCTTTGATCATCTTGCTGGGGTGTTCCTCAAGGCTGAAGTGTAATTGTAGAATTTATTAATAATGAGTCACAGGTTTATTGAGCACTGAACACTTTTTTGCTCATGTGCCATGTTTTTTAAGGTACTACCAGTAGTACAATATGAAAATTATTGTCTTCTTCTTCACTTTACAGATTAGGCTCATGACCTGTTCCGTTTTCACAAAGCATTCATTTCCATCTTTTCCTCGGTGTGCCTATATTTCACCACGAGGATGATAGTTATAAACTTTTTTTTCGGTATTCTTGTATTTTCCATTCTTTCTATGTGTTCTTTCCATCTCTCTCTGTATTCCTCTATTTTCCCATTTATAGCTTCTATTTTCAATTCCTGTCTAATGTCATGGTTTTTTATCCTGTCAGATCTAGTACATCCTTTCACTCTTCTTAAAAATCTCATTTCTGCAGCCTGTATTCTCCTATCATCCTTTTTAGTTGTTACCCAACTTTCACTTCCATATAGAAGCCATCATCTTATAAAGTTTAATTTTTGTATCTTCTCTAGTTTTTTGGCCTAATGTTCTAGTTATTGTGCCACAAATATTCTGAAATTTTTGGATCTTACTTTCTATATCATTATCTCGTTCATAACTAACATCGCAACCGAGATAATTGAAGTGTTAAACTTCTATAATTTCATTTTCTATTACAATTTTTGATCTCACAGGCTGTTTCCCATAAATGGCCACAACTTTTGTCTTGTTTATTGCCATTTTCAAATTATATTTCTTACATACATGGTTTAGCTCCAGATTGAACTAGCTTCCATTTTTTCCTTTACTATTGCCTGTTACTAGAGGCAGCCATGGTTTAAGGCAATGCATTTAATATGGACTTTTTTTAATAATTTTGTATTTTTGCTAAAAATAGATCTTTAAAGCTATTGTAATGTTATTATTTAATGTATGTTGAATGTATGTTATTATTATGGTTACATAATATTGTTGCAAAATCCACACTATTATACAGTAGTGAAACATGGATTCTGAAACAAAGACAAAAAATGTAATTGATGCCACACAAATGAGATATCTGAGATCAATTTTAAGAGAGATAGGATAAGAAATGAAAAGATCCAGAAAACACATAAGTCAAAAATATTGTCTCAGAAATACAAAACTACCAAAACAAATGGCAAGAAAGTAAAAATAAATGAAGATAGGATGTTTCCCAAAAAGTCCTCAAATGCAAATCAAGAGGAAGAAGACACCCTGGTAGACCAAGAAAGCACTGGGATGATCAAGAACACCTTGCAAACAACTGAGGGAATATTTATAAACCAAGGAACAGGTCAACAGACCTATTGTTTATCATCATCATCATGTTATTCTAATATTATTATCCATAATATCTCTTTTTTGCAATGACATATTTATTAAATAGGCTGGATGTTGCTATCATTTTTTAAATTTTGTTTGAAAAGGTATGTTTTTTAATGGAAAAAAAAACTTTCAATGTTGCAGAGGCTCTGATATAACTATAATTATTACACATACACTTATGTTATTTTTCCATTATTTTATTGGCATCAACAGTAATATAAAAATAGGTATACATATTTTGGGACAAAACTGTATTCAGGTTGTATAATTTTGCATTTTCATGTCAGCCATCTTCCAACTGCAGCTCGCAGCTGTTTCAGGTGCTAATATAAAATCTAAACAAACATATCTTGGTAGGTGATGTGACATTGAGAAATTTCTTTCTAAATACTTGAAACACTACTACCACACAACAAATGAGCAGTGCTGAACTATATCTCTCCATTTCCTTAGCACAAGCCTTGAAACATGAAATCGAGCAGCCCTCAATTATCATCAGCCCAGCATAACATGCTTGGACGTAGTCTGAAAAGTGTTATCAATAAATTAATTCTCTATCACTTAGAGAAGGAAGTGGGGAGACAGCCCTCAACAATTGGTTAAAAGGGTGCAAGTTCTTGATATGATTCTGTCAAGGGCATGCTATATTCAAATAGCAGGTGTGATAGTATTATTATTAGTTTCTAATTTACATTTCAGTGCTTTGATAATAAAACTGATTACATAAACTGAATTTAAAAAAGCAAACAATACAAAGTTAGAGTATTATATTTAAAAATATAACCAGGAACTTGCAATGGACTTAAGCTTACTGTGAAATGTGTGAATAATTAAAATGGAATAACAACATCAAATAATATTCATTGTTGTTGTATTCACAAAATATTTTTTAATAATTATTCATTCAAGAAATCTGTATGTGTTATCTCAACAGTGGGTTTCTTACACTGAAATTTATAAAGAAACTTTTGATTCATTTATATGCACCAATTTCCTTCTCATTCTTGAGTAGAATTTTCACCAAGAATTTATTTATAAAAAACAGAACTCCTTAATGTATTTCATGATGATGATTTTTATAACAAGTGACAAATAAACTTTAAAGTAGGTATTAAAAGGAACTTTCATCGTGCAGAAAAAAATTGCAGCTTACGCATCACTTCCTTTTTAAACTTACTTGAATATATGAAAAAATATATTAGAAAACATTCCAGATTTCCATATACATTATCTGGAATATAATGTAGGAAGTGATAAAGGATGTGGTAATTTTGACATAATAACTGACGAATTCAAACAATGTATGTCTGTCAGATACCTTGGAGTAACTCTTTCTGAAAATTGTAGAAGTGCTGACAATATCTCTAATAACATAGGGCAAGAAAAAACCAATTAAACTCCCTTCTTGGGAGTGCAAAAATAAAAAAAAAGACAGAACATAATATTTATAAAACATAAAAAGAGAGTAAATGTAGTTACAGAGCAGAAACGTGGAAATTTAAAAAAAAAAAAAAAAGTAAAAGAGATAGAGCCTGGCTGATGGCCCTTGAAAACAACTATTGGAGAAGGAGCTTCCATGAGTCGAAATTAGATAATATACCAAATGAAGTCATCTGGCAAAGATGGATGCAGAAGCGTAAAAAAATTAGTGCCGGCCTCCCCCAAAATACTTTTATGTGAGACCCTTTATAAAACTATATAGAAAACACAAGTAGTGTTAGTACCTTAAATAATTAAAATATCCTGTAAATACAGGCCCCCTGGGCCCGCCTGCATGGGGGTCCTTGCGGGTCCAAACGATATGTCTGGATGGATATATATATATATATATATATATATATATATATATATATATATATATATATATATATATATATATATATATATATACACATATATATACACATATATATACATATATATACATATATTCAAAAAATTAAAAATATTTACTTAAGATAGAAAGTGTAACTCATGGGTTCCCAACATTTTTCTTTCATCGACCCCTTTTAAAAGAATTTTTGCTCCATAGACCTCCTTGCATATTTCTCTATAATATAGGAGAAAGAAAACATGAAGTAATTTCCAACTTTAAGGATAGTATCATATGGGTAATTCTTTCTTTCTTTCTCGCGAATAGGCCAACTTAGGACCACGCGTTCATACATCCTACATTTACCGTGGCTCAGTATCATATATCGCGGTAGCAGGTGCATGTAATTCACCCTCAATTGGGGGGGATCAGTATTTTTACTGAATCCGATTTTTATCCCCCAGGGTTGTTAGCCCTGGGGGTATGAAAGATGAAATGATGATGATAATGAGGGGTGAGAGGACGACACACTCATACAAACACACACAAATACACCCATGCCCGAGGCGGGACTCGAACCCGCGATCTTCTGGTCCGAGACCACTCCGACACTACTGCCTTAGCGATCTCGGCCATCTGATCGGCATATGGGTAATTCATTACATTGCATTAGTAAAATATGATTTAAAATAATGATTTATTTTAATCATTTAATCAAAATTGTTAAAAAATAATTTCTAAAATGTTTTTGAGCTCCTTTTTTAAGAAAAAATTATTGCCTTTGTCAACATTTATATTAATAAACCTTATGCTAATAATTAATAGATTTGACTACAAATCCTTGCCATTGATTGTCCTTCAAAATAGAACTAAAAATCTAAGTGTTGTTAACTCATTCTGTTTTCATCATATCTGAAAAATAAAAATGTCCTTTGTTAAAAAAATGTTCAATTATAAAGCAGAGAATCATTGAGTGAACAGGTAATAATACATAGTTCAAATTGCTGCATTGTTGGAAGCAAATATAAAAAAAAAATTAATGGTAATTATATGTGCCATGTCATCAGTAATGAAGAGAATTTTAAAAGGCTGTGGAGAATTTCAAAATGCTGTGTATAGGAGAGATCACCTAAATTTAAAATAATAGTTGATAAATTTATTAAATTATTTCTGAAGTATTGAACTTAAGTTATGGGGAAAATACGGCAAGTTGGAAATCCATAAGAACTTTTTTAAATTTAATACCCAACCTGAGTTATGAAAAATGTGTTATATCTGTGTGTCTCTGAGAATGAGATGTTGAAATTGTCTATAATTATTTATGTTTTAACAGTTGATAGTAAATAACTTAAAAAAATGAAGATAAATACAATCGTGACACAGTAGTAATTATAGGTGAGCAAAACAACATAAATCATGGCAGTAAATTTAACCCAAAAGAACATCTACAAACAATTCTAAAGACTGCCACTCACACTAATGTCATCATGACTACTCTGCCCCCCCCTGGCACAACAACATTACCACAAATAATGAAATTAAAATGGCAAACAAACATTTAAAACATCACTTGAGAGATACACCAATTACACTACTTGATCTTGACAATCTCTCAAGAAACCTATTTACAAAACATGGTCTCCATCTAAATCAGGTAGGCAAGCAGAAACTTGGTGCCATGTTAACACAACAAGTGTTGATCTCTTTTTCATCCTCACAGCCACACACTTCATCCCCATCTATCCCTCCATCAACACTTACCTCTACACTACCTTCTCCATCTCCACCTACCCCCTACCACCACCTCCATTTCATGATCCTATCCCAACTGACACACCTGTCGCTCACACCTGCTCCAATTTCATCTCCTAGTCCAAATCTTAAGCCAACGTACAACTTTCATTAATTATAAGTCAACCTACCAGAATATCTAAAAACAGCAGTACTGCCATTGATCAAATTATAATAGACACAAATAACTGCAGCTATTCAGTTGTTACATATATAACAGGGTTTAGTGACCATACAGCGCAAATACTCAAACTAAAAATGAACACAAAAGTTATTAAGGAAACACTGTGTAGGGAAAGCTGAAACTTCTCTCAGGAAAACTTACACAAATTTAACTCTTTAATAAATTCAGAAAACTGGGAGAAGGTGTACAAGGCAACAGACACAAATACCAAATTTAGCTTATTCATAAGCATATATAAGTGAAACATCACCTGCAGAAATATAAAAAAAATAAATTTCATAAATCAAATGAAAAACAAATTCTCTACAGGACTGGATAATATCCATGACACCCTCATTAAACATACTGCAACAAACATAATAGAACCGCTCACTCACATTTGTAGCCACTCCTTCATGACAGGTATCTTCCCAGAAATTCTCAAAAAAGCAAAAGTTAAACCTCTATTCAAAAAAGGCAACACTTGCAATCTCATGAATTACAGACCGATATCCTTAGTATCTGGATTCTCAAAAATTCTAGAAAAGCTTTTTAATGATAGACTCAAAAATTTTCTCAATTCAAAGAACATATTGACAGAGGCACAACATGGATTCAGAAATGGTAGATCTACAGACACAGCTATCTTCACCTTTCTAAATGACATACTTGTTGCTCTAGATCAGAAAGAAATCCCCATTGATTTGTTTCTAGATCTATTGAAGGCATTCGACATTACTGACCATCACATACTGTTATCCAAACTTGAAACATTGGGAATTAGAAGCATTGCACATCAATGGGTTAATTCTTACCTCTCAAATCATTTTGTCAAGTAGTCACAATCAAGTATGACAGAGATAAAAAGATTTCTACCCATTTTTCCCAAACTAAAATGATAAATTATGGAGTGCCACAAGGATCAATCCTAGGGCCCATACAATTTCTATTATACATCAATGACATGCCCCTGACCCTACAAAAGAGCAATATGGTCCTACTTGCAGATGACACAAACATGATTATTAAAACAAATACCCAACAAACTCTACAAAAAGAAGCACAAACAATCCTAGAGGCATTAGTAAAATGGATCCAGGAAAATAAACTTATCATAAACACTAGTAAAACTATCTCCCTATACTTTCAGAATCCACTCTCTAAAGAAAAGCCTCCTGCACAATTGATGATAAAAACATGCCTGTAAAAATAGCTCAAAAAACAACTTTCCTTGGATTGACTATTCAAGATGATCTAAAATGAAACTCCCATATCACAAATCTAAACAACAAGCCTACCAAGGCATGTTGTGCCATATACATCCTGAAGTCAAATTCAAACTTAGATACACTGCGAATGGTGTACTTTGCAAATGTTCATTCACACCTAAAATACAGAATAATATTCTGGGGAAATTCCCCAGAAAGTATTCACACTTTCATCATCCAAAAACGAATATTGAGAACAATAACAAACACTCACAAACATGAGTCCTGCAAACTACTGTTCAAAAAATTACAAATACTACCACTCCCATGCATGTACATATTTGAAATATTAATCTTCACAAAGAAGACACTTATGAGAAACAAGGATTCTGTTACTCTGAACACAGAAGTTCATAACTATGATACTAGACAAAAAAGAAATCTGCATGTTCTACACTGTGGAACTTCACTCTTTCAAAAAAGTACCCTTATAGAAGGTACCCACTATATAAACGTCCTAGCTTAAACTCGTTACATACATTCAAAAATAAACTGAAAGCTTTCCTTTAAACCACACATTCTACAGTACAAAAGAATATATGCATCATAAACACCTATCTACATCAATATAAACTGGTACTAATATTTTTTGCCGTTTCTGTTGCATGTTTTCAAACCCCCCTAAACTGGTTGTTGGATATAAAGGACAGACCCAGCCTATGCACAAATCTATGAAGAATTTCTTTTTTATTATTATTGATTTTTAACCAAAGTCTTCTTACACTACCATTATAAAATTAATACTAATTTATATTATAGCTTTCCATGATATTGTATTTAATACGAGAATTGAATTTTAAATTTAATTTATATCTTGTATTTAATTTTTAGAAATATCTGTATTGTGTATTGTATGATTCTATACATATCCTGACTTGTCATACATGGCATATGCTGTATTCATGTGACAACTTTATTATTATTATTATTATTATTATTATTATTATTATTATTATTATTATTATTATTATTATTATTATTATTATTATTATTATTATTATTATTATTATTATTATTATTATTATTATTATTATTATTATTATTATTATTATTATTATTATTATTATTATTATTATTATTATTATTATTATTATTATTATTATTATTATTATTATTATTATTATTATTATTATTAAACTAATATGGAATCGAATCATATTTCGCGCCTTTTTTACGCACAACGATATTCAGATTGTTTCTTGTGTCACGTCAATTTTGCCACCTGTGAAGAATTACGTCTTTGAATGTGAATTGAAATGCAAATGAGAAACAGTATTTTTATTTGTATGTAATTTAAATCAATTTGTAATACTTGTATATTTATTTGTTTATTTAAGATAAAAATTCAAACAAGTTTAAAGTCTTAATATTACTTTCTGAATGAACGTATTTATGTCACTTGCATCAAATGTTATGTTACCAAGTTGGTAAAACGAATACATGAATGCATTTGAAGCCCATAAAAAGAAAAACCGTGACGCTGACATGTCACATGGAAGGATCAAGTACAATTCTGGAATATTACTGCTTCTTTTGTGGATTGTATGACGTATTTTGAAGCCAATGATTTGTGCAACATGTTTACTTACAAGTCACTATATAAGCAAGCCAAAGAAATGTCACCTGTCATTTTCATGCGAGAAGTTCAAACGCATTACTTGTGACAATGTATTTTATCGCATCAACATTGTTTGTGATTATTCATAACTTCATACGCCGTGATTACAATCCATCCAGTGTTGTATAAAATGCATTGGGATGATTGAAGTAATTGTGTATACTGATATAGTTCCTACTGATTCTTGAAATCTGCATAAGCACTTCACCGGCATTAACATCGTGGGAAGTTGCGTATCGAGTAAGAAGTGAATTGTAATGCACGTCTGCTATGTCAACATTCAGCATGCATTGTTATAAATATTTTGAAGTTTAGTGTGTAATTTGTGACATTAAGGGTCTTCATCAAATGAATTTTGAATATATAATTTGATTTTCTTAGAACAGTCTAGTGGCTCTACCTTGATATTTCTTATTCTGAATAAGTTTTTTTTTTATTTATTGTTTCAATTGTTAAACATGTCGAGTGAGAAAAGAATCCATGACCTTCCAGATGAAATCCTTGTAGCAATTTTTTCTTACTTAAATATAGAGGATTTGGCATTAAATATTCGCAATGTTTGCCACAGATGGAGAGCTGTGGTACAAGATTCAAGGATCTGGAGGTCTTTGAGATTCAGGCCAGTTGATGAAATGGCTAAAGAGGATAGAATTATTGAAATATTGAAAGGTTCTCCTAATTTAAGATGGCCAGTGCCATGGTATTTGTATACTAGAAAGATTTTGGAAACTCTTATAGATTATTGTAAGGATGTCAGAGAACTTTACATTTCTGAAGTTGAAGACAATTTAGTTCGCAAACTAGTCAGAGAATGTCCCAATGTTGAATCTCTTGAAATAGATTATTTCAAATTTGAAACTACCAAATCTTTAGATATTATTAGTGAATGCAAAAATTTGAAGCATGTTAAATTATCTGGTTACGGTTCAAATGAGGAAGTTAACTTATTTCAAGCAGTGGCAATTGGTTGTCCGCTTCTTGAATCTTTTAATGTACAATATTTTACACATTACGCTTCTAATGATCTAGTGTATTTCTTACAAACAAAAGGTAATAAAATCCGTGCATTGTCATTGCGATGCTGCTTTTTCCATGAAGAGAAGTGTATAATTTCTTCCATTAGTTTCTGTACAGAATTGGAAGCTTTGACAATTGATTCACATGGAAAATATGAGGCATATAATTCTGAAAATGAGATTGCATGGAATACAACAGATTTCATTATTTATTTTGTTACAAATCCTGTTCATAAGTTGAAAAAACTGGATCTTTTATCTTTTGGAAGTTTTGATAAACAACTTGCAAATGCAATTTTTGAGAATTGTGTCAATTTGCAGATTGTGCACTTTGAAAAAATTAAAGGTCTGACAGATGAATGCCTTGAGTCCATATATCTACTTAGGTCCATGACTTCATTAATATGTGATCATTGTTCATCTATTACAGATAGAGGTGTATCTTACATTGTTAAATGCACAAATTTGAAATTATTGAGTCTAATGGGATGCACCAAGTTAACTAATACAGCTTTTGTGCTGTGTTTTGATCTCAGATTGTTGGAAAAGTTGGTGCTGAATGTTCCTCGCTTGTACTTTGAAGATATAATAATGATTCCAGAACTCTTAAAAAATCTCAAGTACTTGCACATTTCTGGTAAAGATGGCATAGACGAAGTTGCTCCTAATTTTTTTAAGCAAATGATGCCAAAGTTAAATCTTGTCATTTCTAATTCTGAATAATGTAAATCCATGTTATAGAAATTATACTGTAGAAATATTGAGATCTATGTACTTAACATAGTAATTTGAGGGAATAATGAAGCAAAGTGTACAAAATATTAAATAATTTAATAATTGAGATTCCAGAGATCTGTTTTTGTTTTAAGGGATTGGTACAGGGTAATGACTCTTGAATAAATCTTAACTTCAATAATTTTAATCCAAAATTTCAGCAGAAAGGAAAAACCATAATTTTTTTAAGTAATCATTTAATAAACAATTAATTGGTTGTATCGCATTGCTGAATCATGTAATCGATATTATAAACAGTAAAACCTGTTTAAGACTGAACATATCAGCAAGTATCCGTCATGTAGCAGATCGCCAAAAATTCATTACTTAAATACATTTTCAATGTAATTTGGAGACTGAGACAATGAAAATAGAAGGTGTTTCATGTCATATGAACATCGAAATTGTAAGAAGAAAAGGGTTAATTGAAAAGCATAGAGAAATTAATGCACATGCATTTATTTCACCACACTTTCTCAGACCAAGGGACTTAAGATTTTCCAGAAAGACATAACCAAATGAGTCACCAGAGAATATGGTAAACTTTGTTGTTCAGTCTGTTGTCCTTGGATGTGAACTCAAATGCTATGCCTTTCCCAAGGTGCCAGAAATTAAAAAAAAAATCTTTCTTATGTGGGCTATAGCCACTTGTAGTTCCCTTAAAATCATTCCATAAGTATGTTAAGAAGATTTCCAGTTGTGAGAAGCCATTTTCTTTTATAAATTTGTTTTGTTCTCTGACTTTTTGGTTTGGCTTAGCAGGTTTCCTACTTACTTTCTTATAGAGGTTCCATCATAGACAGATTTTACTGTATGGATATGTATTGCTGTGAGTGTACAGCATTTGAAATGACTTAATGTGCTGTCTAGATATTCGACTTGTACTGGGTAGATCTGATGTAGATTTATATGGAATATGTAGGTGCAACCTATTGTAGCAGGCAGATTATTTTTTAGTAATGCCTCTGCATTTATTTTCCTGGAACTTTTTAGATATGTAGCTTTAGAGAATTTTTGAGATGTCCTTATTTTGACTACATAAATAGATATAAATGCTTCCAAGTAGCAAAGGAAGGTTTTATTTTTGTATATTAAATATGAAGAAATTTTCAGAGGTTATATAATTTTTTAATAAATTATTCACACAAATGACTAGTGTGATATGTTGTTATCTTTGGATAGTATATTTTAATGAACTTTCACTTCATTTTGAATATAGAAAGAAATTTTCAGAAGTTGTATAAGTTTTTAAGAAATTATACACATAAATGACTTGTGTAATATGTTATCTTTGGATAGTTTATTTAAATTACCCTTTGCCATTATGAATTATTATAATTTCATTATTGAAAATCAAGAAAGCCAACAAGAAACTTCTTAAGATACTCAGTAATGTACATTGGTGCCATTTGACTCATTTAGGGTTGTATTCTGCACATGTTGTGTTATCCGTGTTCTTCATAAATTCTTAAAGGGAAAATTAATTACTCTGTGAAATATATCAATAAATGTTTTTGTGTCATGAAGTATGCCATAATAGTCCTAGTTCTAAGAGTATTACATAATGTTTTGTTTTTTTGTCTGTATGTACAAATATTTATAGATTAGTCAATGATTAACACTGATGCAATGTCATTGTTGTTTTATTCATATTTTATTTCATAAATATATTTGTAACTAAGTAGTTCTTTTCTTCCACCCATATATTACAATTTTATGTTCGTGGTTTCTAAATGAGATTTGTAGAAAGATTATCTGTCATCTCTAGTCCACAAAATTCAGGTATTAGTTTTTGTTTTTATAATTTCCAAGACCATTTGTAATGTTAAATATGATACTGTTATCATATGATGTCTGATGTACTCTAACAATTTAACAAACAATGGAAATAAGTTTGGTGTTCATTTTGTCAGATCTTTTAAATACATTTAGCCATCTTTAACAAATTAAATTTAAATGAATGAATAGAAAAGAACTGCAATTTGTTGCACAGTGTCTTAATAAAAGTATTATTCAGTGGAAACATTGGGAGAATAATATTAAAATAACGATGTGTTCAATGTGGATGTAAACTATTTTGTGAGTGTACCTGAAAAAGTAATATTAATAAAATGATATGAACATTTTGTACATGTATTTCCTTTTAGTGTTATCAGAATGAGTGGAAAGTTTTCCAAAACTGTAATCTGTGCTGCAGTTACATCAAAATGGGCAATCTTATGACACATAACCTACTAAATTTTAATATTGTTTTCCTCTTAGAAAAATATTTGAACTTTTTCTCGGAGTAATGCAGATAAAAGATTTATCCAGGAATATGCACTACAGTTCAAAAAATATTATGCTTCTTCAGTGATATTTATGATTTATTCAGATCTAAGCTATTCTCTATTTTGAAACATATGTTAAAATGCTGCTTTTATGCTTTTCTATTTCTCCTTTTACTGAGGTTTGCAGAGGAGATTTTTGAGAGAATTTACTTGTCATTTGGGGCATTAGTTGTGGGAATTCTCTTTTTGAACTGTGAACTTTTTTATCCATGAACTAAGTAAGTAATAATCATCTATTGTTGTGAACACACATTAGAACAGCATAATTTTTCACTTGACAAGTAAAACTGTGTGATTCGATAACATTTCTTTTAGAAAAAAATAGTGTCTGTGACTTCTGTCCCAATCCTTGACTTTCTGTACAATCTATTTCTGTATTGTTGTTTTAGGCAAATAAGCATATTCAACCTCGAAGGAGAGAGGTAGATGACTTTTGAATCACTATTTAACCCGTGAGAATCCACTCAAAATTTATTGATTCTTGCATATTGCCTCACAGCCCATAGAGCCTTTTCCTTTTGAAAATTACGAAAATGTGAGATATTATATCACAATAGGATACTTATTTAGCAAACGTCTAATATTAAATAAGATCTTGACAATTAAAAATTGAGAAATTATTAAAAAATAGAAAAAAAATGTATACTACTTTCACATTGGGAACATAATTTTACATTACAGTACAGAACTTCTACCAGTAAACAAAAAGAATTTAGAATTTCAGTTTTATTTAAGTATGTGAATATTTTAAGGGAACCCTGGTAAGAATTTGACATAGTTTTTAATGAAATAAAACCTAATAAAAATAAAATAAAATCATTGCAATAATTCCAAACGCTAGTACAGCTCTCGTTAGAGGAATGTTATTTTTCACATTTAATTATGCTAACACATGAAGGTCAAATTAATGAGTTAGAGCAATTGGATATGACCAAAAAAGGGGGTATACTGTGGTACAACATTATTAAAGCAGTAATTGAAAATACCAGCTAGGGATGACCAAAGGAAGGTTGTTTTTTAAGGAAAGAAGATGTCAAAATATCTTGTAAATTAAAACAAATTTTGAATATGTATAAAGTTCCGTAATTTACATAAAATGACCAACTGACAGGGAAATTTAACTAAATATCTCTGTAATTCAATTTTTTAACTGTTCATATTACGATACAAGGTAAGATACATACAAAGAAATAATTTTTAAGAACGCTTCTTGGAAAGGTTTCTATACTGAAAGTGGTATAAATTTCAGTTTACTGAGATCTTTAGAATTTGTTGCAGTTATTTTTAAACAATTTATTTCAGAAAAAACCAGTGCATGCACTTTTCATGTATCAATGCACTTTCAATCGTCTCTTGAGTTCTCTTTCAACAAATTCCAGTGACAACTTTTGGAACATGCCAATATCTCTAGTGTCAACTAAAGGTGCACTCTTCTTAACATTTTCAAAATTAATAAAATTATGTTTATACCTTTTATTTTAACCTCAGTGGCCTAAGTGGGTACATTTTGTATCCCACTATGCATTTCCTATTTATTTACATGAATTTGTTTAACTATCTGTGTGACAGTTTGTTTCTAAATTAATATTTTTCCTTATTGCACTAGAAAAGGATCACTATAAAAAATTTAGCAGCTATTCTTGCTGAAAATATTTTTTCCCTCTTTCAGGGTCCTTTAGAACTCCATGAAACAAACTATCGAAAATCTTTCTGTGTCTCTTTAGGAAATAATATGGTAGATTTCAAATGGTTGTGTGTTGTTAATCTGTTAGCTCAAATTACTCATGAGTATTATTGCAGTATATCAACTAGAAATTGGGTTGTGTGTCTCTTCTATAACATACTAAACACCACAGCACTGAGTGCATGTCTTGTGGACATGTGTTGAAGACAAAGATAAGAACTATAGACAAAACTCTAGCTCTGAGTCAAGGTAACTGCCTTATGAGAATGCTAAATTTGCAAAATGCAATGTAAAGAGATAACCATTCCTCAAAAATGAAGACCAGCAAGCAGGTTTAGCTACACTATCTGTGTATGCTTTCTTGAGCTCTTTCGAGAATGTAGATATTCAAATAATTGTTTTCCATTGTATCATGTCAGTAAGTTGATACCGTCTCGTAAAATGCCAGGGATAATAGCCATTAGTTGCTTTTGCAAATAGTTTTTATTATACGGGAATGAATATTTTCTTATCAATTCTGGCCAAAACACTCGTTGCTATAAACATGTATTCATAATTCAATGAAATATGTATAAGAACTGGAACAGATGTCCCAGAGCTGAAGAAACCATGCTTATATTGCACTTTCCCCATAGTAAGGCAGTTTAGCAGTTTTAACTGTTAGCATTCAATTTAACTTTTTCCTAAAATGTTTCCAAATGTGTGAGCCATTAGTGCTCTTACCTTATTTATGAAAATGTTTTTGATAGCCTGTTATAGAAAGCTAAATTGTATCAAAAAGCAATGACAGTAATTAAGAATTGTGATCAAGTATAGGTTAGAATTAATGAATGTGACCCCTTATGCAAATTATGTGTTTCATCACTCCCTGTGTCAGAGTGTGATGAAACATATAGTTTGCATAAGGGGTCACATTCATTAATAGCTCCTGCAAGTGAGTGTTCTGTTGTTTAATTGTTCCTGGATGATCGAAAAAGAAAATAATCCCAAAATTCCAGTGGATTTAGAAACCCAGATGTTGTAACATTACGTGACAGCTCTAACAGTAATTGTGGAAGAAGAATATGAAAGATAGAAAGAAAGAATCAGAAAGATGAAGATCATCATCGATAAAAGATTGGGACACCTGGAAAGCAAGAAATTATCAGAATGTGTTATTCACTGGGAAATATCAGATCCTTTTTTTCCAGGGAACAATTATTTAAAAAATTAAACATTTTTCATAATTAGAGCAGCCTATGGAAAAGTCCATGTACTATATGAAAATGAAGTTGTATAAAAACCAAATCAATGTTTTTATTGTCTAATAAACTTTTAGTGGTTCATTCCAAAATCATTTACCCTCATGTAATACATTTTATACTTATGTTATCAAACTTAACACACACACAATTTATTTCCATTTACATGTTAACACATATGCCCTTTTCTCATAGACCATCTCAATATAATTTAAAACTAGTGGTACTAGAGAACTACTTGGAATCGACTTTCTTGTAATAATTGGTTTTCTAATTTATTGGGCTGGAAAGACTAAGAATTTTATAGACGAGTAAAACCTCGTCCTATATGGAAAATATTGTTCAAAAATTTGTAGCTGTTTTTGAGAATTTTGTTTGAGTGTTTCTGAAAATGCGCATTTTGAAGCTCTATTTTACACAACAGTTTTGGGTTTTCAAAAAACTTAACAATAAATAATTTCAAGCAATTATACTCACAAGTGCAATAATGCATAAAAATCGCTGGTAATGTAAATAAAAAAACTTATGTAAATGTGTAATTACGACCTCATTTTCACAGAAATCTTGAGCCCTTATTTTTCTAGATGCGAGAGCAGTGGGGGGGGGGAGTATATCGATAAGACTAATATCACATCTGCAACTCGTTTTTGCGATGCAAAATAGTTTCTATAATATTGGATCATGCATTTCTGCCAATCAGACTTTTTAACAATGTTCGTGGCAATCGCTTATTCATAATTCAACTAATGTTAGTAAAGGAGTGGGGGTAGGTATTCCAGGACCCCAAGAAAACAAGCGGGGGGTAATACTCATAAAGGTATCCTATGTTTACAAAATGTTGGATATGAAAATATTAATGACATGAGAGAGAAATGAGAAAAAAATAATCTCATAGATGTGCAATTCTTGAAAAAACAAAAGAATAGAGAAAAAATGGCATTGATGTCATCTTATACAGTACATTCAACACCATCTCTACCAAATGTTTAAAGAATAAATTGGGAGCTGCTTTTGATATTTTTAAACATTTTTAATATTACGCAATATAGCACGAAAAGCTACTAAAATTTTCAAAGAAATGTTCATGACCTTAACAAAAGTTCAGTCAAATATATTTTTTGGGATAAATGAATATTGAAACAAGTATTGTTTTGCTACCACAAAGCAATTAGAAACAAAACTATTATTATCAGACATATTCCAGGTAAAACTTTTATTTACATTCACTTCACTTTTACAATTAAATTAATAAGCAGATATCCTTCTCTAAAAATTCTCCTCCATAAAAGCTGCCAGAACTGCTGCTCCTCGACCTACAGCTTGAATTGGATGCAATTCCTGTTCTTCAACCACTTCTTCTTCAACAGGAAATTCCTCTTCATTAAAAATTATTGCTATATTGTGCAATATTGCGAGTGCCACAATATATAGCTTGATATTTTCAAGGGAGTTTCTGAAGCCTGTTTGGAGACAACGAAATCAGCTTTTCAGCACACCAAAACATCTCTCCACAGAGTTCCTTGTGCGCACTTGCTTTGCATTGTAGCGCACCTCGCATCTTGGCGAATCGTCGTTGCCCTAATACAATATCAATTTTTTTGTTACACATCTTTCCATATTTAGTACTACGAATCGCCTCCTATATTACTTCAATACGTAGTATAGATATCTTTTGCGGCTCTCGCACCCAACTTATCTTTATGAAAGAGGTCTATGAAGAAAGAGAATTTCACTAAGACGTGGCGAATTGCACGTTATCTTTAAAAATATGAAGGATTTGTTGAAAATAAGGCATCTAAATATTCATTACAAATGTAACCCGCAACACCCTGCCAGGATTTTTAAAATCTATTTAGTTTAATATCTCCTAAACAAAACGGTCTAGAGCCTTAAAATCTATAATTTTGGGACCGAAGGCCTTACATAAACGTTCCTAGCACCGTAATATGTGGGATGAGAGCTTCTTGGGCATTCTAATATGCAACTGAATGTAAAATTAAACTAATTTCTTGATATTCTAGGCGATTAAGTTGCACGGGCGTATCTCTCAGTTAACTTTAAATATTGTTTTTAAGGAAGTGTTGTGAATTGTTCTAACTCCATTTGTCTATAACACTGGATAAATCTTTATTCAAAATTTGTTTCAAACACCAATTTCCTTGTTTTCGTTTTTATTTGATATTCTGTAGGTACTTTGGAAGTTACCTTTACACATTTTTTGAACAAATTAACGCGTTTCGTTAACCACCTTCCTTCTTAATATAAAAATGGAAGGATAGGGAAGACGGTGAAGTTAAAATGCGGTAGTTCTCGCACGAGTACGTTAGTATAATACTAATATTTACATATTTTGGTATTTTCACAAAAAAAATATTTTATCAATTTTCTTCAATTTTATTACATATTTATAATGAAAATAAGTATTTAAAAAAGCACATTTTTTCCCTACGTAATTACTGCTGTGGATTCGAAGTGCGCTACCTGACGACGCAGTCGGAAATTCTCACAGTCCGTCGCGCTTGCTTCAGTTATCTCAGGGGCAGTTGTGTGCGTCAGCGACTGAGATCATTTAGGGATGGAAAATCACTGACGCAGCGGGTCGTGATCCTTATCCCAAATTTCCGAGTAACATTGGCAATCGCCTACGGGTCACACCTCAATGAGAATGCTTCACGCGGCAGTGATTGTTCGTTGCTCGTAGATATCGTCATTTTGTTCCATGACTTCTTTTGCATGTAGTCTGGCTGCTGAATTTCGGTCTTGGATAGCAATTGATGGAGCTTTTATTACTGACGGGAAAGTTGTATGTTACAAAGTGTGCATTAACTCGTGCTCTTCATGTGATTTTTAAAACGTTTGTACTATTTTTAAAATTTGTTTAGGACATTTTTAAGTGCGTAACTTTTTATTATATAAATATGATTTTAATTAGTATATTTGAATATTACATATTTTGTACGATTTTACATGTTTATTACGTATTCTTACTGTTTTTATTTCATATTTATGTACATATTTTGACGTTTCATACTACATATTTTCCGGTCTCTATTTATGACGCTATCTCATGTGATGCATTGTCCTCAGAGATCGTATAAATGTGCTGGCAAATGTCGTGCAGCTTGCCCCGATGCAGATGAAGTGATATCACGCTTATGTGTCCATCAGCTTAAATTGTGGGTACTAATGGATTCGTATTCTTTCACACAAATCAATACATGACTCATTCACCTGTGTTCGTGTAGTTACACTTCCACAGGAATGATGTGTATGCCGGAACTTGGAGGTCTGATCTAATATGGAATATTCGTTCTGGACGTGTTTGTTGTTGAAATAACGAATTATGTATATTTTTGTAGTACAATTAGAAACATTTGTGTGCGAAGTTTCTAAAGCGAATAGAGTACACAGTTTTGAACGATAACTGTTCAACTTACGGATTATTGGGTGAGTGAACAGTAATTACTTTAAGTTCTTGACTTTTCTTGAGACGAATAATTTACTGATTTATTGTGGTAAATATTAGAGAGAGATTTACAAATAATTATCCCTTTTTTGCAAGGCAAATCTCTTTTTTGGCACTATCTGCCCAAAAATTACGCTAATTGTCAGGAGAACAATTACTGTTTATCTATGAATAAATCTAATCGTTAATCAAGTTATCTCAACACTGTTAATCGTTGTCTCCTATTATATACATTATATATAACTCAGCATTATAATATATATTACGCGTAAATATGTTGTAGAAAGTGATGCTGTGTTAACTAAAAGCGTAATTTTGGAATAATATTGGCTAAAATTGTTGTGCAATATTGTTTTCATATGTATTTACAATATGTATAACAAATTCTGTTCTGGAATAAGTTTATGAATCATTCTCTTACTGCAAAATCTCCAGGGCATAAAACTGCTAAAATTCTATTAATCGTATAAATCGTTCACACTGTCTCTTTCTTTACCACTGACATTCATCAGTGTGTTGTAATTACATAAAATAACATCAAAAATTATTTATTTATTGTCAAAAGAAACATTTATTTATTTTCGTAAAAAAATAGTCAAACTTGAATGTAACGAATGGGGGATCGTTTTCTTGAGGTCCGATTACAACATTTCTATTAATCCTTCGTTGCTCGCAAGCTAGCTACGAGTCTGCACTTGGTTATGTGTTCTTCTCATTATCAGTTATGAAATATCGGGTTACGGCTGCTTGTATCTTCCTTATCCGCTGTCAATTGACTTGTCGTTTGGAGTTGTTTCAATTTCGCGAGTTGCTCACACCACTTGTCTCGGGTCGCAAATATACCTCGTGTTCCGGAGGGTTGAAACGTGTAATATAACAATAAGCAACAATGACTACGTGCTTTCTGTATTTAAGAATAGTAATCTAAATATAAAACTTTGATACATTTTATATGAACTAATTAAGAAAAAAAGAATAAAAAGTACTTAATGTGCTAGATGGAAGTCTAAGTACGCAGTATTAAATGAAAAAAAAACATGCATTATGAATGAATTTCTCCAAAACACTACCAAAACATACATAATGTTGGGAAAAAGTATGCATTTTTCAAATGAGTTTGCTACATACATTTGCCAACATATATTTATTTACAAAGTTTGAAAGCTCTATGAAAGTTAAACATAAACTTGCATTTCCATGGAAATCGTGGCTCTAATCATTGACCACACATTTTTGAACTAATGAGGAAGGAAGATGGTGAGTGACACCCAACAAACAAGCGCTCGCTAGCCCGTTGCAGCCGCTAATCTCCGAACCAGCTCATCTCACACCTCCCTGGCCAATCGCCGCGTCGTCCTAGCTGTCCAACTCCATCAGAGTTGCGCGCGGCGATGGTGTAACGGTTAGCGTTTCGGACTGTTGTGTTACCAACCCAAGTTGGCGGGTTCAAACCCGATCGAAGCCGTGGATTTTTAAGGGCGAAAAAATCTTTCGTATGCCTTCCTTCGGAGGGGAAGTAAAGCCGGCTGTCTCATGTTAGTAGATTTACTTGCATGTAAAAGATCCTCAAGCCTAAATGACGCCTCTGAGCTAAATTCAAATCGCCTGTTTCTCTGCTAGTTGGTGAAAGGATCGTAGCGAAATTTGCGTGGTCAGACAGAAGAGCAGGCCTAATGGGCTGAGTCTCACCACGAAAAATAAGGCAGTAATTCAATTCAATTCATTTCAGAGTACACTTCAGCCGTCCAACTCCACTTCATTGTCGGGGCGGTATTCCGGGCGGACCGCTCCGCTGTCGGGCTGACCCGTAGGGTTGCCTACCGTCCTCCAGTCAGGAGGACAGTCCTCCATTGACATCAATTGTTCTCTCGTACTCCGCTTTGTATTTTAAATATCCGCCTTTTTGTACATTTTCAACATTTGTTTTCATTTATTTTATCACTTGACTAACATCTGCTACGTTGTCTTGTTTATTGTTTGTCTTGTTTAATGTTGTCGGAAGAGGTGGTTAGTATTCACTAGTAAACATTTCCATCATCTGTTTGAACAAATATGGCGCTTCAATCCCCCTTGCTTGGAAGACGACAGCGGTAAAGCAATGATCTATTGCTTAATATTATTAGAAACATCTTAGTGTTTTTTCACCATCTAAAATGACTCACTATATGTGCAGGTGTTTCAGAATAAATCTTACCAAGGGCATAGAGAGGTCGAAAATGATGTCAAAGATTGTATAGAAGGAACCTGCCTATAATGATGTTACTTGCATTTAAAAATATATTTGCTCCTGATTTTTAGGCAACTCCCCTTGTGCACAAATGTCCGCAGGTACATGAAATTTCCTTATCGACTCTCCTCAGAACGAGATGTACTCTAATCTAGAATATGACCAGCCGAACAGCCCGTTCCTAGGATTTGGTTTTAAATCACGAGAAAATGTCAGCCATGTAAGTCGTATATGTAATTCACACATCACACTCACGCACACACATAATATACATGACTTACACGTCTGACATTTTCCCGTGATACCTATTATCCCAGTCTCTGCACACTCTTGCACTGGATAAAATTGTTCTTCTCCCCGCAGCTCTCAAACTCACGGACGATGTGGCTAGTTATTTCGCTCCTTCTGCTCGCGCAAGAGTTGGCAACGCCGCTGGAGCATGTCGACTCCTTCGTTAAACTCACCGAAGACCTTCGAGCTCACTTTCGACTTTCCTGTGTAACTTTGGTGCACTCCCGTCCAGACGCCGGTAAGTTCAGCATTGCTCTTTAGCTATTTTTCTTTTTTTTTTAACTTTCCACGAGACAAAAATATTGAACAGTAACCGGTTATTCACAATGATAGGATTATTTACATTTACCGCGAACATGAAGAAATAAACAGGTCTGTTTTTAAAAGGGGTGGATTACTATGTACGCAAGCTGAATACGTGCCAAAGGAATCCGCTAAAAACCGTATGTATTTCATAAATACAATTTTACTCTAGTTCTTAAATCATATAATTTTTTTAGTTATTGATAAAGTTGCATACTGATATGAATATGTATGTAATTTTGATTGTGATAATCATTGTTTTACATGTAAAAATATCTTTATGTTGGAACCCAGCTTAGAACATTTTAAGAAATGGTGCTACTGAATTGACCCTTAAAATCCCAATTCTCTTACAACGACCGAGGTCTTATTTGTTAGATTACTGGACACGATACGATACTCGGAAGGTACACGAAAATTGGATTTTAAGCGTCTAGAAGGCATCGTCTTGTTGTTACACCACATTACGCACAGTGCAGCGTAATGCATGTTGCAGGTCGCATGTGCCGTTTGCCTTATTTCATATTCGGGTAATTTTAAATGTTTTGTCTTACATTTTTGGATGCACCCTTTTGTAGCAGTAGCACTCCTGTGACGTTTTTTGTGATGCTATCCTGAAAAATTCTAAAAATCTTAACTTTCCTTATTGTATTAAAAATAGAATAGATACGTATTTCAAATATTTCAGTTAATTAAAAACTAAATATATTGTAAACGTGAGGGAGAGAGGTAAACTTTGTCGCTTCGAGTTCCAAAACCATAAGGACGTCCCTGATTTTAACGTCTCAGATTTAACGCACTGTCGCATGGAAGATGTTTTGGTCATCGTCATTAGGATCACTTCTCTACATGCATATGGTCAAACATGGCGTTTGAAGAAAGACGTACTTATCTGTAGGTACATTGTCCTATGGTGGAAATACATGACTTACTCCGGCGCACCGATTTTTGCTCGTTCTTCGCAGCACCAGTTTGAGTCACCAACCACGTGACCGCAGCACGGACATTTCATTTGAAAAGCCAGACTAGGCGCTGACCGCCATGTTGGAGAGCGAGTCGTGTTTAGAAACGTTTAGAAAGTGGTGTTAAGTGAAAATTTTCATCGGTGAGCAACCAAAACTCTCACGATGAAGATGTACAAGATGCAATAGTTCAAATAAATTCTTCACATATCTGATTCAAAGACTTGTAACAAGGTGATAATTTTATATAAAGCTGCATTTAAAATTCGCGCTTAATTGTGACGCAAACTGGTACCTGAAGCCCATTAGCTGAAATCGGATACGATGCAAAGGAGCTCATCCATGTCTTTCCATCATGTGTCGTTCGATTTTTAGGTCTTAACGTCTTGGCTCCAGTTTTGGGACCGGGAGCGATTGCTTAGGGCATCAACTGCATCACTGCAGTGCCTCTGACCGGGAGGTCCTAGGTTCGCCTCCCGACGGTGGCAGAACTTTCGACACTGGCTTGTCAGCTAGGTCGAATCAGTCGCTGTCTCGAGGATAATGTTAGCGCCGGCTGCTCTGATCGGTAGTTTTCCGTCGTTTCTCCGATCAACAGCCGGCGAATGCCGGAGCAGTTTCCTAACTAAAAGGCCATGGACCGAGCGCGTTATTTCCTACCTCTTCCTTGTTCTATCCTCACCCCTTACTTATGTACACTTACACAAACATGCACTACACTACGGGAGATCGGTTGGGAGCTTAGAGCTTGTCACTGTTGGGGCGGTACCCCGCTGGTGGGAGATACCTGGTTGAGGGGGAAAACTCCGCTAGCCGGATACCGGATCTCGCCATACAACGGGGGAAGACCACCGCCCTCTCCCGAACAAACATATGCACTACACTTATGGGACTAATAACCTTTGTTGTTGACGCGCCCGGAAGCACTAACAATCAATCCAATATTTGGCGGTTTAACCAAGCAAGAATTTTATTTTTCTTCAGGGTTTACCCTCAATTGCAAAAGCTGAAGTGAGCAGTGTTGTAATACTGACTTCGGCGCATCTGCCTGGTGCTCCAGAGTGGGCGCTGGGGCTGCTGGCGCCGCTGGGGCGGCGCGCGCTGCCCGTGGTGGTGCGGAGCTTCGACGCCGGCCCTCCGCCTGCAGCGCCCGCCGCCGACCTGCGCCCCGGGGCAGGCGCCGACCTCGCGCCCGTCGCCACCCACGCGGAGAACAGATGCCTGCGCGTCGCCGGCGGGCCGCGAGTCGGGAGAGCCTTCGCTCAGGTAGGGCAGTTTCTGCTTTCCCGTGTACGTACGTATATGCGGAGTAATATACGTAGTATGGGGAATGTTATGTAATGCTGCGGAAAATCGACTTTCAGATTTCAGCGGAAATTCATGTTTTGGGGCCCCCTGGTACCGCAAATGTATTTTTTCTAAAACGTTCGTCTGTCCGTCAGTCCATGTCCGTCTGTCCGTCCATCTGTCCGTCCATCTGTCCGTCTGTCCGTCTGTCCACACTACTAACGCCTAAACCATGTGTAGAATTTTTTTCTAAATTGAAGAAAACCCTGTCCATCTGGCTCGAGTCAAAACTTTGAGATTTTGAGGAACATTCTTGAAACTTTGGGACTACTTTACATGAAGCCCTCCTGACATTTTCAGAATTTTCTCAGAAACGACTCCAAATTTTTTCTTTAAATTTCTTGTAAGAATAGGGTAACGTACACTTATAAACGTGGCATGGGTCCTATTTTCATGGTTAACTCTAAATTTTCGAAAAGTTTGAATTTTTTTCGGTGTATTCTTACAGCTTCAAAACTAAAAATAGAGACTTTTCGTTAAAATGAAATTTGATGTCCATACTGAGTTCTTTTATTAAGGTCTTGTACATCTTTTTGAAAATTTTAGTAGATTTCGCGCAATATTGCGAACAATATGTGCAATTTTAAAAAATTACATTAACAAGAGTTTTTCAAACACGGGACCAAATTTTTTCTTTTAACGTTTGATAGGGATAGTGCTAAATGTACTCTAGAAGATGACATAAACGTCATATTGCTCTATACTTTTTTTTTCAAAAATTACAAAATATGAGTTTTTTACTTGTCTCTCACGTATGTAAGATTTATATTAGCAACAACATGTTCACATTATTATATTTATGAGTACATGAGCTTAAAAATAACGTCAGATAAAGCTTTTCGAAAACTCAACCGTTTTCTGTGAAAACTAGTTCAAAATTCCGCATTTCTAGAAACGCCCAAACGCCATTTTCTCAAAAGTGGCTCCAAAATTGTTTCAAACTTTTCGAACAGATAGAGCTAATTATACTTTTTAATATGATGCAAAGTTCATTTCGGGGTATTTTTTTGTTTTTTAAAAAAATACACAAATTAATTCTTATTAGATCTTTCACGCCGATAATATGCACATTTCCAGCGATTTATAATAATTGTAGTATTTGTAAGGGAGAGTACGTCAAATGACTTTAAATGAAGTTTTTCGAAAACTCAAAAATTTTTTGTAAAAAAGTGTTTCAAATATCGAATTTACTGTAGCGCTTAAGCACCATTATTTTAAAAACGGCTCCAAATTTTTCAAAGAAAATTGCCACGAGGTTTGCGACGAGATTTACTCTTCTTTAACATTCTTAAAATAATATTTCTGCTAATATTAGAGAACCGAAAAATTACGAAAATTTCAACAACAAAAAAAAAAGTCCTTTGGGTGGCCATAGAGAGTAGCAGGTAACAGTATGTGGCAAGTTCGAATAGCTAGCATAGACCGCAGGAAATAGAAAACTAATACGGAAAAGTCTGTGCCATTCTGTAGCACCACGAATTTACTTTCTTGTTCTTTCGTAAGAAGAGAAAGATATGAAATCGTGCGCCGGAAAACAGCGTAATATTCGACAGAAAAACTCTATGTGACGGGCTCTGGTAATGAAAAAGTGGATAAATCCAATTGTTACATTTTGGTTTTGAGGGTACTTTACACGAAACCTCAAAAACATTTTCAAATCCTTCTCAATAATGGCGGCATGTTTTTTTCAAATCTTTGTTCTTGAATAGCTTAAAGAACTCACGAGAATGGTGCAGGTTAGTTGATATATGATAATCCTATATGTTTACTTTCTCGCTCTTAAAAAGGTATTCCTTAAGAAGAGAATGTTATGTAATCGTGCGCCAGAAAAAAACGAATTTTCGGCAGAAAATCTCTATTGTCGGGCCCTGTAAACGAATAGGTTGATAAATTCAAATGCTAAATATGGGGGGGGGGTATCCTCTAACACGTGCTGTAGTCAAAATTCTTATTTTGTGGATTCTTGATACCAAAAAATCGAATGTCGACAAAACGCCTGTCTGTCCGTCTGGAAACAACGCTAGCGATTAAGCCGTCCATCCCATTTTCTTCAAAATTGATATTCCAAAATTAACATTGCCACTCAGCTGGGCAAGACCACCGCCATCTCATGACTACACTTACTGGACTTTGCTGTTGACGTGTTCGGAATCATTAACAGTCACGAAAATCCTCTGCGTCGAGAAGCCATCCGAAGACGGAGGGCCGCCCTAGTGTCGCGGACCGACTTGGGTGGCTCAGGGCATCAATTGATGTCACTGCAGTGCCTCTGGCAGAGAGGTCCCAGAATTCGACTCCAGATGGTTGCAGGCTTTTCAATACTAGCTACACAGCTAGGTCGAATACGGGAGGAGATTTTACACGATCGGTAGTTTTCCGTTGTTTCTCAAACCAACACCAGGCGAATGCCGAAGCAGTACCCTAACAAATGAGCTACGAGAGATCTTCCCTTCCCATTCCTTGACCTATCCTCACCCCTTAGTTACACATACTTACATTAACAAGTACTACACATGCCAGGAGACCGGTCGGGAGCTAAAAGCTTGCTCCGGCTGGAGGGGTGCCACGCTGTTGGGAGATTCCTGGTTGGGGAAAATCTCGCAAACCGACGGGTAGGTCCACGCTGGATCTCGGCATCCAGAGGGGGAAGATCACAGCCACCTCCAGAGGTAAAACCATGCACTACACTTACGGGGATAATAAACTAGAATTTGACATGCCCGGGATCACTAACCAATCAATCAATCAATCAAACCTGCTGTCATGGCGTTCCCAGCTCTCTACCTGATTCAGCGGTGACACGTTGTAATGCTACCCCTCACCCACGTTGTAATGCTACCGCACCTAATCTTGGATTTCCCTTGAAGGGGTAAGTCATCCATTTACGAGTATGTTCTGTCAAACGTCCGAAGAGTTGAGGACGTAGATAAAACAACAAACAATACCTGGTGATCAGTGGTTAGGGACTACCAATGTTTAGTAAAGAAATGAAAAGTAGGAAAAATGGGTAGACAGAAAGTTATTGTACTCGCTTTATTACAGTGAACAAAACGTTATTTAAGAGGTTAGTGTTAGAAAAACGTATGCTTCTCAGCTGAAATAGTACTTAATAGTTATTTGTGATGCGAGTAGAAAAAGTTATATTTTGTTTTGCAAGTAGGAAAGGTTGCGATACAAGTCCGTAAGGCCGAGTGAAGCAATGTTACAAACAAAATCCTATCACTTTTACCACGTGTATCACTAATAGCCTTACTGACTTTCATTTTATTTTATTTCAATTATTCTAATCACTTTACAGGGTTCTAAGTTACGTAAGGTCCGTAGTAGCTGATGCGGTTAGACGAAAGAGTTTTGTTTTCTTTGTTTCATTCATATATTTTTAACACTTGAGCATCGTCTCACTTTTAGCACTAAGCAGCCGTAGTACAAAAGCACCAAGCAGCCGTAGGCTACGTAGTCTAAGTAGCCAATTGACCTTAGAGAACGGTACGCATGCTCTGAAATAGCCACTTTTTCTAGACTGTCTAAACAGTCCTTTTTTGTTCAGTCTGCTCTAAAGTTGTATTTTAGAGACGTTTTTGTCCAAAAATTTGATTTCGCATTTTATTTTACTTTGACTTACATAACGTTCATGTGTGCCAGAAACTAACACGTTTCGCACATTTTTTCGAAACATCGCGCTAATATTTTTTGTGAAGTACCTTGAATCGACGGTCTTCCGCTGACATTCTCGTTCAGAAACTAATGCTACTAGTTATACACCTCCATATTGAATGATTCAGTTCGGCCGAATAGCGAAAAATTAATTTTATCTAGTGCGAACGATTTGGAACTTAGGTCTATTTTTCAAGAACATTTCAACTACAGTGGCACTGGGTTTGCAATAGCGAGTGTTTGAAATATTCGTTCGTAAATGACCATGTTTTATCATAAACGGATTCGGCCGAGCGCAGATCCACCTGGACCCTGACGAAGACGAAAACCCACCAAGTGCACTCTGGCACGCAACTCCTTCAAGGTCTGACGTCAGTCAGCTTCAAAGGTCGCTTCTAAAAGATAATTCATCGCTTCCTCTCCGCATCTCCAAATCAAATCGTATGTTTAATGCAGCAAGCAGTCGACTGCTTGGGACGCTTTCGTCAAGGTCTACTGTGGCGCGACCGGAAATCGACAGCAGCGCAGTGCGGCGGTGTCGAAAGGAACTTCTTCCACGGTGAACGGGGTCCAATACGATGATATAACACGAACTACGTCGTTTTTTGTGTCATTTATTATTGAATTTAGTTTACAAAGCAATATTAAATAAACTGTCTTGGCTGCACGTCACTATAAATAACCAAATTAACACTGTATAAGATCAATTACTTTAAAATGAGTTTGTTCAATTTCTCTCTACAAGTTTGACTTACGAAACTTTGAGGACACATATAGAATGTTCCAGAAACTATGGGCTACCTCCGTAACTTCTAGACCGTTCACAATATCGAAACACAGTTTTCGCTTAATAATGCAGAATCGTGGGGCAAGTAATATGCTGTAGAGATATTGTTTGAAACATTTTTATTTTTCAAGAAATTTAATAATCTTTGATTTTTTAAAATAGAACAGCAAATTTTTTTGTCGCTAACAAATGACAATAAAAAGAGGAATGCGATGATGAGAGCGTAGGCTTCCGCGGCCGGAGTCAGTATTTACTAGGCTGTCCGGGTGACGCCGCGTCCATGGCGAAGGTGCCGACGTTACGGTCGCCATTCTGCGACCTTCCTCAGGGCGTATTGCCTTGGCGCAGAATGGCGACCGAAACGTCGGCACCTTCGCCATGGACGCGGCGTCACCCGGACAGCCTAGTAAATACAGAATGCGATGATGTAGCATGTGTTAATGTTTTGATAGTATTTTGAGTACAAAATTCCACTTTCTGACATGTGATATTAAATTTAACGAACAATATTTCTTGTTGCATCCCTTCCAATTGCCGCTTTTGGGGAAGGTGACCATCGCCGCCTCTGACCTCTCCCGCAACAGGATCAGCAGTCGCGAAGGCATACCATTGGGCAACGAAAAGAGCAGGCGGGTACGCATGACGTCAGGACAGTTGAAAGCTACTGATTTCGGCGCGTGCGCGGCGCGTGACCTAGTGAGTATGGACTTAGGTATTACCTAGGAAAATAGTAGTGCTAAACCAGCACGTACTTTCTCACCCGCACTTTCGCGCAAAAATTACGCGAAAAGTACTCAAATTTTCGAAACATTGCACGCGACCTTATTTAAAAATCTATCTTTAGAAACAGATTTCATTAGGGGAAAAAATCTCTATCTTTAACATTTTAGTTTGAGGAAAACTCTTAAAAAATTAGAATTTTGCAGTTTTCGAACGATTACGGTTTTTAACGAAAATGAAACCAGCACAGTTCTGTTAAACGTTCTTCCCACGATCATAAAACAATATTTAATCAATAACGATGTAGCCATTTTTTTAATATGTAAATGTCCGAGGGGCTTTATGTATAGTGCCCCCAAAATTAAAATTTCGATTTCAAATTCACTCAATCAGCCAGATCGATTGGGAAATATCATTTTTGAAAAAAAACAGTTCAACATTCGGACAGTTTAACCATTAGCGATGTTCACAGACGGACAGACAAACAGACAAACTTTTGCCGTCATTCGGTTTTCTGGTATCAAGGACCCACAAAACATGGATTGTGGTTACACCACGTGTTAGAGGATTTTTTCAAAAATTTACAACTGCATTTATCCACTTTTTTGTTACCAGGGCCCTGTAATAATAGATTTTATGGCGAAAATTCGCCATTTTGCGCGCAAAATGGCATAACATTCCCTGTACTCCGTAGCGAGAAAGTAAAATATAAAGTAACTCCAAGCCTGTTTATCGTTCTTCATTTTGTTTTAAAGCCACGTTTTAAATAGTTGTAAGCGCTTGATTTTGTAACTAACAAACGGAAAACCTTTAAAATATTGGAAGTTGTAGGAACAAATATTTGTTTTGGAATTTTTTAGTTCCTTGAAGGCACAATTAGTGCGCTTTTCGGTTTTTTGAAAACGTAGAAAATAGGTGATTCCATTTCTCTTGTCAAAGACTGCTAAATTGTTGATTTTTGTAATAATGAACCTTGACCCAGAAAATTCATTATTAAAAAATGGACATGGCTTGTTGGCGGTGATTTTCATGGTTTCCTTTCCTACGGATCCGCAACAGAAAGGTTGACTTCAGCGACAGGTTGACATCGCAAGTAGCCTCTCTCTGTTAGCAAGTACACCAGACCGTACAATTAACATCGACATTTGGAAATTTCTTCTCGTACTGACTGGATAGAATCTAAACCATTATATTCACGAGACCTTCGAAATAGGTCAAGGTAAAAACCCACCCGCTCTGATTCCATCTTGTGTAAGAACACGAAAAAGCACTTCAATGGCAAAATGCCCTCGGGCCATTTGTCGATAAAATGGACTCTGTCTATACCGTGAGTGCACTTTAATCGACCCATTCGAGGCGTGGAATGCAAAGTATGGGTGCTAGTTGTATCGTAGATTTCTACGAAATATAAATTTATCTACTCGTCAAACATAAAGATAAAACAATTGATTTGTAAACACTTCATGTATTTCTCCTTGAGAAACTTTTATTTTTCGTAGAAATGGTATTTGCAGTCTTGTAATATTTCACTGATAAAAAAAAAAACTCTCTAAATGTGTGTGTGTATATATTTTGCTTTTTTAATTTTAATAAATTCTCTTTCCTAGTTATAAACTATAACTGCACTCAAATTTGAAACAGCTAATTTTTTCATAGTGTGCGAAACATTTGTGACGATTCGCAATTGTCTCGCCCCGTCATTGTTTAATATTTACAAACAGTAGTGTTACGACACCGACTGGAATCCATTTAATTTTGTATAGGTAAGTGATTTCTAGTTATTTGATATTTAATTTATATTTATTTTCTTGACGCATTGCGTTTGCGAGCTACGCTCGGTCGTCAAACTTGACTCGTGCGTGAATCGCCTTGTTACGTAAACTGTTTTTTCACGACCGGTAATCAGAAGACAACGCCACCGAATGCTACCTTATGGAATGCTGGGCAGAAGTGAACTATTTTTTGCTCCCTAAGGAAACTTTCTTTATCTTGTTTATACAACTCTAAAGAAAATACATGACAGTATGAGCATCACACTTTAGTTTTGCCTAGTTAATCATTAAACACGCAGTAGATTATTATATTTCTATAATAAAAGAAATACTATTCGGAGAGATATGTTTAGTTCATACAATTAATCATGTAGATTTAACTAAACGGTAGAGTACATTTTGGAAGATGCTTATGTGCAAAGTACTTATGCAAAGTGCTTATGTTCACGTTACGTGTCACGTTCACGAAACTGCTGTTTAGCTACACACTCTAATGCACGTATAGTAATGTTCACTAAACAGGTCGTACCCGTGACCAATGGCATCTTCTTCCTAAACCGTACTTCCTAAACCTCGTTTACCTGACAGACCCTTGTCAAGCAGAGCAGTTACGAAGGCAGGCTCCCGACGTTTGGGTACCGAATGCTATATGGACGTTGAATTCTCACATTTCACATGGGCTCTATAACCTTTCGAATTGGCCAGTTGGCTGAGAATGCGCGCTCACTAAACAGTGTTTTGTAGTGTGACATGAAACGTAGATCTCACCGAATGATTCTAACTACGAAACAAGTATAGTACCACTGACATTTCTCTTTGTTCATTCACTAACGATTTTGAATTGTCTGATTTACTAAACGAAACAAAATCATGTTTAGTGAATCTTACTACAGGAATAAATGTATTTACTACATGATCGCTTACTAAACATTTTAGTACATTCTACTGCAACATTTCTCTCAGTGTATTAAAGTGTCAGGATCAGGTATCGCTTTTTTAAATGTTTAACATATTTTAGTACTAGTATAGCAATATGATGAACAATATTGACTTCGGCGGAGACAATCGCGTGGTATGCTTTCGTGTTTGCGTTGTGCGGTCGTCCAAAGTCGTAATCGGACGAAGCGTAGTGGTAACGAATGAAGAAATCCCCGAAAGTATTAAAATTGATGACGCTAAGGCTGTGAAGGAAGATGAAGAAGAAGAAGAAAAAGAAGACGAAGAAGAAGAAGAAGAAGAAGAAAAAGAAGAAAAAGAAGAAAAGAAGAAGAAAGAGGCGAAAAAACAAGAAAGAGAAGAAGAAGAAAGATAATAAAAAGAAAGATAAAAAGAAGAAAGATTAAAAGAAGAAGAAGAAGAAGAAGAAGAAGAAGAAGAAGAAGAAGAAAGGTATTTACATTTCTGCGTTTATCAATAAAGAAAAAAACTTTGTACCTAATGTATTGTTTACCAAACTATTGCTAGGCAATCTTTAGTACGACTAATGTAGGAAAGAGACATTTTACATAAGTAAACAGCATGTAAAGGTGGACAGATAAGTTTAAAAAATATTTTTTGTCTTCCTCCTTATATTCAAGATTCATCGAACTGCAAAGTTGTCATCGCGTTACTAAACGTAGCGGAATATTATGTCCATCAAACACGCATGTGGAATAATGCATGCAATTACGAAGCATGGTGTTGATAAAAAAACTAACTTTTAACTTTGCTTTTTAAATCTAGATTAAAGAAGATAATAAGAGGGTAGCAAAAGCACCGCAGCCAAAACCTCACTTACGATTTTCGTAACACCAGACAGTATTCAAATATGGTCATCGTAGTCTGAAAACATTCCGAAGTATTATGCTATGTTAAGCGTCTCAGACAACTTTCACGTACACTCCGATAACCTTCACCCTTTTAACCTTAAAAAATGACTATTCCCGTCCATTTTCTAGTTTCAAATAGCTCTAAGCAAGAAAGCGAAGAGCTGAGCATTACGTCATATTTAGGTAAGAAAGAAATTTTATTTGAGTAAGAAGCTCATTGCAAAGTTCAAATAATTTCATTTTTATTTATTGCGAAAAACGAAAATAAAAGCTATTTGCGACTTTTAAAGGAAAAGTATAATATGCGCACGTTTTCTTTGATTTGCGAAATCCATAGTACCCCTCTTTTACTGCATTGCAGAGCTAAATTACGAAGAAAGGTTGATCAGTTAACAGTTGGCAACAGTTGAAAATTATAAATTTTTGCTCATGTTCAATAGAAAACCATTACATCCAGCTAATTAAATATTAAAACCCTTAAACTCTACCCATTTACAAAACACTAGCAGAATTTTGCACACATCCTTCCCTCCCTTTCCTCTCTTTCTTTTCCCTCTCCTTTTTTGTCTCTCTCTCTTTTCCCATTCTCTTTCCCTCTCTCTTTTTCCCTTTCTTTTATTCCCTCTCTCTTTTTCCCTTTCTTTTATTCCCTCTCTTTTTATCCCTTTCTATTTTGTGCCTCTCTCTCTTTCCCCTCACTCTTTTCCCTCTTTCTCTTTTACCCACTTTATTTTTTCTCTTTTTCTTTCCTTTTCTCTCTCTCTTTTTTCTATTATTTTTCCTCTTTCCCCTACACTCTCTAATTTCTCCTCTCTTTCTCGTTTTCCATTTTCTCTCTCTTTTCCCTCTCTCTCATTCGCCTCTCTCTTTTCCCCCTTCTCTCATTCGCCGCTCTCTTTTCCCCTTCTCTTTTCCCTTCTCTCCTTTTCCGTCTTTTTCTTTTCCCCTCTCTCCCTCCCCCTCTCTTTTCCCTCTCTCAGTCCACCTCTCAGTTCCCCCTGCTTTTCCCTCTATTTTTCACTATTTCACTACTTTTTCAAGACTTTTTTCTCTCTTTCTTCACTCTTTATTTTCCCTCTGTCTTTCCCCCTACTTTCCCTTGCTCTCTCTTTCCCCCTACTTTCTCTCTTTCCCCTACTCTCTCTTCCCCTATTTTTCTCCCCTTTTCCATCTTTTTCCCCTCTCTTATATTCCACTCCCTTTTCCCTCTCCCTTTTCCCTGCTCTCTTTTCGCCTCTTTTTATCCAATAATTTATTTTGTATCTAAATTGATGCCCTGACACATACTTTTAAATTAGGCCAATCTACAACCTCTTTACTCAGAATTAAATATGGATGCACGAAAGGTTTTTGGCTTCTTTATTAACTCTGCTCTTTTCACAATAAAAACAGGATACCTTCAGGATAGCTCACTGGTCAGCAGGCTCACTTTCCACGTCACGATCCCGAATTCGATTCCCGATCGGGCCTTTCCTTGCTATGTCCCAGCTTATGTTGCTATGTGGCAATGAGAAAGCTCACTTCTTAGGTTAAGAAGACCGGAATGCGACGTAAGGGACGTATGTGTACTAACCACATGAACCTCTTAACCCACAGCTGCAAGGCCGAGACCGTAGGTCTTGTCTGCTGGTAGGCCCGTCAGAGGCTGTTTTCCCAGTACAGACAGTAAAAATAGTACATTTTAAAAATATTTTTATACTCCCAGTGCATACTTAATTAAATTGTTACAGGTCATTGCATAATGATAGTCAAACGGCTTTATTACAGTACAACTGTTAATTTAAAAACCAAGCATTGAAGTAATCATTAGTTCTTTTAAATAATCATAGTCTTTTAAATTACTGGACTGAGTTAAACTATTTGTGGGAGCGGTTAATCCCCCTGCTTCAAAACTCAAAAGATAATCAGAATACTGAAGTCCTCGATGGAGACATTTATCAATTATTGTCCTGATAAGAAATAAACACTTGCTGAACTCTAATGACAGTTTTTTAATAAATACAATTCTAACTTGACTTGAATATTGTTCGTATGCAGTCGAAGTGTGCTTGCACATAACCAATGCCACCAGGGAAACCTAGGTTTATTACAGCTTATCGTTTCATAAGTAGCCGTATTGCGTTTCAGAAACGAGTTGCTTGAAGTAGACTAGATTAGTAAATATTACTGTTATTGCGATTCGTGATTTTCAGCCCCTTTCCTTACTTGCGTGTGACATGCAATGTTGTATCACGGTCACAGGGCTTAATGTGGGCCTGTGTGTTTGGATGCCATTTGCGTCACATTACCTGAGTTCTGCAAATATTTTCTTTCCATTTTCCTCTGATATCTTATGCATTCTTGGCTATCCGGGATGAGCCGCGTTTCGGTCAATTGTGCTGTTTCGGCCATGTTGCTGTGGCCTTCTTCTAAGCTGTACTGCTAGCAGCAGCAGTATAGCTCTGAAGAAGGCCACAGTCAGTACAATTGACCGAGACGCGGCTCATCACGGGTAGCCAAAAATGCATTGACTCCGGCCGCAGAAGCCTACGAACCCATCAGATATCTTATTTCTGTTATTTACAGCACTCTTTATGCTTCTGTGTACGAATGAGTACACACGACTCACTTAAAATACAGTATGTTTGCTTCTTATTTTACTTTTATTCGTAAACTTTTCATTATATGGATTTCTTGATTATTTATTTTCTTTATGCAAATACTTTTACGCATTTGAAAAATATTTATTTACGCACCAACGCACCAAGAGCATTGTAGGCATTCTAATGATCGAGTTATTTTCACAACTCCCCCTCATAATTCTTTCCAGTGAGGGAAATATGAAATCAATTCAATGATGCTACACGACATACACTTTCCGTAAGAGAACATGTAGCATCATTGGGCTGATTTCATATTTCCATTGTAACCACGGTCCTCTCGACTCATGTAAGTTATGCAGCATATATCGAACTCCGAATCGAAGGCCATAAAAAGCTACAATGTTTCAGTAAAAAATAAATAATAATTGTACTTCTCACTCAGTAATTGTTAATCCAACTGCACCATCACAATTGAGGATTGGAATTTGATGGGAATATTGTTATGTCAAGAAATATACCTAAAATAAATAATAACCAATGTTTATTGTGCACATTACAATTTCTTAGTCGTAATAATTACATTTTCGTTTACAATATACTCGTATTCTGAAGAAACACCGGATTCGAAATCAGTCGCCGTCACCAGAAGATATACCAGCCAAGATAATCAAATGACCGAGGTGGGCTCAGTCGGCGTGTACAGAAATACTTATTGAATGACTTACCAAGTCATGTAGATGGGTTCCTTACTATTAGGCGAGCGACAAACATCCGGTAATTGCCCTATGGTGGATCCTCAAATTCGGTAAGAACTGAGCGACCGCACTTCGAATTCCAAGTAGTGTTGCCATTGACCGAGCGCATAACATTCGATATTTACCCTCAGTCGGATCCTCACATTCGGCATTCAATAAGTAGCAAGCGACTGCATGTTGAATCCCAAGTAGTGAGTGTGAGTTGATTACTATTGGCCACGAGCCTAACATTCGGTTCTCGCCATAAGGTAGATTCTCACATTTGGCCTTCGTCAGTCGCTCAGTCACTATACTCAGGTGCGCACTCTAAAATTAAGTCTTTCCACTCGGGCGCTCGTTGCTCCTCATATTCGGGAGGCGACGTCACGGGCAGTGACTCGCCTGGGCATCGAGTTCCAGTGGTTACTTCTCTCCAATTACGATCCCTCACAACTGGCGCTACCCAGGCATATACACCGATGTGTATTGGGTCAGATATTTTTTGAACATCTATATTTTGGGCTCGATGTTTTGATGTGAGATTTCGATGCTTTATCTATTAATGAAAAACATCCATAATCACAATTTTTTTTGTTTGTTTTGTTATTGAAGGTCGCATCAACTGCTAGATAATTAGCGACCACTATTGCTTGTAACGGTATAGTAACTGTGAGGATGACACGAAAGGGGGTGAAAGGACGAACACAATACCACCATGCTCGATGCGGGACTCGAACCCGCGATCCTTTGGTCCGAGATCGCTACGGCACTAGTGCCTTAGCGCTTCTTTCTTCGTACCAGGAGAGGTGGCTCACGGCATTAACTGATGTCACTGCAGTCCCTGTGACCGGGAGATCCTAGGTTCGAGTCCCGACGGTGGCAGGATTTTCAACAATAGCTTGTCAGCTAGGTCGAATTCACTCCCTGTCTGGAGGAGAAATCTAGCGGCCGTCTGCTCTCATCGGTAGGTTTCCGTGTTTTCTCCGATCAACACCAGATGTATGGCGGAGTAGTAACCTTACAAACGGGCCATGTTCCGCGTGCGATTTTTCCTTCCTCTTCCTTGTTATATCCCCGCCCCTTACTTACACACACACTTACACTAACTCGCACTACACTACCACACGTGCCGGGAGACCCGTTAGGAGCTAAGAGCTTGTTCCGGCTGGGGCGGTGCCCCGATGGTGAGATATACTAAGTTAGAGAAAATCCCGCTAGCCGATGGTAGGTCGGCGCCGGATATCGCTATAGAGAGGGGGAATGATCACCGCCACCTCCTGAGCAAAAATCATTTATTACACTTACGGGACTAATGACTCTGGTAATTGACACTGAATCACTAAACAATCAATCAATCAACATACCATGTACGGCCTTTAACGGCCGGTTTCTACATCATGATTAGTTGTTTTCGGGTTTGTAGGCCGTGGTCCAACGGAGACTGGTTCTGTTTCGCCTGCAACTGTGGCAGGCATCATCAGTGGCGTTGCTGGAGGGGGCGAAGTGTCATTCTTGGCAGCACCGCCTTGGCGTGGTGTCAAACCCGAAAACAACTAATCAATCGTCTTTCTTCGTATTTTGGAAATATACAGGCGTTTTAAACCTTCCTTTCAGTTAAATTTTAAATTAATATGCACGGCTGTCAAACGATTGCTATTTGCGCATGCTTTTAATGTTAGAGATTACTAAGCCAACTTTAAAACATCAATGTATTTTGGTCGATATATTTTTAACATCGGTGTTTTAATTTCGATCGTCAATGTTTGGTAACATGGAGGTTTTGTTGTCGATGTCGAACCACTCCTGTGGAGCAGGCGGCGTCAGCGGTTCCGGACTGCAGTGCGCCCTGGTTGCTGCTGCTGCCACCGGCGGCCACTGCTGACGAAGCTGAGGACGAGGACGAATCTCTGCGAGGCTCCATGCTGCCCTTCGACTGCATCGTCATCACAGCACGCGCCCTGCCCCAAGGAGACTCCTACTCGCTGCTGGAGGTACGTCACATTTCGTTCTTCGCGATGGGGATTAAGGCGGCTCCTCTCATTTGGCAGTCGGCGGGTAACGTGCGACTGCTCGCCGAATCCCAAATCATGTGGTTCCTTACTGTTATGCGAGCGACAAACATCCAGTAATTGCCCTAAGCTGGATCCTCAAATTCGATAAGTACTGAGCGACCGCACTTCAAATTCTAAATAATGTTCATGGGTTGCTTACCATTGACCGAGCGCGTAACATTCGATATTTACCCTCAGTCGGATCCTCACAGTCGGCATTGAGTAAGTAGCAGCGACCGCATGTCGAATTCCAAGTAGTGAGTATGGGTTGATTACTTTTGGCCAAGAGCCTAACATTCGGTTCACGCCCCCCAAGGCGGATCCTCACATTCGGCATTCGGTCGGTAAGGAACGACCGGACATAAAATCCTAAGTAGGGTGGATGGGTTGCTTACTATTAGCCGAACGCCAAACTTCCGGTATTTAGCCCAAGGTGGATCCTCAAATTCGACTGTCAGTAAGTACTGAGCGACAGCACATCGAATTTCAAGTAATGTGAAGAAGTTGATTGCTCTTTGGCGAGCGACAAACATTCGGTTCTCGTTCTCAAAAAAAAATTAATAATAATAATAATAATAATAATAATAATAATAATAATAATAATAATAATAATAATAATAATAATAATAATAATAATAATAATAATAATAATAATAATTGCGTTTGTTGTGGGCGCAGGTGTATAGGGAGCGCGCGAGAGGTCCAATGATGATAGACTGGCGCGCCCGATGGAGGCCCTCCGACCCCACCGCCCCCGCGCCCCGCGGCTCGCTCATCCACCGCCGCCCGGGCCTCCGCGGCACCGAACTCGTCGTCGGCTACGTGCAGGTGAGTTGGTTGAGAGCGGTCGGCGCAATAGTGAACAAAGCCGCATTTTAAGGAAACTGCGAAAAATCAAGTTAAAGTTATGTAGTATATTCGTTCGAAATAGTTGTGAAGAGAAAAAAAAACATCATTCTTAACTACTTAGAGTACCAACAAAGTACAAAGATGGTTCATCTTAGAGAACTAATGTTGTCAATAATTAATTTTTAACACGAAACAGCTACTTTTTACACATTGTACGAAACATCTGTTACGATTCCCATGTGTCTTTCGTCTTGACATCTTTGTTTATTATTTACAAACAATACCGTTACGACCAACGAGCTAGAATGTACTGTATGGAGTGGCTGTCTCTATAGTTTCAGCGCTCTTGGTGGAGGCTCGCCGAACTAGTGGTCGTCATGTTGTTTGAAGACGAAACATACGATTGGCGGTGTAACTGTCCCTAACCAGTGCCAAACGTAATGCTATACTGCAATTTTCGCAACTTTGCCGCTGGCAGGTATCAGCTGTTGACAGTTTCTTCCAATCGGAGGCTTAAACGTCACCATAGTGACGTCACTTTTGTGACGTTCAAGCTCTCGATTGGATGATACAGTGAATAGTAGCTACCTGCTAGGGGCAGAGTTACATAAATCGCAGTATAGAATACTTTGTTTGTCAGTGGGTGCTGCTGACTACAAAAAACATAGCATCAATTTGCTTCAAAGATGGAAACGCTTCAGCCACTCTATGTAATATATATATATTCTAGCTCGTTGGTTACGACATTTATAGGAATCCATTTACTTTTGAGCTAGTAAGATATTTCTAGTTATTTGATATTTAATTTATATTCCTTTACTTGATGCTATTTGTTTCGATCATGGCGTGTTAAAAAAGTGTACGCAAAACGGCGCCAGGTGATTCACACACGAGTCGAGTTTGTCGTCCGAGCGTAGTGAGGACGACAAAGAGACCAGTCCGAGAATCACACCATTGTTACGTAAACTACTATTTTCATTTCAGGCAATTAGATCACTAATGCGCTCAGCTCTTCAATTGTTAACTCTTTGACTACCAACGTGGGATTAGTAAGTAAATGTAGGTGGGATTGTGGTAGTAAACTACAGTAGCTGTAGTGTAACACATTCTTTTATTATTTTAAATTTGTTTGTAATTCTGTAACTTGCGTAAGTTGTTTTTCAGATAATTACCTGAAGTATGTTATTGGGAACGCGTAGTTTTTTGCCATTTAGTCTTAATACGACCTGCATTTACCGCTTGACTTCCTCGTTGGTGACGAATGTTGTTTTGGAAACATGATTTGAGATGATATAAACAACAAGAGGCCAAACCGAAAAAGAAAATATAGTAGAGTAAAATATCAAACTGATCTGCAAGTGAATATTACAACGGCAACATACACACCTGGAATTGAAGTTGCAATCGAAGTTACCTACGAAAGATTTTTCTGCCACTATTATTGATAACCCTTTGAGAAAGCACATGAACAATAAGTCTTAAATGCGCCCTAAAATTTAAGAAAATAAGAGAGACTTGCAATAACATGTAAGAAACAGCTGGGCCGACGTTATCGACAAAGGTGTGAATACTGTCAGAAGATCCCAGTATTCAGTTTCACACTGGAACCCAACTTATCACATTCCTGACCGCTTTGGAGGGGCGGAGTGCGTTGACCTTCGGAAATGTCATGAAACGACCAAGACTGTTTCATTTTTTAGATAACGGCATGAGAAATAACTATTTTCCTTAAACGGAAACCCGGTTTTAATGATCAAGAGCGCATCGTTCCGTAGCAGTGCCCGATAGAATTGTGAATTATAGATTTATGTGTGTTGTAAGCTGTACGTGCGTCTTTTGTATTCCTTATATCATAGTCTGCGAAAATCAAAGTATCTGCATTTATCCTTAAATTATGCCCTTTCCTGGCGAGGATGCACTGCGCTCTTGGCGATGAGTAGATAATATGTCTATTCGAAGTCCTTCGTCTAGTTCTTGTAGTTCAACACTCTGTTCTTATCAGCGTGTTTTTAAAATTGTCCCCGTCCTACTTCATGATAAAATTAGTTTTAAACATTCGCGATTAACATTTTCGTCTAATTAATCACCTTATGTTCTACGTTTGATATTTAATAACATTTTTTTCCTGCTCACAGCAACGCATCCTACCTCTACCAAATCTGATCATTTTTTTAAATTTTGCGAAACTAAACTTGTTTTTGCTTTTCACTTGTTCACATTGTTACTGGTCGCTCCGATGCTACTTTGTCCTCTGTAACTATACCATTCGAATTCTCTCTTCTACTATAACAATGTCTCTTTAATAAAATATTATTTATGAAATATTTTCAATATATATGCGAAATAATTTTTCTTAACCTTAACTTAAGTCTTAAGTTCCAATATCGCGTTTCTGTTCATATTTCCTTATATTTCTCTTTTCTGCCCATGAAGTTTTATGGACATTATTTTAATTTTATATGCAAAATACCATATAGGTATTTTGACCTTTATCAGTACTTTTTAAAATTATTTTCCCGGACATTCACCCCTTCAGCCTGACTATCTACGATCTTGGGAAAATTAAAATGAAAGGTTGATTTATCAGAAGAGTTAGGGTGTTTAAAAAAATGGCAGTGATCGTTGATTTGCAAATTTAAAAATTCCACGTTTTTATTGTTGTTTTCAATAGCAATGAATAAGTTAACAAATTAGGGATGGCCTATTTTTATACTAAACAAAAAAGCATATTCTGGTGTGATTCTGAACAATACTCAGCTGTTTGGCCTAACTTCATTCATCAATGTTAAGACCATTTAATAATGAATACAATAATGCAATATAAAAATTTGGAATATAAAGTGCGTTTATATTCCATATTTTTATTTCTAAATACACGTTATTTTTTCCTTTTGGGAAAATGTTAGTTGTTAGTATTTGTTTATTTCTATTTTATATTATATTATTTCAATAATACAGTGGAATGGTTTGAAGCAAAAACACTAGCCACAGGAAGTCTACCTCGCAAATGTTACGATAATACCTCACTTTTAGTAAAGTGTGGGTTATCTCGTTACTTTAAGGGTATTGAATAGAATGGGTTTTGCCAGTAAAAAGATTAGTCAAACTGATCAAAATTATAAATATTAATATTTATGAACAGCGGCAACTATGGTTTAGCTGGTATGGCTTATTTTGTAATTACCAAAAGTATTGTATTTCAAATTGGTACTTTTAATATGTGTAAGATGTGATTTGTTCGCAGGATCCCCCATATGTCGTTCCCAAAAAGAAAGGTTCAATATCTTCCTCTGAAGATATTGGCGGAATCTCAGCAGAAATTTTCTGGGAGCTTAGGGATCTTATGAAATTTAGGTACGTTTATAGACATTAATGTTATTTCTTTAATTGTTTACCACACTCTCAAATCGATTTTTTTTTTCGGATCGGCAATTTTTTTTCGGAGAAAACGCCATTTTGGTCATGTGATTCGTGACGTGTCAGGTGGTGCGGCTACAGCTCACTCGTTTTGTAGTTTCACAGTGTTTACTCCATGATGAAGTCATAAGAGTGATGAAGCGCTTCCTAAAAAGTCCAGTCGCTCCAATATTTGTTTTAAAATGTCAAGCCAATATGTCGAACAAATGTGTTATTCTGATTGTCATTACTTCATTGTTCTGTGAATGTTTGAAGTCTCTTAGAAAATAATATATAGAGATGTCTTTATTTTTACGTTTTCATTGAGATGTTGCGGGAAGTATAAATACTTAACAATTTTATAGTACCATTGTATACGCATTACAAATTAATACACGTGTCTCATAATAAATGTAATAAGCACCTAGGGCACGAAGTGAATCGAACATGTTAACTTTTGGTCAATGAACTTGTAGAGGAAAATTTCATATAATGAAGTTACATATGTGATATTTGTGGAGCTTTCATGTAAATAGCATGTCCATCAAATCAGATTTTTCAGAAACAGCGAGAAACTGATTGTTGACAATTTATTGCTTTTGTAATGTAACAATGTAATATGCTGTATTGCTCACCAGTATTGTTGCAATAGTCTACCACTATCAAATCAGTTACTTATAATTATGACGATATTTCAGGTTAAAAGTTGGACATGTTTACTCTTACTTGGAAAATCTGGACATGTTTGCTTTTGTCCGAAGCACCTGCAGACATGTTTGCTTTTGAATAAAATAGGGCTACTGTTGCCATCACTATTGGTTTGGAAAAGTTATTTTACTTCAGTTTGTAAGCTAATATTTTGTTTCTACCGACAAACTACTACAACAATTTCTGTAGCTAATGTAAACATTTTTGGCCTCTAAAGAACTTTCAAAGAATTAAAATGAAATTAAAATATATTTTACAGCAATTTTCATCTTCTGAACAATCACAATTATCTTTCAGTTATTGTCTATTCATTACAGTTTTAGTTTTAGCTATTGGTCCATCAAGAACAAAAGAATACTATTCCAAGCCAGGAGTATCTGAAGAATTATTTCCATTTATCTTCTAAAAGTTCAGTCAATAGACCTGCTACATTAAATCTCTTTGCTAATGGTATACCCCTTTCAGGTGACACCTGCTGACCGCTGCATTGTACCATATTAATAAAATACCACGTTTCCAAAGGTTCAAAGCAGAAACTTCATTAAATCTAAAATATTGTGGGATGTGGTCTGTGGGATAACTTTGACTGTAAGACTCTTTTTCCTTTCATTGTTTTCTGCAATTATTTTCATTCGCTTCACGCTTCTGATGTTCTGTACGTTCTTGCACATTGCATTACTCAAAGTTTTATGTCCATGAGATCCCAATCTTCTAATAAATAAAATAGGACGCTATTGTGAAGTCTTCACAGACGGAATGAACCACGCGGCATGAGCAAATACGTGATCGTGGATCTTGGCATCTTATGGCACGGACATGATCTTTATTACTTGCAACAGTGCTGTGGACATGTTGAATTTTGCCTGAATCTCGTATATTTACAACAACAAAAATATTTGGGATATATTTGATTTTTCTCCTCCACATGAGGACAGAAGATGCAACTGACGGTCATTAGTATAACTGCAATGATAACTCAATTTTTGTTTCCCGAGGACATGTTTGTTTTTGCATGAACGCTCTTCATTTGCCTCTGATTGGTAGACAACTCACTGTGCACTATTATTCGGCAGGTCATGTTTCGTGTACGTGCAGTACAGTAATATATGATAAGCTGCCTAACAATTAGGGGGGAAATGTCACGTATAACTTCCTTATTTGACGTTCTGAGACAACTGTATATGACAATGATATACTATTTGGTCCAAAACTGTAAATTCTTTGACTCCAGTAGCAATTTACAAGTAATTTTAATTTAAAAAAATAATTTTAATTCATCAAAATTATGAATATGCCATTACTTTATTCATCTTCAATATTTTAAAAGTATTTTTCAATATATATTTGCGCGAAATATTTTGAATTTGGCACTGACTCGAACCCATTGGTCAACATGCATATTCATAGGCGAGAAATGATCTTGCTCGTCCCCTCTACATGCTCTAGAAGTTTGTAACGTTCATTCTGAGTCACGCAGAACATTACAATCATTTTTGAAAAAATGCCACAATTTCTATAAATAGTAACTATCAATTACTCATATTTTAAAAAATGTACGTGACATCATTTAAAGGTCTAAAATTGAGGGATAAATTTCTTTAAGAGAACAACCAGAGACTTTAATATTGGAGGTGGAGGACGGATTCGTGGATTGTTGGTCGCGCGACGAGCGCGCATGCGCAGGGCGCGCCTGGTGGCGCCGGCGGACGGCGCGTGGGGCGCGCAGCTGGCCAACGGCAGCTGGAGCGGCGTCGTGGGGCTGCTGGAGCGGCGCGACGCCGCCGCCACCCTCAACGCGCTCGTCATGTCGCCCGCGCGCTCGCGCGTGCTCTCCTACAGCACGCCCGTCATCAACACGCCGTGAGTGCGCTGCGCGTGGGCGTACACGTACGCCCGTCATCCGCACGCACGCCCGACATCAGCACGCACGCCCGTCAGCAGCACGCACGCCCGTCCGTCATCAGCTGTAGGAGTCCGCACGCACGTCCGTCGTCAGCATGCACGTCCGTCATGAAGCTACACGCCCGTTATCAACACGCACACCCACCATCAATACACATGCCCCACATCAATACTCCGTGAGTGCGCCGCGCTTGGACGTAAACACTCGTCATCAACACGCTCGTCCGTCATCCATACGCTCTTCCATCATCCACACGCTCGTCATCAACACAAATCTGTCATCAACACAAATCTGACATCAACACGCACACCCGTCATCAATTCACACGCTCGACATAGGCACGCATGCCCGTTATCTACTCGCACGCCCGTCATCAACATGCGCGCTCGTCGTCAACAAGCAGTGAGTGCGCCTCGCTTGAACATAATCCATAACACGCCCAACATCAACACACTGTGAGTGTACCACATTCAAACATAAATTATAGCACCCCAGTCATCAACACGCAGTTAATATGCCGTGTTTAACCGTAAGCTATAGCACGCCCGCTATTAAAATCCCAGAAATATACATATGTATTCGCTATGGCTTGGCGTATACCGTATTCTTCGTCGGTACATGACATCTTAGGAGTATGATGTACATTTCTTTCTCATTTTAAAATTACTTTTTCAAAATGAACGTTTTCTAATAATTACTTTGAAAATGTTAGTCATACTGTTTTCCTCGTGGAAAGCTGCTTCAGGCTATGTATTTTTCCTGCTGCGGTACAGCGAAAAAGTTAAAAAGAACAAAACGTAGAATGGCCTATTTTTCTCCATAGTCTGCATAAGAAAATCAGAACAGTGTAAGTGGCATTTTATAAATTTATTTTATAAAATCTGTTTATTTAAGTTAATATTACTGTAAGGATGTGGTGCATCACTTCATAATTAAAATCACAGCATTTCAGTCGTTCATTAAAACCATGAAAATTCATTGCAACTGAAATATAGCCTAAAATAAACACGTTTTTCTCAGAATTTATAAAATGTCACGTATACCTTCTGGTTTTCACTCATTCATATGTTGCAGTCATTGCTTTGGGTTTCCGCCGAGGCCTGCCGCGGTCACACAAATTGAACCGAGGCCACGCGTAATATTTCCCTCAGTTCTGAATTGCTAGATTTATTATTTCGTGTGTCCGGGCGCGTCAACTGCTACAGTCATTAGTCCCGTAAGTGTCGTGCACGTTTCAATCACGGGAAGTGGTGTTGATCTTACCCCGCTGGAGGTGAAATGCGGAACGGACATATACGTCGAACTGCGGAGTTTTCCTCCACCAGGTATCCCCTGCTAGTGGGGCACTGCTCCAGTAGGGTCAAGCTCTCGGCTCCCGACATATGTAATAACGTAGTGTAAGTAAGGGTTGAGGATACGACATGGAACAGGAAGGAAAGATCGCGCGCGATCCGGGTACCGTTTGTTAGGGTACTGCTCCCGGCTGGTGTTGATCGGAGAAGTCACGGAAAACAACCGATCAGAACAACCGGCCGCTAGAATTCTCCTCCAGTCAGCTGATGCACTCAACCTAGCTAGTGTCGAAAATTCTGCCACCGTCGGGGCTCAAACCCTAGAACCTATTGGTCGGATGCACTGCAGCGACTCCTCAGTTCTGGAAATACTGTGTTCATGGAGGAGAAGTCGCCACGTTCGTCCCACGTGACGCACTGAATTGTCTCAGCCGTGTTATCTCAGCCGTCCGGGAAAGGAATACTAAACAACTGGCTTGTTTTCCTGTTACTGTGCTTTACTATGGTAATGTATGCGAGAGGAATAATGTATCTATTCAGCAAAGACTTCCTTCTTTTTCGGTCCTCCGGCCCGCTCGCCTCCGATATGGTGGTGGCCACACGTGTATCGGCAGAGGTGGCTCTATCTATTCTCTGAGCGGGAAGTCCATCGGTTCGGTTCCCGAAGGCGGCAGGATTTTTGACACTAGCTGGATAACTAGGTATATTAAGCCGTTGTTTAGAGGAGAATTCTGGCGGCCGGCTGCTCTGATCGGTAGTTATCCGTGGTTTCCCTGATCAACATCAATCGAATGTCAGAGCAGTACCCTAAAAATTGGGCCACGGATAGCACGCGATTCCCTCCTTTCCTTATCCTATCTATTCTCACAACTTTCTTATATACACTTATACTTAAATGCACTACATTGCCACATTTGTGAGACGAGTCGGGAGCTTAGAGCTTGTTTCGATGGGGCAGTGCCATGGTAGACACCTGGTTGGGAAACATTTACGCTAGTCGACGTAGGTCAGCAACGGAACTCGCTATCCAGCCGGGGAGAACATCGCCGTGTTTGAAATAAATTTACTTTACTGTTATTAAACTCACAATATCATGATAACTATAACTCGATGGAACTAAATTATCTTGCATATGAAGGTAGACACCAATTTGGAAAAGTATTATGTAATTGTCCATTCTTTATAATTCTCTCCATGTGTTTTGCACAAATGACATCCCATCTTTGAATATGTCTGCAATACAGTTTGCCGTAGTTTTCTTTAATGGACATTTCCTTCTTGTTAGTAATGTCTTTTAACACGTAACATTTTTCGTTCCAGAAGTTCTTAAGCTGATTCTAGACATTTTTTTTGGTTTCTTTCAATTTCATCTGGCGCAGGTTCCTAGTCATATCGTTTATGTCTATCTCAGAAGCCTCACTGATTTTTTTCTTTATGCTTTGACTAGAAACACAATAAATTAAAGCATAGTACATAAAATAATTCGAGATAAAACGAAAACTGTTGCAATTAGTTTATGACTGACGAATTCTGCAACGCTAGTGGTATACAATCCTTGAGTAGAATAGTTTGCAAAATATGAGATTTTTTATTTTCTTTATTTTAGATCGCTTTATAAACAACTAAGGTCATTAGTGACCGCTATTAATTTACATATCAATAACAGTAATTATATCTTATAACAATCACAATTATTAAACATAAAATTATACACCAGAGATTTTATAAATTATAACAGACAGAAATTATAAGTACAATAATTTCTACAATAATTTAAATCGTTTTATCAATAGCAGCAATATTAAGATAGTTGAACATTGCTCTGTAACCTTCAATTGAATGAAATACTTCATACATATCGTTTTTGATGTCCAGAGGATTTCCTAGTGAGAGAAGTTTAAACATTCAAGGATAATGTGAGATGTTTATAACATTCCACCACATTTTGGACAGGTGTCTGGGTCGGTTTTATGTGAGCTTGTTACGAGCAACGCAGAGAACGCTGTTTGAATCGCAACATAAGTGTGTCCACTACGCCTTCCACGCGGTGTGGCAGGTCGCCCACGGAATGGTGAGGGGGGAAGGCAGGAAGTGACCGCGTGATGTCCATGCATGTTTCCGGTTACGAGGCTCTGAATCCATCACGTTCAGGCGCGGCTCGTCATCAAAGGCTGTAAGGCGGAGCTTCTCCAAATCGACGACCAAAAGAAATTTAAAAAAATATACTTATAAATGTATTTATTAATTACTAATGGATTTCTAAGTTACATTATATAACAATCACATCACAATTTTTACTTCGTCGGTCCGTTAACTTCCGTCCGTAACGCATTTGAAGCTGTGGACAGGGAATAGAAAAGCGTTAGGCTCCCACTTCATTTCGTCATGAGGCCTGTGTAAAACAAGGATGCGTGACGTCATGCACTCACTGCACTGTCATATGGTCCATTCACAATGCAAACGTAAATATAAGCATAACGCATAGACGTAAACATTAACATAAGTGATGGACTGAAATATTCACAATGTCTAACATAAACGTAAGCAAAATAAGAGATTCTATTGGCTGCGAGACATTCTAGTTTACAATTGGTAGGATTTGGGAATCGATTTCGAGTTATTGACTGTGTCCATGGCCCATATGGCGATAGTTCGTCTACCGACTTCGCTCATCTGTCGATTCTCGGTTTTGAGTTAACGTACTGTGATTGATTCATTTCTTATATCTTACTTAAGCACAAGCACAGAAGCTTGAAGCTTGCAAGCTGTGAAGTTAACGTCTTACGTGTTATCCTTATGCAAACGCATTGTGAATGACTCCGCTTATGGACGTAGATCCAACTTTTATGTTAACGCCATACTTATGTTTATGTTTGCATTGTGAATAGGCCATTACCTTCAAGGGTCTGAAGAAGGGTCTGCGCACCAGATAGCACTACTATGCAGCTAGGCGAGTAGCATTGAGCTTCAACTAGATTTCGCAATATGCGGTAGGAGCGCTACTGCTTTAAGTATGTATCGAAATTAATTCAATATGTATCGAAAAGGCGAAGTCTACAGGACTGTAGTCTTCGTGATCGGAAGAGATTTTGTATAGAAATACAATGCGTGCAATTCAGTGCAATGCAATGCAATGTAATGTAATGTATTCGCAGCCTTCCCCATTTAGAAAGCCACGAGCCGCGACCGATCTCGTTGCCACGCCTGACCCAAGTAATGTTACATCACACAAAGGCACTCATAGCGTCCTCTCCAACGTGTTTGCGTCAGCGACAACGGAAAGACGAACGCGCGAGGAGTTAATTGAATTTTAAATGAAAACTCCTTTCTTATCGAGTACATTAATGTAAATAAATGTGCATTTCTCCGCACCATATTGACCTCACCTGGGTGACGAACCAGTCCCAATACGTGAGCAGAGCATCGTAAGCAGTAATATTGGAAACAATCAACTTATTAACGGTTATCTCTTGCAATGTAGAGGTTATAATAAAAGGTTATGAGATATGAAAGAGGCTCTTACAGATTATTTCTCTTGCACTTCCTGTCTTCCTCGTCATTCTTTTGCGCACTTGCTTGGTAAGGGTAAATTATTGTAATAGTGAGTTGTTGCCGGGCTCTGGTAACGAAAAAGTGGATAAATCTTCTTCCTGTGAATTAGCAAAATACCCGGGCTTTCTTCGTATCCAATCCTTGTAAAAGAGGAAAAAAGTCAATTTTATACAAACCACTGTATTTAAGATTATAATTTTAAATGCAGTTGGTTCAAATTTCAATAAAATACTACATTTTTACAGTACATTGTTATGATATTAACAATGTTTTCTTACACGCTACTACTTGCATCTAGGGAACCTAACAGTAACAAGTTAAGTTGCACCGGTTCTGGCCTCCTTATTTTTCATATTTATGTTCTATTAATATTTACCCAACGTGGCAAGGACATTTTGACAATACTGAGTGAGAGCCTGTAAAAATTTCGTATCTATTCATTCACTACATTTTGTTGAAACGATGTCTGTTACACGCCGTTGAATTCTCTTTCATTAGTGTAGATTACTTCCTCTAACACATTGTGTAGTCAAAATCCACGTTTTGGGGTGCTTAAAACCGAAAAATTGATGGACGACAAAACGTCTGTTCGGCCGACCATCTGTCCGGCCGTCTATCCGTCTGTCCTTACGTCTGTCTGTCCGTCCGTCTATCCGTCCGTCTGTCCGTCCGTCTATCCATCCGTCTGTCCGTCCGTCGGTCCGTCCGTTCGTCAATGCGTCCGTTCGTCCATTCGTCTGATTAATCTTAATGATTAAGATTTTAGATTTTATTTTCGTTGAACTCTGTGAATTTTCCAAAGTCTAATTTTCTCAAGTTAGAAACAGTGCGAGAAGGCATGCGCCGTTGTATTCCTTTTTGTGTTTCTCGTGCAGAGTGCGTGTGTGCGCAGGGCGGTGGTGCTGGTGAAGCGCGGCGGGCGCGCGGACGGGGGCCTGGGCGCCTTCCTCGCCCCGTTCAGCGGCGCCGTGTGGCTGAGCTGCGGGGCGCTGCTGCTGCTGCTGGCGCTCGCCCTGTGCGCCTCCGAGCGCCTCGCCCTGCGCGCGCTCGCCGCCCACGCCCCCCTGCACGCGCCGCGCGACGCGCTCTTCTGCGCGTGGGGCGCCTTCTTCGCCCAAGGTCTCTCGCTCTCTCTCTCGCTCTCTCTCGTTCTCTCTCTCGTTCCCTCTGTCTCTCGTTCCCTCTCTCTCTCGTTCCCTCTCTCTAGTTCCCTCTCTCTCGTTCCCTCTCTCTCGTTCCCTCTCTCTCGTTCCCTCTCTCTCGTTCCCTCTCTCTCGTTCCCTCTCTCTCGTTCCCTCTCTCTCGTTCCCTCTCTCTCGTTCCCTCTCTCTCGTTCCCTCTCTCTCGTTCCCTCCCTCTCGTTCCCTCTCTCTCGTTCCCTCCCTCTCGTTCCCTCTCTCTCGTTCCCTCTCTCTCGTTCCCTCTCTCTCGTTCCCTCTCTCTCGTTCCCCCTCTCTCGTTCCCTCTCTCTAGTTCCCTCTCTCTCGTTCCCTCTCTCTAGTTCCCTCTCTCTCGTTCCCTCTCTCTCTTTCCCTCCCTCTCGTTCCCTCTGTCTCTCGTTCCCTCTGTCTCTCGTTCCCTCTGTCTCTCGTTCCCTCTGTCTCTCGTTCCCTCTGTCTCTCGTTCCCTCTGTCTCTCGTTCCCTCTCTCTCGCTCCCTCCCTCTCGTTCCTTCTGTCTCTCGTTCCCTCTCTCTCTCGTTCCCTCTCTCTAGTTCCCTCTCTCTCGTTCCCTCTCTCTCGTTCCCTCTCTCTCGTTCCCTCTCTCTCGTTCCCTCTCTCTCGTTCCCTCTCTCTCGTTCCCTCTCTCTCGTTCCCTCTCTCTCGTTCCCTCTCTCTCGTTCCCTCTCTCTCGTTCCCTCTCCCTCACGTTCCCTCTCATTTCCTCACTCTCGTTCTCTCTCTTGTTATCTCTCTGTCGTTCTCTTTATCTCGTTCTCACTCTCTCGTTCTCTCCCACTGTCTTTCTCTCTCTCTCCCTCTATTTCTATCTCTTTTTCTCCCTCTTTTTCTCTCTCTTTTTCTCCCCCTTTTCTCCCGCTTTTTCTCCCTCTCTTTCTCCCTCTTTTTCTCCCTTCCTCTCTCTCACTGATCACCATCTCTCTTCTATTTCTCTTCTTCGTTCACTCTCGGTACTTACTCTTCCCAGCTCTCTCCTCTCATTTTTTACCCTAACGCACTTTCATAATAAGTTGAGAAAGAATTCTAATTGTGTGAGAGAAAACGGAGAATTTTCGACCGAAAAACTAATTGTCGAGCCCTTGTAACGAAAAAATGGATAAATTATATGTATAGTAAATTACTTCCTCTAACATGTGGAATCCAGAAACCATGTTTTGTGGGTTCTTGATCCCAAAAATTCGACTGACTATCTATCTATCTGTCTATCTATCTGACGACTATCTATCTACGACTGTCTATCTATCTGTCAGTGGTCAATACTAGCGCCTAGACTGTTCAGAGTTTCTCCAAAACTGATATTCCCCGATTGATCTGAACGACGCTCCAGGCCCATTAACAGCATATCTTGAAGCGTCTTCAGGACCCGTGCTCCGTGCGTGACAAGGGTTGCCATACGAGCTGAAACTTGTGGTGCTAAAACAGCACCTCCATTCTCGCCCATATTTTCACTCTAAATTACGGGAAAAGAACTCCAATTTTCGACAAATAGTACATGAAATTATTTCAAAATCTATCTTTAAGGAACAGATTTCATTAACGGAAAATGTCTATCTTCATAATTGTATATGTACTAGGAAGACTCCGAAAAAAAATTTGAACTCTTCCATATTTCGGTAAATCAGGGTTTTCAACAAACAAGAGACCTGCGCCATCAACACCCTCTTAAACGTCATTCACACTATCTAACTACAAAATTGAATCAAAAAGATGGAGCCACTTTTTAACTGCATTCATCCACTTTTTCGTTACCAGGGCAGATAAAGTTTTTGTGCCGAAAACTCGCCGTTTCTTCCGCGCAGCATTACATTACTTTTTTTTTCTGTACGCCTTAGCGAGAAAGAACGCATTTGGATCGGTTTGTGAGAGACTGTTGGCCTGTTGCGCTGCTCAGGGATGTCGGAGGCGCCGCGCGCGGCCGGGTCGCGGCTGGCCTTCTGGCTGGCGTACATGGCCGGCGTCACGCTGACGGCCGCCTACTGCGCCAACCTCATGTCGCACCTCACCGTGCGCACGCACGCGCCGCCCTTTCGCACGCTCGCCGCCATGCTGGACGTGCGCCCGCACGTCGCCTTCAGCGTGCCGCAAGCCTCGGGCGTGCTCACCTTCTTCCAGGTGACGGAGTTGCAATTGCTGTTGCTTCGTTGGTTGTTTCCGGACACGGGGTCATTTGTCCCCCTTGGTGTATTGCATGTTCTTTTTATCGTGGAAGGTGGCGGGGGTGCTGGCGGGCGTGCTCACCTTCTTCCAGGTGACGGAGTTGCAATTGCTGTTGCTTCGTTGGTTGTTTCCATACACGTGGTCATTTGTCCCCCTTGGTGTATTGCATGTTTCTTTTTATCGCGGAAGGTGGCGGGGGTGCTGGCGGGCGTGCTCACCTTCTTCCAGGTGACGGAGTTGCAATTGCTGTTGCTTCGTTGGTTGTTTCCATACACGTGGTCATTTGTCCCCCTTGGTGTATTGCATGTTTTTTTCTTTTTATCGCGGAAGGTGTCGGGGGTGCTGGCGGGCGTGCTCACCTTCTTCCAGGTGACGGAGTTGCAATTGCTGTTGCTTCGTTGGTTGTTTCCGGACACGTGGTCATTTGTCGCCCGTGGTGTATTGCATGTTTCTTTTTATTGCGGAAGGTGGCGGGGGTGCTGGCGGGCGTGCTCACCTTCTTCCAGGTGACGGAGTTGCAATGGATGTTACTTAGTTGGTTGTTTCCGGACACGTGGTCATTTGTCCCTCTTGGTGTATTGCATGTTTTTTGGTTTTTTTTTATCGCGGAAGGTGGCGGGGGTGCTGGCGGGCGTGCTCGCCTTCTTCCAGGTGACGGAGTTGCAATTGCTGTTGCTTCGTTGGTTGTTTCCATACACGTGGTCATTTGTCCCCCTTGTTGCAGTTCATGTTTTTTTTATCGCGGAGTGTGGTGGAGATCTTCCAGTGCTGAATGGTGAGATCCGGCGCCGACCTACTCCACCATGTGTCTCCCACCAGTGGGACACCCTTTCCCCCCAATCGGGACAACCCCTAAGCTCCCGACTGGTCCCAATGTGTGTGGTAGTGCGGTGTAAGCGACATATACCGTAAGTGTGTGTCGCGGTCCGTGGCCCGTTTATACAGCTCGACCGTCCTCACTTTCTTCGAGGTGATGCAGCTCGGGTCAAATGCGTCAGTCGAATATCGATTTATGTCTGTATTCAATGTCGAAAATTTTGAATCAATTATTGAACAGACACTTTATTCTTATTAAAATTTACACAAAGTTTCGAATCCTTTGTTCGGGTTCTACTTCTCGTTAATTTTTTTTTTATATATGTAAAAACATACTCTTAGACTTTTATTTACAAAGAATATTACAAATGAAATTATTATTAGTGATTATTATTATAGTGATGGAGAAATCACGGATAACTACCGATCCGGGCAGCTGTCCACTACAATTGTTCACTAGACAGCAGCTAAATTCGACCAATCTACATTACCATCGTCCGTACTCGAACCCTACAAGCCCTTTTTCAAAGCCTTTTCAAGCATTCTTTCAAAGTCACTGCAGTAGCAGTGATTTTTGCCCTTTAGTATTTCGCTGTTTGGGTCGCAGTCGGTCGCTGCTTGGAAGAGAATTTTTGCGTCCGGCGTCTCTGATCAATTTCACGTCGATTCTCGGCATGGCAACACGAAGCGAATGCTGAAACAACACCTAACAAACAGGCCACGGACCACGCGCGATCTGTTCTTCCTCTCTCCTGCCCTATACTCACTCCTTAACTACACACACATACTCTTACATGAACTACTCTGCCGTACATGTTGGGAGCCCGTCGGGAGCAGTTCTTTGCTGGTGGGAGATACCTGATTGGGAATTACCCCGCTAGCCGATGGTAGGTCGGCACCGGATCTCGCCATCCAGCGGGGAAAGATCACCGCCTCCTCCTGAGCAAAAACATGCACTACACCTAAGGGACTCATGACCTTAACAGGTGACGCGCCCGGAATCAGTAGTAATCAATCAATTGTTGAGAAAGTACACCTAGATTTAGATTTAGATTTAGATTCATTCAGTCAAAAAACAATAAAAACTGTATGTGATCTACATCATTAATGACCTTAGCAGTTGACGCGCCCGGATTCACTAGTAATCAATCAATCAATCATTGAGAAAGTACACCTACGGCACTAATGACCTTAGCAGTTGTCGCGCCTGGGATCACTGGTAATCAATCAATCATTGAGAAAGTACACCTACGGCACTAATGACCTTAGCAGCTGACGCGCCCGGAATCACTAGTAATCAATCAATCAATCATTGAGAAAGTACACCTACGGCACTAATGACCTTAGCAGTTGTCGCGCCCGGAATCACTAGTAATCAATCAATCAATCATTGAGAAAGTACACCTACGGCACTAATGACCTTAGCAGTTGTCGCGCCTGGGATCACTGGTAATCAATCAATCATTGAGAAAGTACACCTACGGCACTAATGACCTTAGCAGCTGACGCGCCCGGAATCACTAGTAATCAATCAATCAATCATTGAGAAAGTACACCTACGGCACTAATGACCTTAGCAGTTGTCGCGCCCGGAATCACTAGTAATCAATCAATCAATCATTGAGAAAGTACACCTACGGCACTAATGACCTTAGCAGTTGTCGCGCCTGGGATCACTGGTAATCAATCAATCATTGAGAAAGTACACCTACGGCACTAATGACCTTAGCAGCTGACGCGCCCGGAATCACTAGTAATCAATCAATCAATCATTGAGAAAGTACACCTACGGCACTAATGACCTTAGCAGCTGACGCGCCCGGAATCACTAGTAATCAATCAATCAATCATTGAGAAAGTACACCTACGGCACTAATGACCGTAGCAGTTGACGCGCCCCAAAACACTAGTAATCTGCGCGGAATCAATCATTGAGGAAGAGTTGCCCTGCACGCTGGCGTGTCCGCGCGTGTGCGCAGGCGCGGCCGGGGTCGACGATGGACCGCGTGTACCAGCAGCACCTGAAAGGGCGGTGGCTGCCGCCTTCGGTGCAACAGGGGCTGCAGCCGCTGTGCAGCAGCCAGCCGCGCGCCTTCATGGCCAGTCGCCTGCCCACCATGCAGCCCAGGTATTCCCACCAACCGGTACACCACCAGGAATGTGGCATCGATACTGAAATGTTCAAAACATCGATGTATCAATACAAAATATCGATGTGTTAAACGTCGATGTATTGACGGCGATGTTTCAACCACCAGGGATGCAACTTCCATGCTGATGTATTCAAAACATCGAAGTTTTTATAAAAATATTGATGTTTTGAACATTGATGTATTGAAGCTAATGTTTTTAAAATCAGTGATACGGCATTTATACTGATGTTTTCAAAATATATGTTTCTATAAAATATTGATCTAAACATGGATGTATTGAAGCCGATATTTCCACCACTTGCGATGTGACATCGATACTGAGGTAATAAAAACATTGATATTTCTGTAAAAAATATCGATGTTTTAAACATCGCTGTATTGAAGCCGATGTTTCTTGAACATCGAATATCTGTGCCCGATGTTTCTATATTTTCAAAGTTTTGTTGATGAATGCAAAACTCCTATAACCAGAATTGTGTAAAAGTTAAATTATGAAATTATAACTCTCTGTGTGTTCAAAGCAAACGAACGCTACTTTTATCGATCATCTCTTCGTCGCCAGAGATGATACTGATACCTTGTCATTTCCTTCGTATTTCGCGCATGGAGAGACGTTTTTTAACTTTGTTTTTTGTTGAATTTTAATTGCAAATTAATATGCACGGACTCTGTCGAATTAAATATAATTCCAAACGAAGTTACTCATCAAGTTAGAAATAACTAAACATGTATTATTGACGATGTATTATTGACATCGATGTTTTCATTTTGAACGTGGATGTTTTCTTGTCGATGTCGCATCAGTGTACATCACTCGCGCTAAAACTTCCTTCCGAGTAATCTTGCTACCCAGAGACCTGTCCCTGCTTAGAGAAAACTGCAGGTGTTCCCGGAACCAAGACCCACAACCTGGTGTTCCATCGACCTGCGCTTCTGCAAACACTGAAGCCGTACATGCTCGCAACCTGGTGCTTTGCAGGTCAGGTATTCCCGAAATCTGGTTCTCTGCAGTTGCTAAAACTTCATTCCAAATAATCCCGCAAATTGATTCTCTGCAAATGTTGCACATCACTCTGTACCTGCTAAAATAGCAGTGCAGTTGTTTTACAATGTTTCCTTGCGTCCGCTGCAACAGGCAGGAAGGACGCAACGTGATGGGCTGGTTCCTTGATTTTATTGTGATCTGATCTGATTTGATTCTGATCTTACTGCTTGATTTTAATGTGATAAAAAATTGCCGGCCAACAATGGGTAGCCCGCCACTTCTACAATATACTTCGATGTCCTTCATTGATCATGATCACTTCGATGTCGATAAGTCCGTTGTCATTTGATCAGCTGTAACACTATCACCCAATCGGAAGATTAGACGTCACCACTGTGGACCACGGTGAAGTACTCCCAAAAAATACTTTAAATGAAAGCAAAATCTTTGTTCTTCAAGTTGGTAACAAAAAATGCTCTTAACGGCCTAATTTTTTAATGAAATAAGTTTAAATTAGTTCGTGCTCTTTTGGAAAAACTTTCATGGGCATATGTGCTTTATAAGTTATTGAAGAAGTTATACGGTGAAAGTACTTTTATCTTTTATTTAATAAGTAGTAATGTTTTTTAGGAATCAGATGTTGTCACCATTGTTTCTCTTGGGGTACGATATAAAACCACCCAAACTTAAAATTTTGTACCATATACTATTTGACGATAATTCATTTTCATCGTACACAATGTGGTCACAATTCAACGCAGAAAGAAACAAAAGTACGCGCACCGAAGTCTATTAGGTATTGCCAAATTATGAAAATGAAAAATCATGCTAGAGACTAAATGTATTAATAAATATTGTTTTTTCTAGAGCAACTATTCAGTACTTCTCTGTAATAAATGGTCGAGTATTTGACTAGCGACATACTACCTAAGTTTGTAAATTGTTAACGGAATGTTCAAACACCAGCAAGTTGAGCCAGTTGAGCAAATGCTGAGATGGCCCCTTGTTTTGCCCTGGACATAAATGTAGCTTCACTATGCGCACGTTTCGTTCAAATCTCCTTTTGCTTGTAATGGTAGGAGTAGAGGTAAGAGCGAGCTACCATTTTGTTAGCAATGAAGAAAATAAAATCTGCAGTTCGTTTACTGTTGTAAAAACGTTTTCTTTAACTCGGGAATGAAAATGTCTAGTTTTTCAAATGTCGCTAATCTCGCACTTTCTTAAATTTTATTTTCATTATTTATTTAAAACTAACATTTACTCATATTTCAACTATTTATAGTTAAAATGATGGGAAGGGATTCTGAGACTCAAGAAAACGTGCATAGATTATCTTCTTCCCCATACATCAGACGCAGTTACTGCTTCTTTTTTTTCTTTTTCTTTTTTTTATATAAATAAATCTAAACATTAATCTAAACACCGCATTGAGTGCCCGAGGTTAACTTACACCCGTTCTCGTAGGAGTAAGTGAGGTGTGTCGTGCTGTGTCGGAGGGAGATGTGGTGTGTCGTGCTGTGGCAGGGAAAAGGTGCCGTGTGCGCTGATGGAGATCCCTTCAGCCTCCATCCCGCAATTCCTTGGCCTGGCTTTCCAACGAGGCAGCGCCTACAAACCACTCGCAGACCAATAGTAAGTATTTTGGGATTCGCTCAAGAAAATTGTTCGCAACCTTTTCCTCATTTTAAAGCCCTTCTCTTGTAACGACCAACACTTTCGATGATGTACGTTCCTTGTCGACACTTACCCCTCATCTATCCACCTTCCCTAGATAAACTAATTATATTAAAAAGGTAGTAAAATTTTATTGATAGTTTCCTAGATCATGACTCTGTTTTTAGAAATCAGAAACGAACGAATTGTACTTTATACCCTTGCTAATTGTATAATACATAACATATTATATAATTGTTTGCTACTAATTGTACTTAGTTACGCACGTTTTTGTAGCTAAAGCTATGATGGCCTCTAACAATTACGATGCGTCGTTTTACTTTAAGCGAGACAAATTTCAAGATTTTCCGAATTCTCTTTTGATTCAGCAATGAATTAGTAAACCATACATTTGGGGCTTTTGGCCATGGGGCGATTTCCAATTCCTCGCGACAGAGGTGCCCAGGATTGGAAATTATGCTCTGGGTAAAAACATGTACGTAACGCTAAAGATACATAAATAAAATTCTGTATTTTAGTACTATTTTTAAAAGCAACATGATATTAAAGGAAACAACGAGGTAGCGCCCTAAACGGGACAAGCTTGAAGCTCCCTACCGGTCTCCCAGCACGTGTGTAGTGTGTAGTGCATGCAAGTGTAGGTGTATAGGGTGGGGATAGGACAAGGAAGAGGAAGGAAAGATCGCGCGCGTTCCGTGGCCCGTTTGTTAGGATACTGCACCGGCATTCGCCATGTTGATTGAAGAAGCCACGAAAAACTACCGATCAGAGCGTCTAGAATCTCCTCCCGAATTCGACCTAGCCTGGCGACCTTCGCTCGGCGAACCGCGTTCTTCTGAGGCCGTTTGAGCCGGCCTGGCCTTATCATTTAAGAGAGTGGCATGGGTGGTTGCAGCTTGCTACGCCTTCGTCGGGCGGGCGGGCTTCAGTGCGCCACGTCGCCAGAGCACCAACTTTATGTTGCGTCATGGGAATATAGAATTCGCAGTACACCCTGTCCTCCACGGACAGGACCAAATTCGATATAGAATGATAGAGGGGCGGGTTAGCATATACCGGAAGAGGTGGCTCAGGGCATTAACTGATGTCGCTGCAGTGTCTCTCACTGGGAGGTCCTGGGGTTCGAGTCACGACGGTGGCAGAATTTTCGACATTTGCCAGATAGTTAGGCCGTGTTCTGTTGCTATTTGGAGAATTCTAGTGGCCGGCTGCTGTGATGGGTAGTTTCCCTGGGGGCCTGGCCTAGTCACTCGAGGCAGTCGCTTGTGTGGTTGCAGCCTGCTGCGCCTCCGCCAGGCCGGCGTGCTGCAGCGCGCCGAGTTCCGCTACGCGCCGCGCCGCCTGTCGCCGCCGCCCGAGGCCTTCGAGCAGGTGGCGCTGGCGGTGGTGGCGCCCGTGCTGGGCTGCTGGGCGGCGGGCGTGGCGCTGGCGGCGGCGCTGCTGGTGGGCGAGCGCCTGCGCCCGCCCGCCCCGCCCGCCGCGCCCGCCGCGCCCGCCGCGCTCCCGCGCGCTCCCGCCTCCCACCGGCCACGCACGTGCGAGGTACCTTTTCTTCTTATGTGTCTTAACGCGACCGAGGGATCAGATCGTTACTCTTAACGGTCGGCGACCATAAACGATTTAACAGTCCGTTAAGAACATCGAAACAAATGAGTTGTAGCTAAAGATGGCGGATCAGTAGTATCTCAAAACAAGATCTTTCTTATTTCTATGATTTTGCATATAAGCAAGCGGCAAAACGAAAAGCATTGAACGACACAAGGTCGATATCAGAAATAACGGCCTTGGTTGGTTATAAATCCCAGCTAACGCTTCAGTTTACGAACTCGTACCATATCAAATATATACCGTGTGGCCGTGCGCATCCAGCTCCCAGCGGCCACACACGTACGATGTACCTATTGTTCTGTTATGTATGTCTTAACGTAACCAGGGGATCAGATTGTTACTATTAACGGTCGGCTACCGTGAAAGTTTTATCAGTCCGTAAAGAATAATGGAAACATAGAATTGTAGCCAAAGATGGCGTATGAGTACCATTCAAAAACATGATATTTCTTGTTTGCATGATTTTTCAGATAAAAACGGTGTAACGGAAGAATTGAACGACAAATAACGGCCTTGGTTAATTATACATCGGTATAAGGGTTTTTCACTTATTCTTACAAGGAATTTAAAGAAAAAATTTGAGCAATTTTTGGGAAAAAATAAAAATTTTGCTAGGGCCTTCATATAAAATACCCCAAAATTTAAAAAAATAGTTTTCGAAATTGCAGAGCTTCTAGATAGGCCAAAAAATTCTGCAAATAATTTAGGCACTATTTTTGTTCAAAGACGGGCAGACAGACAGACGGATGCTTTTAGAAAAACACTTTTTAGGTATCAAAGCACCCCAAAACACATTTTTATTTGCATTAATTGTATATGTTAAATATCGAACTCAATTTTCCGAAGCATTACATTACTTTCTCTATACTACGAATATTACTCCGCCTATACTAATGTATAAAAGAAAGTAAAAATGTATTTTAGTTAGCCATTAGATGGCAGCTGAGAAGAGGGTGGGGCAAAAGGATAAAGCTCGCCCAAACTAGAGATTAGAAAACAAACTAGCCTGAGAGAGCCGGTGCCAAGCTCCTCTAGTTTGTTTAGCTAGCGGCTAAACCGTTCAGTCAGTTTCATCCAAAACTGATATTCCTGAATCGATCAGGCTAATAACGCGGCCCCTTGAATTTGAAATCGATATTTTAATTTTGGGGGTTCCCCTGGAACATTTTCAAAATTTCCCCCCAAAAAATGCCTCCATCTTTTTTTTATTAAATATTGTTGTTGAGTAGTGTAAAGGATGATTAAGAGAATGGCAAAAGTCTCATTTCCTTAAAAACTCTTATTTTTCTAAAAATGCAAAAATGCATTTTTTTCCCACTTCTTCCCACAACTACATTTATGAAGATGGAGTTTTTTCTATATGAAATCTTTTCTTTAAAGATAAATTTTGAAATAAGGTCATGTATTATTTTTCGAAAATTTCAGTACTTTTCGCGTAATTTTGCGTCAAAAATACGTATAAGAAAGTACATGTTGTTTTAGCACCACTAGTTCTCTTTCTTAGAAACCTATTTAGTACGAGAATGTCTGTCCTGTCCTTCCCGCTTTGTCCCCTTTGTAGGAGGGTCCCCGTCAGCAGCTGGAGGCGTCGGCGGTCGCCTCCGGCGGCTGGGGCGGCGCGGGGTGCGGCGGGCACGCGCGGACGCCGTCGGGCCTGGGCGTGGCGCTGGGCCTGAAGGGCGCCGGGCTGGCAGAGGTGCAGGGCCACCGCAAGGCGTACGACGCCGCTCTCCCTGCGCCCACGCGCCTCCTCTGGGCCGACTAGGGATGGCGGGTTTCACCCGAACATCGATACATCCCAGGTTGGGCAGTATTGAAATACTTGTGTTTGAAAAAGGTGGCTAAGAGCGAAGTTTGGTCGTCCTTCACCAAGGAGGTCCGGGTTCGAATCCCATCGATTCTCGGACAATCTTATGTGGAATTCGTTTCAACAAAACGAGTTTACCTGCTTCACACGAGCTATTTCAAAGCCGGTGAAGTGTCCTAAACCCTTTCCTAAATCCATTCTAATTCTATCCGCTGGATAGTGACGTGGGAGGCGTGTACGCGGAAATGTTACCTGGCGGTCCTCTGGAAAACGACATACCAACGATGACTAATACTTTAATAGTAACGGGTGATTATGCCAATAAAATGGTAACGGAGGATTACTCCAAGAGCGCTCAACGCCCAATAAGGGTTAGGAGACGCGTTGCGACGTGATAAAGACGCAAAAAATGGGTATGTATTTTAGTTGTATTTAAAGACATAAAATGGGGGGCCGAGATCGTAAGGGCAGTAGACCAGTTCGAATCCCGTCTTGGGCTTGGTTGTATTTGTGTATGTTTATATGTGTGTGCCGACATTTCATCCCTCACCATCATCATCACCTCATCGTCCATACCCCCAGACCTAAGAACCTTGGGGGATAAAAATCGGGATTCAGCTAAAATGCCACCCCCACCCCCGCAAGGTACTTGCACCTACTGAAGCAGGATGCACGTGTCCGAGTTGGCCTACATGTAAAAAAAGAAAAACGTAACATGTATTTGAAAAAAGAAATACTTAAAACAATTTAAAACAAATGAAGGGGATGAGGATGGTTTTCTGTTTGATTCCGCTGGTGAATTCACTTCATTTAAACAAAAATAAAAGCTCGTTTCGGCTGCATAATTTGATTCATCTTCATTTTTAAATGATAAATCTAAATAATTTAAATGCTGGATAATTATTCGACAATAAAGAAAGTTTATTCGTTATAACACCTGTTTATATTCATCCGAGCTAGTTGAACTATGGTTCTCCTTTGCAGGTTTTATACATTCTTTCTAGGTTCCGACGTTTCAGCCCCCATTTTGTGACCCTCTCGGAGGAATGTCGCAGGTGCCTAGGACGAGGCGTCCATCGGACAGCAAATTGACAACAAGTACCTTCCTTTTTTTAACTAAGGCCCATCAATAGAAAAAATCTGAAAAAATTCACAAGTGTTCGTAAAGAAAGTTTAAATAAGGTATGTGAAGGTAATATGGTCACGTTAAGCGCCTCAAATTTTCCTGGTTATATATCTCTACATTGGCCCAAATTCACAGCTTCGCGATGAAATTTCACATTGTTGCTTCAAATTTAAAGAACTATCACAAAAATGTGATTCCTGAATATTTTGTTGTTGTTTTACAAAAACATTGAAGGTAATATACCCACATGCAGGTTTAATGTCCATTGCCAGATTAACTGGTTTCTTGCAGCATCACCATGGAATTGGGACTAATACATAATACACTCATATACTAATAGATAATACTCTCTTACAGACTAATTTTACAAAAAATATGACCTGGCGTGGTTTTAGTAACGCAAGGATTGCTGGGTTATTCATAACAAATTCAGTATTTTCTACAATGAGTCTTTATTATACAAAGTTGAAAACATCAGTAACTGCTTGAAAAGTTACAAAAAAATAGTTTAACCAGTTTCACATTGAAAACAATGAAAGTTTCTTAAGTCTTGAATACTTAGTCCTTCACAATTGATCATATTGACAGCATAAACATATTGTAAAATCTCCCCCACGTTGGTAAAATATTGAGCACATTAAACGGCATTAATCTGATTAGGTTGCTCATTAAATGCGCTAAACGTTGATGAATAGTGTCAAAATACTAAATCCTCCTTCAAGTGTAACTAGCGATAAAATTACCTGGAAATAAGTTATAAGGACAGAACGGCTTCAGCACGTTCTTGACGACAAAGGCTACAGAGTGCAAATGCGCGTGTCAACAAGCCTGGTAGGGGGCTAACGTACACTTCTTACGCTCTTCCAGACAGCATGCTAGTACGAATACTATCTATGGTAAATATTTTCAGCTATCACCATAGCCGCTACTTGGCCATATTACCTGCACTGGCCATACTTGCATCATTTACCTTATTTTTTTATGCCTGGTCAGGTGTTTTAAGACAGCAAAACAGTTTTTGTAAATTTGGATCCAATCTCTCCCCCTTCATTTTCCCACATATTCCCCACTTATCCTTCACCTGTGACCGAATTTTCTTCTCATAAACTGCCAAAAACTGTCGTCTTTCCATAGCGTATGATATACTTATACACAGAACTATAAAACTTTAAAAAACGTGGTAATTTGTAACTACCTTCCAAAGTCAAAATAATACTAGGAACTACAATAATGTATACAAAAGTATAATAATCTCTAACATTAATGCATAGAACTGTTGCAGACATTTTCAAAGCATGTTTAAAGTCAAGGTCATTTAAAGGCAAGAAAGTTGTAAAAATGTTTTTTAACTGCAGCCCAGAAGTCGAAAACATCTTAAATATATCCACAACAATTTGTGTTTTGAACGGAACTTTTGAGACTTTTTCGAGCCTGTTCCGGAGTTTTAAGAAAGTAAAATTTTGTTATTTTTTGCGTTTGAATTTAGCGCTGATAAAATATCAACAAATGTTTTTCTGATAGTATGAATTATTTTCTTATTTGTCACAATTTTTTCAATAAGATAAAATATATTTACGAAAAAAAATTAAATAAAACACGTTTTTGGCTGTAAAGTGGTGTGGGTGGTGGGGTGGAGGAATTATAACTTTCCGCTTTCCTTTCAAATGTCCCAGTATCTATTGCTGTATGATGATGAGAAAGTTCATCCTAAGATTATGAAGACCAGTATATACGGTGGAGGGATATCTTTGTGCTAACCGCACGAACCCCTTATCCCATGGTTCAGAGGCTGGGTCACCGCTGGTCGGCCAAGGCCCGTAGCGGGTTGTCGAGCCAAAAGACAGGACATGAACGTCTTTCACTAAAGTAGACATTCCCTAGATGATGTAGCAGCCATTTGAAACGAGTATTTTGATTTTTAGGGGTACTTTACGCCTCAATGATATTTTCAAAATTTTCTCAAAAATATTGCAATTTTTTTCAATATGCCCCTCTAATAGATAAAAGTACACTTATAAAAATTGTGCATGTCTGATTTTTGTTGATCTCTCTGAATGCTCGAAAATGTATTTTTTTCTACTCCGTTGTATAATTCTCTTATTTGATTGCTCTAGCTTGTTGTGCAATGATAGTCGTCATGATACAGCTTTATTGCAATGCGTATATTTGTCCTATCACAAAGAAGTTAATAGTTGAGATGTAATCAACCATGATCATCGTTCTATTAAATGTGTCATTGGATTATGTACATTCGATCATTACATCGTTTCATATAATACTATTTTCGGCGACTTCCTATAACTACAATACTGAAAGATAGAGATGTTTTCTTTTTTCTATTCTCCAATATTATATCTTTAAATGAGATAATGTACATTTGTTTCAAATTGTGAATTGTTTTTGTGCAATATTGTGTGAAATAAGAACTGTTTTAAAAGAATGCTTTTCTAAAAAAACAGCTCCATTTTGTCTTTATGGAAGACTGTACCTCTTTCAATCCTTATAATATATAAAAATGGTATATGTTCGATTTTCGTTGTATTCCCTTAATTTTCGAAAATTACAAAAGTTACAAAAATACGAGAAAGTATACATCACGAATTTCTTAAATGTGTTATAACTCTCTTTCCATTTGACACATATAATGTACATGTCTCTATTTGATGGAAAAGTTTTTGTCAGTGTTTCGTAATTTATTTTTCAAAAGCAAAGTGTTTAATTTTTGTTTAGATGATATAATCCCATTTAATTGTTAAAATTGTATTAAAGATTTTTGCCTGAAATGTGGTACAAATAACTAAAAACTGTTGCGTTAATATGATTCCAATAAATGACTTATTTCATCAAACAATATTGTCTTTAATTATTGGGAATGTAAACATTGTAAAATAATATTAAAAAATTCTTAAAATAGAATTTGAAACGCACACAGATAATTACAAAAAATATGGACGGAGTCTCCTAACTCAAAAAGCACAGGGACCCTAAATTCCTTTAGACGGGAAATTTCATTTTTTAATTTTCTTTACTCTCGTAATAATGTTACCAGCCTTTATACAACATTGAACATGGAATGAAAGTATTCATAACACATGAAACGCGTAAAATTGTTCTTAGTAGGAATAAAGTCGAAAATAGTAATTTTGCGTTTTTTTTCTTTTATCCCTATCCACCCGGATCTCATCTCCAATAAAAGGACACGTGGATCCAACTCTTCTGCATACAGTCGACTCCGGTTATAGTGAACTCGGATTTAGTAAACAGTTATAGTGAACTTAGGTCCCTGGCCCCGTTTCAATTTCATTATAAATAAGCATAAGAAGATTCGGTTATAGTGAGACCTCGACCTCGGCCTAAGTGAACTTAGGAAATACAACGCCTTGGAAATGAATTCCCTCCTGGAAAAGAATATATCGCCTTAGTGCCCCAAATTCCCACACCAGGCAGCTTGAAAAAATATATTCGGCCAAAAGTCATAATAGAAGAAATCTCCCCTGAGGTGAAGGTAGCGGACCTGGGATGGGGACCTCAGAGATGACCTTCTGCCACTCTGTTTCACTGCGGAAAAAATGCCGTCTCCTGCGTGGGCTACTCCGGCGACGCACGTTTGCTTGTTTCAGTTTAAAGCATGGTGTTATATTTCGCAGGACAAAGCACGTTGCGTTCTACGTTGGCGACAGGGAGCGAGCGACTGCCACAGTCTTAAGGTTTGACGACACCTCTCTCTAAGAGTGGGACAGTGTTGCACTGGTGTACTTCCACCAGTGGTAGAAGACGCATTGAAGAGTGTCGAGACTACATTACGATGCTTAGAGACAGTGGACAATACAGAATCAACTATGCAGAAAGCACGAACTCTGGAGGAGGATCTAGAGAAATTACCAATGAAAAATGTACGAAGCAAATAATTTAAAATAATTGACTTTTAAAGACAAGTAAAGATATTAAAATCTTCAGTTCGTGCTGTTAACGTATTTTGCGGCGTCTCACATGCATAAAACCAATCACTGTGGAGAGAACCTATTTAATTTTGTCATCATCGGATATAGTGAACCTCTGGTATTGTGAACCAAAAACCCCAAAAGTATAGTCCCCAAAAGTTCACTATAACCGAAGTCGACTGTATTTCACTCAACAAAAGAAAGCAAGTGTCACCGTAAATAAGAAAAGAAGAATCACCGTAAGTAAAGAAGGAAAGAATTGCCGAAGAAAGAAAGCAAGTATCACCAAAAATAACGTCAACACGATACTCAAACCTCGGCAACAGCGTTATACACCTAGCAATGATAGTACTCGAGGAAACGCTTACATGCACACAAGAAAATGCCACCCAACACTTTCACGCCAAGAGTTGTGATTTTTTGGACATCTCCGTGGTAATCAAGAGGCAGCTTTTTTTTTTTTTTTTTTTTTTTTTTTACAGTGTGGGGGTTACCATTATTCGAGAATTTTCTTGCCGCGGGAAGGGCTAGCTGAACTTTGAAATAATGAGCTTACATGGATATTTTGTTATCGTTATTGATGCTTATTTTAAGTAAAAAATAATCAGCCCCGTTATAAATCAATTAAACTATTATTCCTTAAAAAATTACTTCACCAGTAAACTTCTGGAATGCCTCTCCCTCGAGTTGTGCCTCGTATTTAAGCGAGTAATTTTCTTTAGGGTTTATATGATAATGATGAAACTATTACTGAGATCTTACTGCTAAACGATACAGTAAGAAACAAAACCTTTCTGCCTGGAATTGCCATAATATTATCTCAATGAAAATATTTAAGTGTTTGTGTGGTTTTGTCACAGGCTGTGCTGATCAAACTATTCTATTTCAATTTCTTGGTGTAAATGGAGGTTTCATTACATGTCGCATTTAATGGTCTTTTCATTTTTTTTTTATTTTTATTTTTTTTTTTTTTTTGTGAAATTTAAGACACTACTGTGTGTCAGGAATATTTTATATACTGGTGAACAAATTCACGCCATAATTTTTTTCGAAACCTTTGGTTTAGTTACACAAGGTAGACTTCTCACGAAACTTGCTGCAAAAGGTATGGATCACATAACATCTCCTTGGCAGGGTATCCTACATTTCCTACAGAATGCCAAAATACACTAAAATGCGTAAATTACACTAAAAGGACTGTGTATTCAAAATAACCATACAGTGTAGCTAATCACACCTGGAATTGGTCGAGAGTATCTTACGTCTCGCCCCCAGCATCGATTACTTTAGTAAGGTCGCCGCCCGATCGAGCGTAGCACTGACGCACGCAGGGCTGATACTACTCGTGAGAATTAACTTGTAGTTTGCTACAGGGCCCGGCAACTCTCCATCAAAATTGGGGACAAAGCTAGAGGTTGCTACTATAGGGTGCGCTAGTGTCGCCGGATACTGCTGCTGGTAAGGCTCGCCAACTTTCGCACAAAAAATTGGTCAAGAAATACGAATACAGTTTGATTATGAGCGATTTTTTAAAAAATAAATTACAAAAGAAGTTAAATACTAGGTGTTTATCTTCTAAAATTCATTTATTCGTAATAATACACGCATGAAAGAAAAGGTAGCGCGAACAGCGCCGCGATCTTTTGTATCAAGCGTCCCGAGAACCCACGCACGTTTAAATACCGTTGGTAGCAGTTCGTATTTTAGTTCCTGTAAGAAGGTGATGCTCTACAGCGTGCCACTGTAATGGTCCCCAGCACGTTATAGGGTCCTGGTTTGCTAGCCCTGCCTGCGAATTTAAAGGTTCGTGCATCCATGCAATTGTTTCACCGCGTTAACAGGCATTTTACTGCTCTTCTTGACGATTTTTTGCATTTACTGTGTGAAAGATAGATATGTAGTGCCAGTTTACCTGTATTTTCCCAACTGATAAATGCTTACGAATTAATGTTAATACAGTGCAAAGTGTAGGTTATGTTTATGAAATTTAGGAATTTTCTCCAATTAGACATACCAATCTTCTGTTTATCTTTGAAGTATATCTAAGGATACTAATTTCTTAAAAGTATTAAATCTCAATCGAAAATTATGGACCCTGTAATGTACAATTTTTTTAGGAGTGTTTAAACTATCATTAATGATCTGAAGGTAAGTAAAGAAAATACTTTAATAATTCTTACTAAAATGTCAAATTGATTTATTTTGGTTGGAGTGCAAATTGGGGATTTGATACAGTAGGAGAAAAAAAGATGTCCCTTGGGGTGTGACATTTCTCTGTTTGAAAAAGGATGCTTCTGTTTTCTGTGATATAAACTGTGTTTGTAGGTAATTATTTTTAACACTGTATTTTTGTCACTTACCACAGGTATGTGATTAAAATAAAGTAGTCTACGAATTCTACTCATTTGATTTCAGTTATACTTGGTAATATCTTGTGTTTCAAAATTGAAAATCAGAATTTGCAGTATGTATTGCAAACAGCATTAGTCTGTTTGCTGTACCAAGAAAAAATATCAGTGAGGTTTAAATATAAATGCAGGTGTTAATCCTTGATAACAATTTCATGTTAATTATGTAAAATATTGGTTGTTTAAAATTACGGTGTAGACTCTCCATGCTCATGCTGAAATCGTATCATTAGAACATAATTTATACGATTAATTTTGTGCTAAGGTTTGTAATTTTAAGATTTCTTTTGAATCTACAAATCTATTTCAGAAAACTTTTATATTCTTCACTAATATTCTATAGTTTCGCAGTCCTGATGCAAAAACAAAATAGTAAGATGTTGGGTATATTGTGTATAATGTCTGTCAACTGTACTGTAGACTTTGCCATTTTTCTTCTTTTAATTGCTTTATTAGCTTATAATGTACAAAATTGATTCAATCCTACCGCAAACAATGAGCCTTGACTCTAGTTTCACATTCTGTGAGAAAATAGCATAAGTGCAATGTTCTGTGCTAAAACATAAAAAACTGCATTTACAAAGTTAGCTTGGAAATAGGGAACTTTATGACCTGTTAAAACATAAAAACAAAAACAAAATTTTAACTACAAAAATACCGTGCCCAGAAGCATTAAATAGGGGAAGAAAACATCATCTTTAAAATTGAAAAATTGTTTTTATTAAATTTAAATCAACCTTTAAAAATTGTTATTGGATTTTGTGTTTTAATAGAATGTTTATTATTAAAGTACATTTCCATGTAAAATTTATTAAAATGAGTAACTTATATACACAATCTACAAAATGTTGATATTTTTGCTATGTGTTTTTTTTTGAGATTAATGTGCTTCAAAATGTATTACATAGTTATTTCCTCCTTCAATGCTTGTGGTGTCTCTTTCCAATCCTGATGCCTGGGTTTGGTCTCAGGTGCCTCCAAGTTGAATTTGTAGTGAACAATATGCATTTCCACCAGATCCCTCATCAATCATTCCCTACCCTATCCTATCTTTAGCCATCATTCTGCTAAGAATCTATGGGTCACAGTGGTGTCGAGGTAATAACCTAGGGACTAGCTGAGGACTGGGACTCCACCAGCATGTCATTGATAGGTAGGACCCCGCCTGATGAACTAGAGGAGGGAAATGTTGAGGGAGTGGAGGATGCCCCCTCCCAAGATCCTATTATCTGTTCATCTTAAGAAAAATCCTGATGTGAAAACAAATTGACATGTGTTAGAATGATTCTCAACAGTTTGCAGTATGTTCTTATACAGAGAACTATTTACTTTAGCGTCAACAACAGTAGAACTGTTACTACAAACCAATGATAATCATCCTTACACACTTGTATTTGTTTACATCAGAATTTTTGTTAGGATGAACAGATAGTTGATACGAATGGTAGAGATGATGCACCTCACCATCCAGGTCGTGGGATACAGCTTGTCGCTGTCCTGCGAGGGGTCGAAACAGTTAAGTTTTTCATAATTATGCCGATGCAGAGATTGAAATACATTAATACAAGTACAATTTTTGAAATGCTGTATAAACAACCATACATAATCTATGTTTAAAACATGTAATACATAATAATAGAAATTAGAAGATAAGGATATCCAGGAAGGGCTCTTCCGTAATATTTTTTAATTATCTATCAAACAAAGTAATAGTTGGAGGTATAATGTAGGTAATTAAGGATATATAGATGTCATTTATGGAAAAAGTTTTACTGATTTACCAATTCTTGAAATGTGTGCCCAGACAATATGCAAGTGAAGAATAAAAGCTAAATTACAATTTAAAAATCCAACTTCTAGATGTTCTACTGCTAAATATTGATAGAATTTGCTAATTTCTTATAAATCAGGGTGCCTTTACTAACATTTGATGTAAGAATTTATTTTTAATCACTCTCAATTTTTGAAGTTTAGTTTTAGTAGTTACCCTGTGTTGGACTTGCATTTGTTATTAATGGTCAGATTATATATTAATTAATTATTAAATCTGTTGGATAATTTAAACTTTTTGTTTATGAATGGATACCATTTTAATGTTACATTATAAATAGTTTTACAGTTCCAATGCAAATAAATATTATGATAGTGACAAATAAAGTTCATAAGACTTATTGAGTCAATTACATTTATAATCATAAAGGTGTTAACAGCTAGTTATTATATCATGTCATTATAGAAATAAAATAATATAGGAACTGGTAATGAAAATAACAATTATGTGTACCTCATCACAACACATGGCCGTAGAGAAAATCTTATGCTATCACTCAAAATTGGAATTCACTATCCACTCACTGTAAGCAAATTTTAGTGACGTTATGCATTTCAAAACTCAACATGCTGACCAGATAAAAAAAGGTGAAATATTGTTTACATCTCACATACTTTATTTCTTTTGCATACAATTGTCACAAACGATATAATATATTCTGAGCATTTAGCCTTCCTTATCACATTTTTCTTATCCTTAGCATTTTATAAAATAGTTTGTTGCTCATAATATTTTTCCATACACTGCTCATAACACCATTAACTTGTGTTAGAGTAAATGTTAATTGTATTACTTTTGATAGAAGCTTTACAGTAAAACAAACTAATTACAGAGTTCTAGGTACATTTTTGCATTATATTGCATTCATGTAAATTATGAAAATTTTATGATGTAATAGCATAAGAGCTTAGGACTGAAATCATGATGAATAAAACATTTCTAATCAGTTCCCGCTATTATTGTTATATGGAAGATCAGTATAGTAATCACTTAGTATTACTTTACTAACAGTTTTTTTATCAAACAATAGAACCCCGCAAATCCGAACAAATTCAAGGTAGAGGACAATCCGAACAAAATTCAGGATATAGGAAAAAATAAAGAAAATGCATGTTGTGGAAAGAAAGGATTTGGTATTTACTGTACAAATGATCAATACTTTAAGCAAGTCGAAATAAATCTGTAATCTTCTTTTGCCGTAAGGAATTGAATCTGCTTGATGATGCAATGAGATGATGTGATCGCTACGTTACATTGCCATATTCTCACATCGCACTTACGTTGCATTGTGTCTGGTAAACCTATTGACGTATAAGTACGGTACTTTTTTTGGTAATTCAAACTTATCCGAATCCGAACAGACCACATTCCTAATTAGTACGGAATACCGGGATTCTACTGTGTACCCTAGAGTTTTACATTCCCGTATACGTACATATATACGGGTAGGTAGTATAGGGAAAGTTATGTGATGCTGCGGAAAATCTAGTTCGATTCGAAATACACGTTTTGGGGTTCCCTGATACCGATAAAGTGTTGTTTTTTTGTTTGTTTTTTATAAAATGTCCGTCCGTCTCTCCGTCTGTGAACACCACTAGGGCTTAAACCATACGTGGGTTTTAATTCAAAATGGATACTCACCTGTCGATTTGACTCGACTCGAGGCGCAGCACCCCCCCCCCCCGGACAATTTTCTCAAAAAGTCTCCAAATTTTTTCTTTAAATTTCTGGTAAAAAAAATAGAGTAAAATACACTTATAAAGGTGGCATAAGTCTGATTTTCGGGGTTAACTCTAAATTCTCGAAAATTTTCGGGCGTCTTTCTACAACTACAAAATTAAAGGTACTATTTTTTCTTCAAATGAAATTTGTTGTACATATGTGGTTCTATCGTTAAGGTCATGTTCATTTTTTAAACATTTTTGTATTTTTCGGGCAATATTGCGATCTATATGTAAGCCTTATATGACGAGCCATGTGGAATTTTATAAAATTACAAAAATAAGATTTTATCAAAAATGGCTTCAATTTTTTCTTTTCATTTTTGGTAGTGATAGTGTTAAATGCACTCTATAAGATAACATAAACGCCAGGCAAATGCGCTCAATACTTTGGTTTTTTCAATCTAATTTTTTGACTTCTCTCGCGTTGTTAATATTTATACTAGCGGCAATTTGTTTACATTATTATATTTATGAGTACATGTGCTTTAAATAACGTCATATAAAGTTTCTCGAAAACCCACCTTTTATGTGAAAACTAGCTCAAAATTCCGCATTTTCAGAAACGCTCAAAGGCCATTTTATCAAAAACGGTTCGACATTTTTTTCTTTAAACTTTTCAAACGGATAGTGCTTATTAACTCTTTAGTATGACGTAAAGTTATTTTTTTTTCAAAAATTACACAATTGTAATTTTTTGAAAGATTTCTCACGTCATTAATACATTTCCCAGAATTTGTGAACATTATTGTATTTATGAGTTGAAGAGCTTCAAATGACTTGGAATGAAGTTCTTCGAAAACTCAAAAATTTTCGTGAAAAGAGCTTCAAATTTCGAATTTACAGTAGCGCCGTTGTCGTAAAATCGCTCATTCCTTTCACGTTGATGCTGAAATCAATTTTGGATTAATACTTCGCATATCAAGGTTTAGGTACAGTCACATCCTCCCACAAGAACAATTTTTGTATTGACATGATACTTTTCTTCTTCACAACAACCACACTTCAAACTCTCCTCACGTATAAAAAGCACTCCCGAACAACGTACGTAAACGTTCTTTATTGCGAACCTCTCGCTCAAAAAGGGTCGAGAGGGAAACGAACTATATATCAGTGAAGTAGAAACGCTATTAGGAGCGATATAGGGAATATGGACGTCGCCGCGATTTAACATTTCAAAATCTTTTGTAAATAACAAACTCGTGTTTTTTCATAAAAAAATAATATATTTTGTTAATTATGAATCGCTTCATAGAAGTATATTTACCTCTACATACGATTTTCCCTTCTTGCAGAAGTGACAGTTGCACGTGAGCATTTCTTAAGTAATAAAATATGAAGAAGAAAATAGCGAAAGCCATTTTATTCAATTGAAATGCTTTTGATATACGAATACGTTAATCGTGTTAGTGGGCAGAACATATAGGCCTACTGCCACTCTTACAACAACTATCAAACGAGCATGTATATGTATTAAAAACATTAGTATTTAATCGCTTTTTATTTATAATGACCTTAGGAATCCAAAAACACATTACAGAGACAAAAATACCTTAATAATTTGGTGACCACCTTTAATTGGTATCGGTAGTGTAATAGTGCTCACACTTAATTCATATATTTCAACGTATTATTAGACAATCATGAACATATCTGGTAGTTTAAAAATTAACATTTGTTTTATCAAGATTTATGGTGTTACAAAACCTCAAGTTGGGGTTCCAGTGATGGCAGGTTTTTCGACAATGGGTCACGACACATACATTGGGGAACCAGTGAAACTCGTCGAAAGTGAATGGCGCAGAGTCAAAACGAGTGAATATTCCTCTATATCACGGAATGGGCGATACAATATCAAAGGACGACCGGGTGTGGTGGCTTAAGAGCTTCGATTGATGGTACTGTAGTGTCTCTGAACGGTAAGTCCTAGGGTTCGAGTCCTGACGGTGTCAGGATTTTCGACACTAGGTAGATAGGTCGAATTCAGTCGCTGTCTGAAGGAGAATTCTAGCGACCGGCTGCTCTGATCGGTAGTTTCCCGTGGTTTCACCGATGAACGCCAGGATAATGCCGGTGCAGTACCCTAACAAACGGGTCACGGACCGCACGCGATCTTTCCTTCCTCTTCCTTGTCCTATCCTCATCTCTTACGTACACTTACATGCACCATACGACACATGACGGGAGACTTGTCGAGAGTTAAGTTCTACGAGGTCGTCTCGGCTGGGGCTGTACCTCGCTACTGGGAGATACCTGGTAGGGGAAAAGCTAGTGGCCGTGTAGGTCGGCGCCGAATCTCATAATCCAGCTGAGGATGATCACCGACACAGACCGGGGAACCATGCACCACACTTACGGGACGACAGCCGTTGTCGCACCCGGAAGCACCAAATAATCAATGGAGGGTAGGCACACCATTTGAAGCATTTATATTTTCGTAATAAATTCCGCCAATGCTGGCAGTACTTTAATCATGTTGATGTTCATTCTCTTGCTCCGATTCGGTTTCAGAATCATGATCAATTTCTTCTATAAAATCGGAATCATCTTCCCATTCTTCCCTGTCTAGTTCTTCCAATACATCTTCTACGAATTTTTCAAAGCTGGCCATTATCAGGTCTAATTGAAGGAGGAACAGGTCTTCTCTACAGGTCGCCAATATACTTCTTGCAGGTCACTTACAGTATGTAATGAAAGAAATATTCTCGCTATAATTACATATTATGTCGTAGTTTTGATATCTCTAGGTGAAAAAAATACCCATTTGGTATCGGCGGTATCGTACCGCACCACACAAAAAAGTTACATAACTTTAAAAAGAAACCACGAGTGAAACTCGTACTTTGTTCAAAGAAAGATGTACACTAACAAGGAAGGTACTGAGCCGTCGGCCGTGTAGACAATAAATCATCTATACGTTATTGTTTCACAATTAATAAACATGTGGCTGTTGCACAAGTGTCAAGTTGCCGGCGCGGTATGTTAGACCGCGATACCAATTAAAGGTTAAAATGACCCCATAAAAAAGAAGTCCAGGGGATCGAGGTTGTCCGCAAGCGACTCTACGTGCGATCCAGAGCTGTAGGAAGTTATTCAGCCACAAGTATACACCGCGTTAGAAGTGTGCGCTGCAATATCATCCATGTTCCACATACAACAATCTCAATAGAATATCCTTCAAAATTTCGTCATCTAGAGTCGAAGAAAATTTAAATAATTTTCCCCAGAGGATCTTAGGCCGTAAGACTGACACTATTACAAAATTGTCCTCACGTTGAGAGATGAATTCCAGTGGTTTGTCGTACAGCATGAGGGTTCTCCTTTCGTCGCAAATGGTCTTATTCATTATTCCATCTTGTGTGAACATAACGTGCTTAAAGTTCTCGTCTACACGTTTAAGCCAGCCATAAGGAAAAGGCCGCTCATGGTTTCTTCGGAACCTCGACGTTTGCAAGGGATCGAGTCATCCCTCGGCATTAGTACTCCACACAGTTGACGGCGATACCTCCAAACGCTTCTTGACCCTCCTGGTGCCATGTTCTTTACGCGCTTCTGGCTCTTCACCTGCCCTGTGGTGATGCCCGGCGTCATACCCTGCGGGGATACCCTGCCTACTTCCTGTTTCTAGCGACATCTCTTTTGGCCCCATTGTCTTCGAGCGTGGCTATCTACGAGTGGGAAAGCGGGCTGCGTAGAATGCCTACAGGATTAGTATTGCCCCTGCTCTCGCCCAACATCTACAGAAGTGTGGTCCTACATGTACGAAAAGGGAAGCGTATTCACAGATTGTGTATACACACACACACACACACACACACACACACACACATATATATATATATATATATATATATATATATATATATATATATATATGTGTGTGTGTGTGTGTTAGGGTCATCAACGGTATGACTGTGACAGAACTAGCGTGCGCGATTATCCTGCTGCTGTCGGATTCGAATCCCATTATGAGTAAATATTGAAAAGTGTAAGAAGTACAACGTTTAAAACTACTCAGCAATCAGCTACGAATGAACTACTAGGGGGAAATGCTAGGAATCACGTCAAAAATTGATGTACTTCTAGTCAGAATAACTAATCCGAACATTCAGGACGAGAGAAGTTACAGCTAAACTCATTTTCTTTTGGAACATATGATTAAGAACTGAACCACAATTAAGGTTGAAATAAGCCTCAAAATCGAGCAATCGGCGAAGACGATTTCTATAACGATGGAATAAAGGTAATTTCTGTTCCATCACGTAAAAGGAAACTCACAAAAATAATGACTTCATCTTGGCGCCATTTTTCTCATTTCATTAATTTTGGCAAGTGCTTCGAATATTGGGCATGTAATTTCAGAATTATAATGTTTGTATTTTACCACTTCCAGAGTTCTTTGACATGATGGCAGAAGGGTGCATTGAAGGTCAGACCGCTTTGACCGAGGCGCTTGCCCGTTTGGATTTAATGGAATACAGAATATCCAGCCTGGAGGAATCTGTGGGCAAAGCAGTGATGCCGAAAAGCCTGATGCCGAAAGTAGATTCTCTGCTGTCTGGGAGGTCACTAGTCCCATCTGAATCCGGATCTTCTACTTCAGTTTCTGCCACTCTTCCCACGTCTATACTTCATTTGGCAGAACAAGGGGATGGAGAGGCTCTGCTGCAGTTTCTGGCAGATGAGCAAGTTCTCATTCGAAGTTCTTTAGAGCGTACAAAGAAGGGAGATACTGCGCTGCATGTGGCTGCAAGTAACGGTCACGTGAAAACCGTGATGGTCCTTGTGGGAGCGGTGGTGAAGGTCGACGCTCCCGGCCACCGTCTGCGCACGCCGCTGCACTGCGCCGCCGCCCACGGCCACCTGGCGGTCACCCAGCGCCTCCTGTTGGCCGGGGCGCAGGTCGACGCCAAAGACGCGGACGGCCACACGCCCCTAGGCCTCGCTGCCGGGCAGGGCAACAAGAACCTGGTGGTGCTGCTTCTGCAGAAGGGAGCGAAACCAAATGAAAAAGACGTTTCCGTGGCTGGAGGAAATGGTTATTGGGATTTAGTGGAGTTGTTTCTGCAAAACGGACAATCTTTCGTTGATTCGTGTAATAAAGAGGGAGATCCTTTAATTGTGCTGGCTGCGAAAGCCAACCGTTGGGAGATGGTGCATCTGCTATTGGAGAAAGGGGCGTCTGCAACGACGTGCAGAAACGTAAAAAAGAGCGCGTTGGTGTTGGCGTCGCAGGCCGGTCAGGCAGGCGCCGTGCGAGAGCTGTTACGCAATGGAGCCACGGATGAAGAGATAAAATGGGCTCTTGCGAAGGCCAAGAGCGCCGCTGTAGTGTGGACCTTCGTGGATTTGGTGCCCCACGAAGTGCGAGGAAGGTCTGGAAATTTTGGCTTGTTACAAGCTGCGTGTGGCGGGCGTTTGGAGCCCCTGGTGGCATTTCTGGAAGCGGGCGTCAACGTTAACGCAACAGATGACAATAATGGCACTGCTCTCTACTTTGCATCCTGTCGCGGACACCAAGAATGCGTGAGGGAGCTTGTGCGGCGAGGAGCAGATATCAATCGGAAGCATAGTACAGGATTCACGCCTCTCCATAGAGCTTCTTTAAACGGCCACGTGGAGTGCGTGCGCGCTCTGTTGGAAGCCGGAGCGAGCACCACGGAGAGGAACAATGAGGGGAAGACTCCCCTTGACGTTGCTGGTTCGGATAACGTGCGCATGGCCTTAACTGGGGGCAGTGAGTGACCTCTACATAATTTAGTCATCTGAAATCTTGATCTATCGACCTCTGGTATTCAACGCAAAGGCTCTTTCCATCGCATTGACACAGCGAAAGAAAAACTGTGATACACCACAGGGCACCTGAGTAGGAAGAAACCTGCAAAAGATGTTCTATTTTATATGTTTATTGTTGGTGTAATCGTTAATAACAGTTCATACAACCATTTGTCGGCACAATGAGTAATTTCGTTGTGTTGATTACATTGTCTATTTTTACTGCACGTTGTATATAATCCACTATAATAAATTCTGGAATATTTTACTAGAACACATTAATAGAATAAAAAGTATCCAATATACTATTGTTTATTATTATATTTCATTTTCTGTCAGTTATGCAAATTGCATCATTGCAAAATTTAATAAACTAATATTACCAGAAATAATTATTTTAATTACAGTCAAGCTGTGTGAAATATTTTGACTATGATATTTTACAAGGAACGTACGAAGAATGGAATATGAAATATCAAATTTGAAGCAACAGCGTTGCACTTTCAAAACAACATGAAAAACAGTACATACACAGGAACATAAAAATGGAAAAAGTCACTAAAATTAAAGTAAAATAACAATTACATTTAAACAAATTTCTTATTAATAGTACAGTGCGCAAGGAAAGTCTCTCCGCAGTGGCACCTTGCTAGTGAGAGTGCTGACAACAAATTATATAGGTAGCACGAGCTGCAATATGTAGCAAAAGAAACTAAATTGCGTACTCACCACAAACATAACATGCTGGAAATGTTGTTTCCTTCACTTGTTTCCTAGTGATCTGGTTATTACCAACATATATTAAATTTGTAATTGGAGACCCTGACGCGGCTTGGTGCGGTGATTTCCTGGTGCACATTAATCTATTTTATATTATCAAAATATTAGTTATATTATCAAAAGTGCTATCATCATCAGTAGCATACAATAACATCTTAACCTACGTGTCTGGCGGCTTCTTGGGTAGGCATTGCCCAACAGCGACTCCTTTGGGCAATGTCTACCAGAGGTGATACACCAGGATAGACAAGGTAGATGGTGCCTTCGGCTGGTAGCTTATAAACTTAGGCAAGGTAGACGTGTTCTAATTATTAGACTGAAGCATGTCTTTCCTAATTACCATGGTATAATTGGAGAGAAACGCTGTTGAGTGTGATGTCTGTGAAAGGTCCTGACAGATTGCACATTGTCGAAGGGACAATGAGGCCCAATACCAAAAAAAATCCTCGAAAAGGAACTTTTCTCCAAATTACAGGGGTTCTCTAATCAAGATGACATTTTTATACATGAAGCACAATGCCACAAAGACAAACGTATCTTTAAGAATTAGAAAGGAAAGCAATTTAAAGTGTTACCATGGCAATTGAATAGCTCTCACTTGAACCCCCATAGAAAACCTGGTGGGGTATTACCAAGAGAAGAATAAGGAAATATACAAGACGTCGTGGACAAACTAGAGGAGATTTGGTGCCGCGGCGACGAAATTAAAATCTCCAGTAGAAAGTTGGTAAACATTATGATAAAGTTTTTGATTAAGAACAAAAGGCACGCACACTAACAGTAAGTACTAAATGTATGACTGTAACGTGTACACAAATGTAAACGTGTAGTAAATGCAAATATTGTTACTAAAAATGTCTTTAATCTAATAATTAGAACACGTGTGTATTGTATACATGTGGTGGCACCTTGGGCTAGGTAACGTGAATAAACGTGATAGCTACTCGGGTATACATTGCATACCCGCGGCGACTCCTTGGGTCCTCGTGATAAGCAAGATACAAAAGTCCTAGATCTTCTTGTGACAGCACAGTTTGGTAGGAGAGGTAGACTGTACACGTTATGTGGCTCCTGTGTGGGCAAGGAAGGTTCTGCTTACAAGTACCGACATCTTTGGGGAGGCAGTCGCTACCAATGGCGGCTCTTCTGATCTGGAATTCCTACCAGTAGCTGCTACTTAGGGTAGTGTCTCTCAATGGTAATCCCTTTGAAGAGGCAAGACAGGTGTGCCTACTACCTGTGGTTGCATCGTACGAAGGCAGTGCCCAAATTAATACTGCGGCTATTGCTTGCTGTATTCTAGTGGTGGTCCTCAGAGGCAAGAGACAAAATTTCCAGGTAGCTTTTCTCGGGTGGCAATAAAATGAAATATGACTTTATACTATCGTCTCAGTACGACCTATATTTTTACTTTCTCGCCCTTACGTATGAAAAAGGTAAAGAATTGTCATCGTGCGATGGAAAACGGCGAATTTTCTACACAAATGTTTTTATTGGGCTCTCTTAACGAAGTGGATAAATCTTGTTCATATATACAGTAAACAACGTCTTCCAACACATTGTGTGTAGCCAGAATCCATATTTTGTGGGTACTTGATACAGAAAATTCGAATGACGGAAAAAGTCTGTATGACTGCTCGTCAACGCCAGAGGCTAAACCTTTCAGCCGATTTTCTCAAAAATTGATAGTCTCGCATCAATCTGGCTGATGTCGCGGACCCTTGAATTTGAAACCGATATTTTAATTTTGGGAAATACTTTACATTAAGCACCTGGAACATTTTCAAAAAAGGGTCCAAATTTTTTTCTACTTTTTTCGTTAATGAAATAAGTTCTTTAAAGACAAATTTTGAAATTTTGTCATGTACAATTATTCGATTTTTTCTTCTCAAAAAGGCTTAATTAAAATTCGCTCAATTAGATTTTGTCTTAAAAAGACGATTTAAATGTAATATGAAGGAAAAATTGAGTACGATAATTGTGTATGGATTTTTATTACGATAATTTGATATTACCACCGTTACTTGGCGTTGTCATACAATGCTCCGATATGGCAGTTTAAGAAGTTTTTCTGAGAATTTTATTGTAGCGCTGTGACATGAGAGAGAGAGAGAGAGACGAAACTTTTAGTATTTAATATTAATATTACAATGTCTCTTCGTGGTGAAATGGCACATTCAGCAAGAGTCGGGAACAATACATATACAGATATGCATAAAATGGACCTTAAGTAATATTACCATTGTTTCATATACATTCATAATGCGATGTATTGGATGGCCTTTAGTTCTGGATGTTCAATTTATATGTGAAATTACCATTGCTTGTCTGCATGTGCTGCTAATAATGGGAGAAAGTATATGCCGTATCACCACTAGTTTGAGTTCATAGCATAAGCCATAAGCCATTCATATCATTTAAACTCGTTTGCTTTTCAATTGCATCAGAACGGCAGGATAGACACTTTTGTTACGGCGCTAACGCCGAAGGTCTAAGATTAACCTGTGTTCACCCGAAGTATTCGCGTTCTGCTCAGACACTCGAATTAAAATCATTCATCAAAGGAGATAAAAGAGACACCTTGCAAAGCCCAGGCATTCGTTCTCGTTTCCATTCCCATCGCATCGTCTCGCGAGCCGCGCCTCTTCAGAAGAGCAGAGCAGGCACGTTCGCTTGTTGCCGTAGAGAGCGAAGGTCTAATAGTAACTTATGTTCACATGGCGTTAGCGCGTTCTGCTCAGGCATACACATTAAAAACATTAATAAGAAGAGATTTCCTAAGAGTTTAAAAGAGATATATGGCATCATTTCCCATCGCAACATCATGTCTTAGCACAAGTATGTGATTTAAATTAAAAGTGGAGCAACAATATAGCACAATTTTCTAAATATACTATTTAACAATTATATAGAAGTATAATAACATTATAAATTATGTACTTCTCATATTTCAGCTATCTTGTGTAAACTCAACAAGCACATTAAAGCACAAGACACCATTTCAATTTTGTAATGTAAACTAAAATCCTCTTTACGAGTAAAGTTTACCATCTTGTTGCATTCATGGCTAATGACATGTTAGCAACACTGACTCCATACATCTGAATAATATTCAACCAAATGTGTTGACATTACAACAAAGCTCGAAAGTTTCTTCAGGTTTTAAAAGCTTTAATCCTCACACTCAATTTTTCTGATCATTAGCTAAACATTAAAATCAAAATTACTCTTAATATTTAAATAATCATTAATTCAGTGCGCAATTAATAGAATTGCGCAAAAACTACTATTTTGAAAAATCGTACATGACCTTATTTCAAGATTATCTTTAAAGAACAGATTTCATTAAGGAAAAATATATTATTATAATTGTACGAAGAAGCCGAAAACAATTCTAAACTTTCGTAATTTTTGAAAAATCGGGGATGTCAATTAAAATAAGACCTACACCATCTTTTCAAGCATCCTTTACGCTATCGACTTTTTAAAATATGTCTTCGGATCCGAAGACAAAGTTTTATTTTAAATAATGGAGAAATTTTTGAGAAAATTTTGGAGTTTTATGTGTAGTATCCCCGAAAACAATATACGTTTGTAATTCAGAAGGTCTAAAGTTCATTTAAATCATTCCGGGAATATCAATTTTGGAGAAAATCGGCTTAACGACGTAGGCGCAATATTTAACCACAGACGGGCGGTGTTTCACAGTCTACATTAGTTTAAGAGTCCAACGATTTTTCGGGATCAAAACATGGATTCTGATTACACGCCTATATTAAATATAGGAACAATATTTATACACGTTTTCGTTACCAGGGCCATGAACTAAAAGTTATTCGGCCTAAAATTTGCCGTTTTCTGGCGCACGATTGCAATTCTCTCTTCTTACAACGGACGAGAAAGTAAGAAGATCCAGCAATTTTAGAGAAAAATGTGTCTGACATAATTTGATTTAAAAATTGCATAAACACCAATTAAAATTTGAAAAATTACAATTTCAAATTATTTATTTAATTATCATTAGCTCTCTGTTCTTAAACTTTTATGGGGAAGTAAACATTTGGAGAAAACTGTTTTAACTGTATTTAGAAATGGCCAACATGTGGACCTGCAGTACTTGAAAACTATTAGTTTTTGGAAGAACTTCATGGAACATAATTTTAAAGTTTATTTTAATGAAAATTCCAAATATGCAATATATTTTATCTGAATCCTACATTCCGCCATATAATCATTGTGTTTCTAGTATTTTTAGTTTTAAAATTATGGTTAATAAATTTCAATGTCTAGAAAAGACGCATTCTTCCATATAACTTTTTGAGAAACCCATGAGGAAATTGACAACACGGATGATCAAAATTAACTTCCTGTATTTGGTCAATAATCCTGGTATAAATTCTGTTTTTACAATATATTTTTCAAAATTTTGAATAAATATGTTTTCCAAATTGCAGATGTAATGAACGAAGTTATTATGAGGCATATTTAGAGGTCCAAAAGTTGTAGCTTCATAGTTATAAGCTTTGTAAAAACAAAACATAGTGACATCATCAAACTGTTCAGAATGTATTGTATAATTTTTGCAAGTAGTGCAACAATGTCGTGTTAAACATTTTTTCATTAAATACCCACAAATGTATCTAACAGAATTATTTTCCATTAAACCTAAATTTCTATAATCAGTGTCATCTGATGTAAATCTTAATGTGGTTTCTTCTACATCTGGAGGCATACAATTTTTGACCTGATTGATATCCAGCAAAATGTTTTCAAAATCCTTTTCACAGTTCTCCCCTCCACTGTTTAAAAAATTATTGCAAAGTAATTCCTTAAATGTATGTATGTATATATATATATATATATATATATATATATATATATATATATATATATATATATATATATATATAAATCTCGTGTCACAATGTTTGTCCTCAATGGACTCCTAAACCACTTAACCGATTATAATAAAATTCGCACACCATGTGCAGTTCGATCCAACTTGAAAGATAGGATAGTTTAAATCTCAAATTATAGTCGCAATTTTAATTTATTGCTAATTATTTGTCTGAATAATTGCTAATTAATTGTTGTAATAATTGTAGATAATTGTGACTGTCAAATAATAACAGACAAATAATTAGCAATAAATTAAAATTGCGACTATAATTTGAGATTTAAACTATCCTATCTTTCAAGTTGGATCGAACTGCACATGGTGTGCGAATTTTATTATAATCGGTTAAGTGGTTTAGGAGTCCATTGAGGACAAACATTGTGACACGAGATTTATATATATTAAGATAAGATTACAACAATCAGCTAGCTGACCCGGCCACGCGTTGCTGTGGCTTTCACCACGAAAGAGACCCTGCGAAAGATACCCCAGAGAATCTGATGGTATCATCGTCAATTATTTGTCTGTTATTATTTGACAGTCACAATTATCTGTTAACCCCAAATGATTCTAACAGATGTCGACACCTTTCGACTGGGTTGAGTAAGTAATCAATAGATGGCGCTGCTATGGTAAAAAATCAGCTCCAAGAATCAGGACAGCAGAAGGTCATGCACAAGAATCTCAAGAACAGTGTAACGAACGTATTCAAGAGAATATCATAAGAACATTGTGACACGAGATTTATATATATTAAGATTATTTAACCTCCATTTAAAATTATTTTGCACTTATTATTTCAATGTGCTATGATAACATGTTTTTCAGTTCCTCTTTCTAATATTTAAACGATTATTATTATTTTCAGTCAAATGCCACCAAAAAATCTAACCTCAACAACGCGAGCAGCAAAGGGTCACGACGCAAACGTGTTGAAAGAGCTCAGCAATTACCAGAACAAATCGAAACAAGAAATGCAGCTCAAAGAAAGGCTCGCAGCTCAGGACTGCAGAAAGTCGTACACAAGAATCTCAAGAACAGCGTGACGAACGTCTGCAACAGAATATTACGAGAACAAGAGCGGCACGAGAACGAAACATAGCTACAATACGAGGACTAGATCGACAAAGGCAACGGATCAGCCGCTCATTAACACGTGCATCATTCGTTCGGCTTGCCTTTGAATATGCACCAGATATTAACTACTCGGCGCATTCAAAAATTGCTATCGGTGGAATGGATAAAGTATGTCAATATTGTCAGGCATTGAAATTTCGGAATGAAGCAGCCGGCATGTGCTGCGCATCAGGAAAAGTTGTGCTGTCACCTCTACCCGCTCCGCCGGAGCCTTTATTATCCCTTCTTACTGGCAATTCAGATGATTCCAAATTATTTTTGCGTAAGATACGCAAATTTAATTCTTGCTTCCAAATGACGTCATTTGGGGCAACTAAAATTTGCGATCGTGCATCCGATGGACGTAATTTTGAAACTACATTCAAAATTCAAGGCCAGGTGTACCATAAAATCGGATCACTGATGCCAATGCCTGATAACAATCCGAAATTTCTTCAAATTTATTTTATGGGCGATTGTGAAGAGCGCGTGACGACTCGCTGCCTGTATAATTTTATTGAACAAGCAGAGGAAAGAGCAATTGTGATATTATTGGAAAATTTTTTAGATCACAATCAACTACTTTACTGGATGGTGGGCGAACAGCACATTCAACATTCAAGCTGCCATTGGACGTTCATAATAAACCAGATGCAATGTGTAACATCAAAAAGAATAGTGGAATAGCTGCAGTGTTGCGGAAGAGTTCTATAATAATTTGGGATGAGTGCACAATGGCACACAAATATTCACTTGAAGCATTAAACAGAACTATGCAAGATTTAAACAGCAATAATAAACTTTTCGGTGGTGCTATCTTACTTTTGTCTGGTGACTTCCGGCAGACCTTACCGGTTATACCTCGCTCTACTTTCGCGGATGAGATTAATGCATGTTTGAAACAATCATTCTTATGGCGAAGTGTTGAAACACTTCGATTGACCATAAATATGCGAGTACAATTGCAAAATGATCCATCAGCACAAATATTTTCCGAACAACTACTAGATATTGGGAACGGTAAAATAGAACTGCAACCAAATACGCAATGCATTAAACTACCAGACAATTTTTGCACTGTTGTTCAGGATAAAAATGAATTGATTCAGAGTATGTTCCCGGATATACAGAATAATTATTTGAATCATGAATGGCTTAGTCAACGGGCGATTTTGGCAGCCAAAAACGTTGATGTTGACGAAATTAACTTCCAGATACAACAGTTATTACCAGGCGATATGATGTCTTTTAAATCAATCGATACTGTTGTTGATGAAAATGAAAGTGTAAATTTTCCGATTGAATTTTTAAATTCATTAGATATCCTTGGAATGCCACCACATAATCTTCGATTAAAGATTGGTTCCCCTATTATTCTCCTCCATAATTTGAATCCACCTCAATTATGTAACGGTACGCGTTTGGTCATCAAAAAGATCACCGGAAACATTCTTGAAGCAACCATTTTGGCTGGGAAGTTTAAAGGAAAAGTGGTCTTGCTGCCACGTATTCCGATGATACCATCAGATTCTACCATACCCTTCAAAAGGCTACAGTTTCCAATTCGTTTAGCTTTCGTCATTTCTATAAATAAATCTCAAGGTCAAACAATGTCCATTTGTGGTTTAGATTTGGAAAATCCATGTTTTTCTCATGGGCAACTATATGTTGCGTGTTCACGTGTTGGGAAACCGTCTAATCTATTTGTGTTAGCTAAAGACAGGTTAACCAAAAACATTGTGCACCGATTGGTGTTAAATTAAATTGAATTTGAAAGTATTTATAATTGAATAGTACTTATATTTGTTATACAAATTAAATGGAAATAATAAATCTGATAAATTTTTATTTTGTACCTATTGATTTCTGCTTAATATCAAGTGTAAGAACATTTTAATTAATTGTGTTCAACGTACTTCCCCTTCAAATCTCAATCCAGTGAATTTGTATACCAACATCAATATTTTCGTCTTTATTGGTAAATAATTTCATTGTACTAAAGGGTTATAGTAGTAGAAAGTCAAATAAGGAGATCACCATATTTTTTTACAAATACCATCTGTGTGAAAAAGCATAGTGGACTCCGTGACTGATGTTCTCTTATTGTTCCTCTTAGATTGTTTACTATAATGTAATATAACAAAAACTTTAGCCACAGCAACGCGTGGCCGGGTCAGCTAGTATATATATAATATTTTGTTATGGTGAATAGGGTATGGAAATTTTCATTTTTTATACACCTACTTGAGATATGACTAAATCTTGACCCAGTAAATTTAATTTTGGGATAGCATGTTGTTGTAGTCGTTTTTTTAAGTCATTTAAAAACATTATTTTCTCAAAGTGATTGCCACAAACCCGTGCGCTGTTGTACAACGTGCTTGCAATAGGAAGTAGGTCACGAAGGTGACACGCTGTAGCCAACTTTTTCGACCTTAAAAAGAGTAGTGACCACTCAAGTTTGGAAAATATATTTTGAAAACTATTTATTAAATACTTTCTTCTCAAATAATTGCTGTTTCGAGCACATAATTTAATGTTTTGAACATAATGTTATTTGATAATTTATACATAAGTACGTACTATATTTAAACTGATTTTTTTACATTAATTTAATCCTCCACTTCATTTTATTATTCTATTCATTTCTTCAAATTTAACGACTTCTAAAGCAAATTTAAAACACACACACACACACACTTACCTTTCCACATCTTTTGGAAATCGGAAGAAACTAAACTTATCTTTACAGCTCAAGACAAATAACAACGTTTTGAAATCATTTTTATCGTATAGATATACGACTTGAAGGAAATATTGAAACACAAGCACTAAATTCAATTCTAGTTGCCGGACTACAGTGACAAATGACAAGGGCATCTTTTGCACTCCTGTTTTGCGCGCCTGTTTTCTGTCTCCCGCGCTTTTTCCCGCCATTCCACATAGTCTAGAAATTTACTTTTTTCGCGTGTGATGAAATTGAGACAGAAAGGGCTATCCATGACCATGTTAATTGTCGTATAAGCAACTTGTAAATTTCATTGAGAATGTCAGTTCTCAAATCACGCGGTGTATATTGTTGATTTAATCGCGTTAGGAAGCAGCTTGTCACTTGACCTACTTGTAATTCCAAGTATTATAATTTGTACCCATTATCAAAACTTCATTATTATTGAAACTTTGTGTAGTAAGTAAATAAGTTGTTCTGCTCTTCCTCGTTTTGTTTTCAAAATAGCCTCCGAAGTATCTGCTGAAATTCTATTGGCTGACAACCAAGAACATGGCCGCGGGTTTGCTCGGTGCAAAAACAGATTTTGGAGTAAGTGAACATACTGATTATACTGTGATAACACTGTCTAATGTGTGATGTAACACAATATAAAAATATAAAAATACACTCAATATAGTAGGATTTATATAGTCGGTCACATGACACACGTCAGCTGTTGGATGAAACCGTCAACAGCTGATTTCAGTCAAACACTCGTATAAATAAATCTAAATATAACTTTAAGCAGAGCAATGCATCATATATAATACTCTCTGGAGCATAGTCCTAAAAATCATTATATATCTGTGTGTGTGTGTGTGTGTGTGTGTGTGCGTGTGTGAACACCAAATATTAAAAATGTAAGTCGTCATGTAGCTCCAATTAACTGTTGAATTAAGCAAACGATAATTTAAAGATCCAACATTTAAGTATTTGTGTATTGGTGTCAATGCGGGAATTCCCCGTAAATTTCAACATGGACAAGATCAAACAAAGGGTTAATTCCCAGACTTAGCTCCACCCAACCCAGTCCTGAGCAAGTCCTGAGCGGTCCTGATATATACTCTGGTTTTGAGCCGGACCAGACTGACCAGTAAACAACACACTCGTAACGGAATAGGGACCAACAGGAACGGATAAGAAAGCTAGTTAAGGTCAGTGGTGTGACACTAGATAGGGCACATCCGGTCCTTATTCAAATTCCATACGGTAGCCAATCAGAGTTCAGAGCGACGCCATATACATCTGTACAACAGCAACTCGCTCAAGCGGAGAATATGTGAACTACTTATTCATTTTGAAATTTTTTCACAAACGAGCCGGTTGGTTACCGTTGGATTCCTTCCTCGTCGACCTATCGTTGCATATTCACGTGCTGTTCGTAGGGCTGTTAACGCCATATCGCAGTCAGTGAATTAGAGAAATGAAGTGATTTACTGCTGTTTGAAGTCTGAAGCGTGCATTTTGGCTTCGAGAAGATGATGGGTGCGTAACAAATAGTGGAATTTTTTTAATGTTCATGTTCAGTTGCAAATCCCTTGTTTGGACCAAGCGCGGTGACACCCACTGCAGCTATGGGTGTAATTGGTAAGACTTAATAGAATATTACTAGAATATAGTTTTAATAGAATATATTTTTTAGTTTTAATAGAATATATAGTTTGATGGGAGGCTATGATACCAGCATTTTTTAATTTTCAGATCCTTGTACACAGGCAGCTTTTCAAACTGAAAATGGTAAGTCTCTTGTATGTTTGTAAAATGCAAAAAGAAGCATGCTATTTGAAAGCATAATGTATTGGCAATAATTTGTTGTTGATTAATACAGGTTCTAGTGCTGTTGAACATGCTGCTACAGCAAGTGCAGCAGATGCTTATTCTAGCCTTGTGAAAGGTAAATATTTGCTATAATCTTTAAGAATCTCAATTATTACTTTGTTGCATTTATTGAACATGGGATAGATTTCAAGTTTGTCTCCATTTTCAGATCTTTTTCACCCATGTGAGGTGTCGCCTCAAGTTTTTATGGACGTTTCTCATGATATGTTCCTTTCAGTATACAGTTATTAGTGCCAATTGAGGGCAAATTATAGTAAATAAAAAACTCTTTTTGGTGATTACAGATCCTTGTACTACTGGACAGGTGCAAGAAGCCATTCTGGGAGATGAATCTGCGCCTTCGGTGTGTGGTAAGTGCAAGATATTCCAGTGCTTTCTAATTTCGTAATTCTAGATAGTGAACATCTTTCTTTTGATACAGATTTGTTTTCAGAACATTCATTTGAGGACATAGCATCTTTCTTAACGGCATTTTTTGCTTTTCAGATCCTCTTCCAGAGATGGCTTCTGAAGCATGCATATTAGGCCCTACGAGTTTGAGCCTAAGTGGCTTTAAATTAATGTTCACTTTGAGGAGTCATAACTCAGAGAGATAATATTAAAGAATTATTGTTATGTGCAGTGAATGACGTGCTTCATTGTGCACAAAGTTTCTGGACATATCTCTTTTACGCTGACAGTTTATAAAGGTATGAACAACGAGAGTTCTAAAATCAGTGTGTATTCTGTCAGTGGGTACAGATCCATTATATAAACTGTATTTCCCACATCTGATTTGGAAAGTTTTAATTAAATAAAATTTAACGATAAAATTAATTCTGTAAAGCATGATTATTTTCTGAATTTTGGAATGCCTCTTGCTATGTTAAGACACTTCATTTGAATATTATGAATACAAAGGTTTTGAGTTTCAGAGGCTATTTTCATGCAATTTTAGAATTTCTTTAATGTCTATTATCTAGTCTGCAATTTGTTTCTTTCTTATTAGTATTAATTTTTATTATTAGTATTGATATAAGTTGCTTATGTATTGTTATACTGTTCTGACAATAATAGTTTCTCATGACAAACACAATCTTCATTCAATTTATATTCTAGTATGTGTGTATCATTGTGTTTTGTTCATCGTCATGCCAATTACATTCTGGATTTGAATGCTGATCCTTATTGGATTGTGAATTGTTGTGAGTCGTGAATGCAATGCTTGATTCTATAGCTCAGTTATTAGGACATCTGCCCAGTTATCAGAAGGTCCCAGGCTTGGCTCCTGGTGCAATCAAATATTTGCACTTTGACAATCCATTTTCAGAATTAAATTGTAGTGCATAAGCATTGATGGAATTCCACTATTTGTAAATCATTGTTTTAAAAGTGAATGTACTTTCACAGTGGATCCCATTTTTAAAAAAAGCCAGGCTCTGAACTGTGCATGTGTGAGATTAGCATGGGTAAATAAAATAATTTTGTCAAATATTTATTGACTAATTAAAAACGTTTTTAGGTTGCAACTAGTAAAAGTGGTTCTTTCAAGGCATGCAGAGCATGCTAAAAGCTCAATTTTTTGCACTACTGCTAAAAGTGGGACAATGCTCAAATGTTCTGATAAAACTTTGAAAGCAACAAAGAAAACAAAATACGTCCATGTGACCTAATCAGATAATATTGATCTTAATGTAACAGTACATAATTATGTAATTCGTGTTCTTAATGGCTTAAGTAATTCGCAAAATAAAATAGCACTTTTACCCCTTGTATCATATTTCTTTTACCCGGGCAAATGTGCGGTAGTATTTTCATTTGTTTCTTTTTAATTCTGTTCTTATTGTTTATTCATAATGCTTGTAATAATGTATTATTCCATAGTATTAATTTGGCATGTCTACAGACAAATACTAAAGTTGCAATTATGCAGGTGTACTGTTTATTACTTTCTGTAATTCAAAATTCTTATTACTAATAAATTACGAAATTGTATAATATCAATATGGTCAATAAATACTAGATTTTACTACCCTAATTTGCCTTTTTTCTTCCATTAAATCCTTATAATTATTACTGTGAATTTTTTAACAAATTAAGGCGTGGAGTGAAATTTTAAAGTTCCCGCGTCGCTGGTTTATTTCAAATTTACCGGTTACTTCTTCGCTATTGGCTGTCCGTTTACCCAATAGAAATTATACAGAACAATGTGGCGGCACCGGAAGTTGGGCAACTTAGGCTTTTCCTTTTAACATTGAGTGCCGTCTCTGATCAACGAGTTAGAGATACATAGAGAGGCAAACAGCCTTATTTCAGCGCTCCTAGCGTGATATTTGTGAAATACGGCCGCCATGTTTTAAGGTGTCAGAGTGTTTTGAACTGTATTTATCTACTTGCTACTGGATTACCTTTCTTCGGTGAGTTTAGTTGCTTAAGGTGGTTAGAGCGAGATTAGTGTTATGTTTAACATGCCTTTTTTATTGTATTAATCGAAAGATGAGAGGTTCTTCTATGTTCTGGTAGAATTTGAATCGATTTCACCGTCCAGTTTTTGCGTAACGAGACCGTAAATTTTGCTGTTTTAACATGGGCTCTTATGGGGACCTGAGAGATCTGACCTGAAATTTTAAAATTGTGAGAAAATTAACTGTTGAACATGCTTTTAAAAACTTTTCTTTTGGTACCTAGCATCTCGAAGAATCAACATGCGCAATGTGAAAGAAATCTACCGTTTCAAATGGGAGAATTTTGCAAAATTATAAGCCTAAATCAGTCCAAATGGAGACGTTCGCGCGCTTTCTAGAGGGTCGGGACAGTGACGCGCATCTCGGCAACACCGCGCGCTCAACGCGCTTTATTCAAATCGAGTGACAAGACCTTGCAAGAGTTCGTACATTCCTCTGGATCTTCTGTGATCAATTATAATATCATCACTCCTGGAGAGCATTACGTTTGATGGTAACCAGATATTCAGAAAACTGGAATTTTATAGATATAACGATTAGTGCGATCTGAATGAAATTTTAATTCAATTAATATTCCCAATGACTCACTTTGATACTACTCTCTGAGAAAATGGGTGATCTTGAGAGTTTATAGAATTTTTTGGACATTCAGTACAGTACGAGTTCGTATTATTATTTTGTTTTGTGCAATACGTCAGTTTCTTGCTCCTGAACAATAATTATTTATTCAATTATTCGAAAATTATTCATATTCTGTTTTTTATGGTGGAGTTACACAGTGGATTGTCATTGTCTTGTGCACCACAGATGCTTACACAGAACTCAAAGCAACAATCTTCATCATAGATAAGCACCTCAAACGGTATTGCTACTGAGTGGGCATTCAATTCAGAAGAAATAGACTTTGCAGTGGCTTCAAATGTGTTGCAATGATAAAATACTGTTTTGCAGGTGTTAATGAAATGCTGGGGTTAAATAAAAACATTTTATGAAATGTTATAATAACCATTCAATGTATAGGTGAATGCAGAGCTGGATTTCCTCCTAGCAAAATTAGGCTTGGGACTCCCATCCTCGTGCCCGTTTTTTAAAAATCAATATTAAAAACTTCATAAAATGTTTTTATTTGAAGGAGCATTAATCAAATAGTTTACTGAACAACAATGTTTGATTTTAAAAATAAATTGAATGGATGCATGTATTTGTAAATGATAAATTTAAAAGCAATTTCTACTTTGAAAGCAATTTGTTAATCTGTATTGGAACAATGATTTATTCTATCATAATTAGTGTTTTTTTAGATTTATTCATAATTAGTTTTAGAGATTTTTCTGAATAAGTGCCCAGTATAGGTTTGTGCTTGAAGGCCTATAATATTTAAATCCGCGTGGGCAAATTTAATAATTACATTTATAATTAATAATTTAATTTTATTGAAATTGTAAGAGGAATGATATATCCAACCTTTGGTAGTTTTAATATTTTAATAGAAACTCCTTTTCTCTTCAGCACTATATTTTATGTAATTGTTTGCATTTCCTGGACAATAATAATGCATTTTGAATGGTTCTCATCTAGTTTTCAAAACATTTAAACCTTTTTTTTATTTTGAGTGCAACATCAAGACAAACAATTACAAAAGACTATGCCACTTAGAAATTTCTTTTGAAGGTTTTTCTCCAACAGTGGTATAATTTTATTATTGAAGGTCTCAATAATACAGATCTCAGAATTATCTGACGCAGTATTTTCATTTTATCAGCTTTAACTTGGTGTATACTTTACACAAAAATCTGCATCTAAATCAATATCATAGCATGATATAAAATTATGCTGAAAACCAGCAAATAGTTTCTATGAATTACATAACCGCACTGCTGTAAATAATACGGCTTATTGCAATTGCTAAAATAGTTCTAAAATTTCAATCAAAACTATTAAAACATTAAAAATTGATCATGAAAATTTTAATTAACTAAGCAAAAGTAAAATAGGGGAATAACAGAAATAGGGGGGAAAACAAAATATATTGTGATAAGAGGGATAATAAGGAGCAGTAGAAGTCAATTATTACGATGTCTGTCAAGTTAAATATAAAGCTTTATACAATGTTGGAGAGATCCACACTGTTGATCTTGTTGTCAAGCAATCGAATAATCTAAGGTTTGACCTACCATCGGTTCAGGTAATTCAAGAAATAAAAATTAGAGAGAAACAAACATTGAAAAAATATTTGAAAACATTTTATTACGTAATTTTTCTCGTAATAATGGGGGAATTATTTCGTTTTCTCCCAAATTCCGCCTTGGAAATGAATTTTCCGCCAATTTGCTTAGATTGTGATATTTACCGCCTGTCGACCAGGCAACGAACAGTATTCATAGTGATTCAAAACAACGAAACTTTGTAGAAGCATGAGCTCTGAGCAGTCATGCCAATCTCAAGGACTTTACGGTGTTGCCCAATTTATTATAGTCTTTTTGCCCCACTCACACATGGAAAAGTATGCCATTCTTAGCGATCACTGTACAAAAATATATAGATATGTGTCTATAATGTTACTTTTTATGATTTTACACGTACTTATTGTGTAATAGTTCTTTTTTATGTTCAACCTTATGCTTCAATTTTTCAGTCCGTGGCCACGCGATATGTTGGTACTAGTGAAAAAACTAGTCAACGGTAGCTCTTTATGTGGTATTAAAATATTTTTATTTTACATCTATTAAACTAAATTTATTTGAATAATTAAATGAAACTCAGCAGAAAAGTCCCTATTTGGTTTATGTAGGTCCCACAATACCCACTTATCTCGCAAATGATTATTTTTGAACATAATATGGACTCTCTGTCTACTAGGGAATATCTCGCTCTAACCACCTTAATTGTCCTCGAGTACGAAACCACAGGTCCTTTTTTAACTTAATTTTGATCTGTGGCATCTGTCATGGATGGAAAGCCAGGATTTACTGAAGAAAGTTTCGTGAAGTTAAAGCAAGAAGTTCAGGCAAGTTCTGAAGTGATCATTGCTTCTCTTATGTTTGATGAAATGGCCATTAAAAGAGATATAGTGTGGGATGGCAAGAACATATGTGGGTATGTTGATTTAGGTCAGGGATCTATGGAAAGCGATGAATGTTCAGTAGCTTCAGAAGCCCTTGTATTTATGGTGACAGCATTGAATAGGAGTTGGAAAATACCTGTGGGGTATTGCCTTATAAATGGTTTGTCTGCTGCTATTAAAAAAAATCTAATTGAGCAGTACCTTAGAAAATTGCATGAGACAGGTATATGTATTGTTGGTGTAGTGTGTGATGGCACAGCGTCCAACAGAGCAGCAATGAATCAACTGGGTATCAGTGCTGAGAAATTACAATCTTGGTTTTGGCATCCAGCTGATAAAACTCAAAAAAATTTCTGTATTTTTGATGCTGCTCACATGCTGAAGTTAACGCGCAATCTTCTGGCAGAGAAAAAAATTCTTATTAATGGTACTGTAGAAAATTTCAGTGAAATTAAGTGGGAGTATTTTGAAAAGCTGGCAAATGTTCAAGAAAAAGAAGGGTTGCATGCTGCAAATAAATTAAGAAGGCAGCATCTACTATACAAAACTCAGAAAATGAAAGTTGGGTTAGCAGCTCAGACTCTCAGTCTGTCAGTGACTAAAGCAATGTTGTTTTGTAAAAATATTGGGTTGATCCCGGGTTTAGGGTGTCGTTCACTGAACCTTCGGTTCCTTCGGTTCACTGATTCGGTTCACTAATCTCGTGATTCACTGCGCAGTTTGAATTGTGGAGGCTTTCTTGAAAAGTGCTTTCTTATAAAAATGAATTGGTAATTATGCGTTGGATAGACTCAAGGTTGTTTATAGTGAACGCGAGGGCCGAAGGCCCGAGCCTCGCCGTGACTTGGATCCGGGCGAGCGAAGCGAGAGGACTTGCCTTTCAAATTTAGTTTGCATTTCTCTGCGGTGAGTGATTGAAGTGAACAACAATATAAATACAAATTTTGTGGCGTGGATTTGTGGGTTTTTTTTTGCTATTTCAAGTCCCTTTTTAATTGTTATTTAATTCAGAGTTATGAATTATTGTTATGAAATTATTTTTTTTTATTTGAATAAATTACGTTTAAAAATCTACAAATAGGTGAGTTTTTATTATTTTATTGCGCATTCTAGAGCGTATAAAAAAGTGTTAAGTAGATAACATGCTTTTTTTGGTAATTAAATTTTGTCTTTGAGTAGTAATGATAGTTTAAGTAGCATGTGAGTGTTGAATAGAAATTATAATTCTTGCGATAGCATAGTGACCATTAGAACATGCGAACAATAAACAAGGATTCAGTTCAGTGAGTCGATTCCCCTCTAGTGAACCGCTTCAGTGGACGACACCCTAAACTCCGGATATACCAAATATTGGGATGAATGAATTTCAGGGTTGTGAAAGTACAGTGAAATTCATAAAAACAATTGATTTAATATTTGACTTACTAAATAGTTGTCATCCAATGGGTAAAGGGACAAAGGCTTCCATTTCTATGAGAAACAAAGCTACAGTGTGCAGTCAAATTTATGAGTGCATTGCTTACTTACAAAATTTAAAATTTGCTGATGGCTCATCTGTGTGGACATCATCCAGAAAGATGCCATTGTATGGATTTGTCAATGACCTGCTAAGTATAAAAGGTATTGCAGAAAATTATGTGTGGGGAGATAAGCCAAAGCTTAAATATCTGTTAACTCGCAGGCTTAGCCAAGACCATTTGGAATTATTTTTCAGTTCTTTACGAACAAGAGGTGGTCACAGAAATAATCCCAATGCTGTACAATTCCAAGCAGCATATAAAAACTGTTTAATTGCACGGGTCATTCCATCTGATAATGGCAATTGCACATTTTTTGACATTGAAATGCTTACTCAGGAGCATCAGACTTCTGAAAATGTAAGCACTTGCATACAAGTAGATGACCACGACTATTGCAATCCAGGGTATCAGACACTCAGTCTTTCTGTTTAAAATGTTGTCGAATATATTGCGGGGAGTATAGTGCATGGCATTTCAAAAAAAATTAAATGTGCTGAATGTTTGGATGCTCTGTTTCAAAACAAAAGGGAGAGCAAATCAGAGTTAATTGCATTGAAAGATGTCAATAATTCCCTTGTGAATCCTTCACAGGGAGTTGTAAAACTCTAAGATTGCTGAATAAGTTTTCAGAAGAAATCTTAGAAAGAAATAAGAAGAACAGAAATTTCTAACTGAAGCTAAAATTTCAGACTAAAGTGATGTCAATGTTATCGGATTGCTCATTATTTGATTGTGATCATATGTTTACTGCAAGGGGGCAGATGAAATATCTCATTTTGCATCTCTTGTAAAATTAATTTTGAAGGATTATTTTACATGCAGAATTAATTATGTTTGTAGAAAGAGATAAAAGGAAAGAATGTGAGACAGATGTTTACAAAATTAATTTTATTTAAAGGTCAATAAAAGTAACCTAATGTAGACCAATGGAAAAACTTGTGTATTTTCATTCTGAACATACTTTACCTTACTTACTATAATGGTTATCTTTTATTAGACCTATTTTTTAATAATATCCTGTAATTTTTTGTGAAACCTTTCCATGTAAATATTTCCCCAATTACAATTTTTATTTCAGTGAGAAGCGTAGTTTCCAGTGTGTTAATTGCTACAGCACAAATTCCTCCAATCAAATAGGAACCTGAAATTATTCATTAAAAATGTAGAGAAATTAAATTAATGAGTGTTCACTTTTTTCACTTGTGCATGACCATTGAGTTTTGAACGTCCTTAGTTTATGATATAATTATATTTTATTCTAATCGATTTATAAATTCAATTTTGTTTACGTTTAATTTTGAAAATAAAATAATTTAATTAACAATTTAAATTATATTCAATTTCAATGAACGCACGGTGCAAGATTGTACTAGTCAGTACTTTGCATGAGAAGAAATTTTGAAATCCCGCGCAAAGGTTGACACCTTAAAACATGGCGGACAGTGACTCTACTATTTCAAAGATGGCGGTGCTATTGCCACTCTATGATCTCTAACTCGTTGTCTCTGATATATACTCTTTGGTTAAGGTAAGGTCTCTTTGACTGATTTTGAGTTGGCTAGTGTGTGCGTGGTTGCAAGTGAAGGGTTGTTCTGACGATAAGTGATGGCTCAATTTTTAAAATCCTGAAGAGTTCCTGTAAATTCATAATACTTAATCAATTAAAAAATAGATTATTCTGTGAATTCAGACTGACATTAAATTTTGTTGAGGTGTTGTTTTGTGAACAAAAGTGCAAGTAAGAGCGCAAAACTGAGGCCACAATTATATACATCACAAAATATACAAGAAACTGTCCTCGATGCCGGTAAGTGGCAGGAAACTAAAGAATACTGCGATTACTAAATCATTATTTTTAACGATCAGAGAAGGTAAAATTTCCGAGAATAGGTCCACTTCTATTAGTTTTCAATTGTATAAGAATTCCAGAAATTCTTTATTTATTGAACGATTAAATATTAGAAAATTATTATTTATATATTTGTTATAATTGTCACTCATTGCAATTTGTGGTCACAGCAATAAAAATTGAGGCCTTGCAAAATGCCAAGTGCTATGCGTCAAGAATATTTGCTTTGTTTTTAATCAATAACACCTGTATAATTTCATATTCTTGACAACCACAGCCATCACAAGGTAAATGCTATAACTACTTGGAAAGTGTTTGGAACATTACTCTTTTACCTGTGTTTTGGTTCTAATTTATATAATATTTAGATGTCAAAAGCTTTGTTTCGAAAAGTTTGGTATATAGCTCGTTTGACTTCGCAAGGCCTCAATTTCTGTTGTGCAGTTTTTGAGTGTGAGTTTGCTAAAGGGGTTTTGACTCAGGTTATTAAAATAAAAAATGAAAAACACTATTGTTTATGTTATAATTTGTTTTCATTCTCCAGTGTCATAGAACTATCTCTGCTGTTAAGTTTTTGTCAACATGGTACTAGTATAATACAATAAATAATATTGTCGCTAAATGGTTAAATAATTAAATTACTACAAATAACAATCTAAACATACATAATACAAAATGTTTATGTTAAAAGTTGGACAGATTCCAGCATGTTTCTTGTGCTTTACCTGAAAAGTTAAATAAATAGTGACAAATATGCATCATGAGGTAACCATTTAAGCTTGAGAATCATTGAATCATTGAGTGATAATAGGAATTAATATTACAATTGAACATGCAAAATAAACACATTTCAATTGTATAATGTACATTCACACATGGTACAAATTTTTAGTCAAGCAGTGATGTTAACCCTTAAGTGGAGCACCTTTTTTTTATTATGCAAGTGGAGCTACAGAGTCCTTGGGACCCTGACTTAAAACTAGCTTTCTACTGAGGTGAAATATACAAGAATATGCCTTTTTGCACTTTATTTTATTGAAATAACTTAGGAGAAACATTTGGAGGCTGAGTTATTTAGAAATTTAAAAATGAAAATAATCAAATGATGAGATTCAAGAGCAGCCTCGCTACTTGAGAAGGAAAATTTTATTATTATTATGGCTGTTATGACAAAGACTTAAATAAAAAAAAAAGTAATTGCATGAATTTTAGAACATTTTGAATTTTATCATTTTATAGCAGCGCACCAGAGCACTAATCAGAACATGAACATACATTACACAAGTTAGTCAAAATACTGAAGTGAATTTACATGAGAGTCTCGTTTGCCTAGAATTCATTGTGGTAAAATTCTTACATAAAAGAAATTATGAAGGGTCCCTAGGACCCTTGTGCTCCAATTAAGGGGTAATATTTAATCTTGATTATGTTAAAATACCAAAAGTTTGTCGTTATGTTTTTATATGGATTGAGGAGATGGTATTTTTGTTATTTTTCCATTTCGCTACATATTTCTCTCTAATGCAGCTCTGACTTAAACACCAAAATGTTGGTACGTTTATGACCCTAGACACTAGAAATTTTTTACAATATTAACCCCGCATCAGATCTCAGTAAATAATTAAATTATAATCTTGTACAAACATATTTAAATCAATTCAACACAACAACATTTAATAAAATAAGTGTGAGAATGGGATAAAAATTTGGAAAGAGAAATCCCAATTCTTTCCATTAGTCAAAAGTTCTAGGCCCAGAATAAGAAAAGAAATGAGTTTAGGTGAACTGAAAATAATTTTTTTTATGGCAACAGAGACAAGCACTGTTTTATAATAGTAAATTTTAAATGTTAAAATGAGCTTATTGAAACAATTTTAATAGAAAAATTAATCAATTTTGAAATTACTGTACCAACTATGTGCATTAATAAACCAACAAATTGAATAGAGGACCAGAAACAGGTAGTTTCAGTATGTAACAGGAACAGGTTGTTTCAATGTTCATACAATTACTTGTATGAAACAGGTAATTTCTCACAAGTAATGTAATTCCTTATAATTTTGGTACATTAAAATGAGATGACAATTATAATTTTCGAGCTAGTGATACATGTAAAATAGGTATCACTTTAGATAAGATCCAAGATTTGGTGATTTCTATTCATATTATTCTTGAACAATAGTGGAATATGGTTGCATTGAAACAATGTAATATTGTGTCTGTAACTTGAATGAATCATATATCTATCTCTCATAAGCATTTGGTCATTTAATTAAAAATCTTTGCACATATGTGATTATATATAGACACACTTTGAACAAAAACTAAAATTTTGCTGATCAATACTGTGAGGTTAGTGTGGACAGTCCTAAAGTCAATGTCCATATTAACCCCTATCCTCCATGTGGAAGATTTTGTGTATCACTTTATACTAGGGTTGCAATGATTTAAATCATCTGATTTAAATCAGGATTTAAATCAAGTAAAAAAATCACGATTTAAATCATGGAAAACTTTTATTAATTATATCTTTGACATTAAATAAAAATATTACATGTAATTAGTTATAATCTTTCATCATACATTTTTGCTTATTATAACATTTGTATCAATATAACATTAACTCTTAATATGTAATCAATATCACATTTATTCGGTTTTGACTTTGTAACCAATGACTTAGACATCCAAACTTAAAATACTACTTTCTAATTCAATCTTTTATATAAAAATACAAGTTTTGCAGCTTTTTCGGTGCCCAACTTATTTCTGATCTTTGAATGTACGAAACCAAAAGTCGAAAATATGCGTTCAACACCTGCAGACGAAGCTACAGCAGTTAAATGTTGCGCAACAATCATTTCTTCTTCAACAGATAAGACTTTATTAATCTTCTGAAAGCTTTTCCACCAATCAATAGCTGTTAATGCTTTGGCAACATCTTCTGTAAACAAAACGCCATCGAATGGTTGCGCACGTATTTGAAATTTGAGAATTTTCGGAATAAGTGTGGTTCCAGCACCTTCAAATTTCAACTTCAAGTAATTCAATGCAGATTCCTGCTCCGCTGTTGTTAGTTTATAACTATTGCTTAAAACATAATTAGGTGTCATCATGAATGCTGCAAAGTGACTTGGAGACAATGCCTTTTCATATCTTTTACGAAAAATGTTTTTCCGTTCAGTATTGAAAACATTGCCCAAAGTTTCTTCAAGTTCCTTCCAGAAGTATACTGCATCAGAAATAGTACAGGTGTTAGCTTCTACTTTTGTTAAGGCACTCGCAATAGGTTTCAAAAATGAGATGATATCTTCTGCATTCCGTTTAATCGAAATGTTTGATACGATATTCCGAATATCATTATCTATTTCATCTTTATGATCTTCACAAATTTTAAATAAGATCAACCAATTTCCCAAATACTTTTCAAGACATTCACACATAGTGTTCCATCTTATTTCGAGTGGTAAAACCAGGTTTCCAGCAGTCTGCAACTCATTAAATTTGGCTCTGGCAAAATGATTATTTCTAAAATACTTTACCACTCGTTCAATGTGTTTGGTAGTTGTTGGATTTTCAAAATCTTTTGCCAGTAAGTTTAAATAATGTGCTGAACATCCATAAGAAATAATTTTATTAATAGATTCTGATTTTGAAATATTCTTTCTCATAAGAACCATATTTGCAGCATTGTCTGTAACCACACTTCCGACTAAACATTCATATACAGTTTCAATTTTTTTAATTGAATCATGAACTATTCCTTCTAAATAATCTGCAGTATGAGGATGGCCAGACGTATCGGTGGAGTCAACTAAATATGTGTATCCGTTATTGGTGGTGAGACAAATACTGACAATTGGTTCATTATGCACATTCGACCACCCATCAATGGACAAACAAACAACATTATTTTTTAATTCCGGCTTCATCTTGTCTAACTCAGTTTCGTAAACGCTGTTAAGTAGTTCACCACCTATTTGTTGCCTATTTGGCGGTTTATATCCTGGTCTTAGTTTGTTGAGAAGCTCTTTAAATTCTGGATGTTCTGTTATGCGAAAAGAACTGTTAGTTGCAAAAATAAACTTCGCTAGCTGTTCATCAATTTCCTTCTTATGTGCGTCGCTTGTAACAATAACAAAATTGCCCATAACGTTGTCGTGTGACATTTTCTGCTTTTTAGACGACTGCAATGGCGATGGCGCAGATCTTTTGTCTTGCGATGAAGATGCTAAAAAAATAATAACTAAATAAATAATAAGTCAAATATTACTATTATTGTGAAATAAAATATAATTGAGTATTATATATTACTAGTATGCATTAAAAATACTGAATAATATTAATTTTTACAAAATAAATACCTTCATTTTTGTTTTGTAAAGGACAACTAAGCAAATGGGCTTTCATGCGAGCAACAATTGGTTGCATATCTTTGTCACAGTGGTTACATACTGCTCGGTTCCATTTCTCTCCCTTTTTTTCAGTGAAGTGATCCCAAACAGCATCTCTTTTGCGACCACACGAATTCATTTTTATACTTCAAATTTTAATGTACGTGTTCACTCTTGTCTTCTTGATTTGAATTCTTTGAAAGTTAATCTAGCCTAACCTTATCTCACTTAGACTGGCTGCCAACATAAAGCCACCACTGAATAAATAATGGTATTTTTTTTGTCTCAAGTATTCCAATCACGTTATGTTTGTAACAATGTCACTTTCAAAATGAGTTTCAATCGTCTATTCAATCGTTCGTAAAAATATGAAATTTATAGTTATAGCCTTTAATAAAAAGTAAAGAGCGAAATTTAAATTTCATTATTCATTCTACTTATCAAATCAAATCTATAATATATACAAAATAAAGTTTTGAATTTTCGACCGCGATAAACTTGGAAACTATTGCCCCTGCTAACAAATGAACTATACGTATCGATAGAGGGAATATTGGAGATCGTTTGTAACATTGTTTCGTTGAAGATATCATGCTAGAATTTATTTATTTTATTAAAAACCTTTACATAAGAATTACATTGGAAACAGTTTCGAGGAATATGATTGGTTGGAAGTTTGCCGCCATTATACCTATTACGCGATCTCGCGGAGACCCGCGATACCTCTGGCGAGGCGTCCGGAAAACGGCGCGAACTATAAATGGTGTATGCCTTATACAATATGATCGTATACACAAGTAAATATTGTAAAGTGCGATATATTTGCAGTTCTCTAAAGATAAATTGCAAGTAGCTAAAAATATTTGTTTACAAAATGAAAAGAATGTACACTTTTGTACTATAATTATTTGACATGCACCATATTATTTTCAAAGTAATTCAAATATGATTCCAAGTTATATTAGAAAATATATTTTTTCACTAAGAGTGCATTATATTAATATGTGTTATGTTATTTTGATTTTCCGTGCGATTTAATCGCACGGGTTCAGCTAGTGATATTATATAATATTAAAAATGCAGATCAGAGGCACGAGCCCGTAGAGCACACTCTTGATCTAGTATAAATAAAAAGAAATGCAATATTCGTTATATTCTAATTGAACTTTCTAACTTGAAACTAATTTGATTTAAATCAAAAAAATCTGATTTAAATCAAAAAAATCGATTTTTTTTGATTTTTTTTAAAAAAATCGGATTTTTTTGCAACCCTACTTTATACTAAAATGAAAAAAAATTTTACTGTGTGTAGAAGATAACTAAAACGTTTTCATTTAAAATCAATATTCTAAGATCAAAGCTGTGTACTTACTTTTTAATAGGGTCACTACTTGTTCAAATTCAACCACAAAACACTCAATCCACCCTTACACAATCTCTAAAGAACTACTGGCCAAACTTGGTTGGTAGTCTTAACATCTAAGGGGGCTCTGAGGCTAACATCTAAGAAATATTTTTGACAGATTACATGTGTTACATATGGAATAATTACATTTGTCCACAAACATAATCACAGTATTTCCCCTCTCTCTTATGTGACATTTGTAGGAAAAGTATGATAAAGGACTTGCACAAAAAGTTATGGAAAATATCCCTGACATCTTCAAAAAAATAGCAAAGGAAATACTTATATAGCCTTTAATAGAGTTAATTATTATAAAGAAAGTACAAAAATAGTTTGAAGATGTTGATAATTACTAAGTCAGAATGCAACATAATGTGATAGAGAATTTATAGCAATTTTATTGAGAACAAGAAATTAAGAATGATATATTGTTAAGTAACTGGCTAAGAGACATGAAAAATGTTAAAGGTGATATGCATTATCAAATCCATCGTGCCACAGGCAACACATCTAGAACACACGGATTATTTTTTTAAATACACAAATTTGAAGTTTAAAAGAATCCTATGTTTTTAACTAAGATACATTGATGTATCAATTGTGTAAGTTACTTAACTCTACAGTAAACATAATTTTAGGAAACAAATAGAAATACTTTTAAAAACAGTATTGAACTTGTTGGTATGATTAGAAAAAAAATCATTTCAAACTAGCGTATACTTATTTGGCTTTTAGACATGGTTGCCGTCTGTCCTCAAAGATCTCTTTTTCTAAACTCAAGGAGTGTTCTTGAAAAAGATTATAATAATATACACATCCCAAAGAGGAAAGTATTGTTTGCAACAATGCTCATTCTATAAAATATTGCATTCAAATATAATAGAAACATACCTTTAAAATCAAAAGTGCTCTGATAAACAGTCCTATTGATAGTCTCTTTTCTGAAAATGTTATACGGTAGTTATAAAGCACAGTATTAAATGTGTGTTTTTGGTGATTTGGTTTGATGGTCCAACTTTTCTTGCTAGCTAACTGTCCCCAATGCCACGCTGGGGGGAGAGGGGGTTGAAGAGATGGTGATATGCATTCCCTTACCATAACTAGCTACCTCTGTCTGACTGAGCTTTTCTATATCATATAGCTACAGAAACCAAGATGATTAAGGGAAAGCTACAACTGTATTCTGCCCTTGATCGGGAATTGAACCTGTGATCATTCTATGGAATTCTAATTTTCTGACATATGCTGGGGTTGTGATTTTGGAAGTATGTTGTTGATATAGTTTCAATGGTTGATGATAATAAATTAATACAGAGACAGGATTCAATAATAGTACCATTTTCTTTAGAAACAGCAAGAAATTAAAAAATATATTTTTTAGATTCATCTATTGAAAAAAAAAAAGGAAAATACTTTACATTAGCTGGTGTAAAAAAATTAACACATATAGGTATTCATTGCTTTAAACTTAACACATGAGTATACGTTTTGCTTTTTGGACAATCAAAGTGCAAAATTTTCTAAAATCCTTCTCCCTTCCCCTTATATTCTGGAACACGATTCACAAAATGTTTGTAGGCATCAGGTGTGCACAAAATACATATAAGTTTATTTATGTCTGAAAATAAAAACAAATTTTGATGTTATAGTTTAGTATGAAAGTATTAAGAATAAAATTGTGCAGTAAAATTGTGAAGGAGATGAAATTACGGAAATAAATAAGTATTGATGAAGAATATATGTAGTATATACAAAATATATGAATAAATGGGAGGGTGCTTATCAAAATGTGTTAAAATTGATCATACTTTTAAAAATATTATATTAATAAAACCATAATACTAAAATATAAAGAAAAAATATTTCCATTTTAAAACTGTCTGACGCCAGATACAATTACTTCTCCCATGTTTATATCGGACTGACAAAACAGAAATTAATAAAATATATAAAGGAAAATAAACCCAATATTCCTGAACCTCCTCATCAACGCAATTCTCTTGTGAAACATTCATTAGAGAATAAATGTTATATAGATTATTACAATGTTTTTATTGTAATCATATGTATGGAAAGGTTAGTTTCTGCAATACGAAATTGGCATCGACAATGATTAACACAATCTGTTTACTAGCATATATAATAGAATAATTTTCAAAATAAAAAAAATTAAAATAGTAAAACATGGCTATCAGAACTTGCTTTCCTTCTTGTATTTTTATATTTCCCTTTTTATTTATTTTATAAATATAGTTGTCAATCAGATTGTAAACATGCGATGATAAACTTTTTGTTAGAATATGTGACTACTACAAAAACGTATAAAATAATAGGTAAGCTCATAGGTTTGCACTTCATTACATTCTTTTTAACATTGTTTATATAATGATAGTGTACTGTAATATTTTATTAAATGTTATTGTATTGTAACAGGGACATGTTGTATTGTTCTTAGGCTTATATCTATTTGAAAGACCATTACTTTCTACTTCCTGGTGCGTTAGCACTTGTACATATGAGACATGTGACAAACACGGGCATTTGCATGGTTATACCCTAGACGGGACTCGAACCCTGAACCCTTTGAACCGAAGTGATGAGTATGAACAAGCCCTAAGCCACCTCAGCCATCCAGGTTGGCAAAACAGGATTTATGAACATTAATATTCATTTTTTCTTCTCATTTGTAAGGTTTACCTTGTAAATCGTCCTCAGCTAAGTCTAGTAAACTGTCATAAATAACATAGGGCTAACATTGTAAACCAATAATGTTATAATATAATTCTGTGTCAGGTCTAAACATTCCAATATTATCATGATTTAATATTTCAAAAAATCTATAATACCTAATTGAAAATGATCATACATACCTCTTCCAGAAGAGATAAGTAGAATGCCAGCATTTTTTACTCACTTGAAAATTTATCATGCATATTAATCTTAACAGAAACACAAATACGCCAACACTTCTCCACAACAAATATATAATGATGTTGGCTTATAGGAAATTGTTTAATTGATATCTATAAAAGTGCTGTATTATATGTCGATAGCATTGATATTGAGAGGAATTCATAATTAAAAAAATGTTCATAACATGACAAACATTCAAATAGCCTGTGGATGTTCAAGGCACTAATACTTTTTGTTGGTTACTGTGAAAACTTTTTTGAAGATGAGAGTAGGAGAAATAATTGAATTCTTATTTCGGAACCGGCATTTAGTATATCATCAGTTTGAAAGAAGACTGTTAAAAATATTTTTAAAATGTTACTTTTTTATGTAACATATGAATCCATTTATGAGAGTTTTTTTCCATTGGCAAAATATCACTATTTTGTGTGGGTTTATGTCAGTTGCAAAGCATTTTTATGTTAAAAAACGTATAGGCATTGTAACATTTTAAGAATCAGTTCTAAAATCATAATTATTTGTTTCAAAATATATGCAAGTAATATAGAAAGTTGCAGTGTCATATTTCTAATTCGGTGTACTGTAAGACCTCTCATAGGCCTCTCCCTCAACCACTAATTTTTACTTTCCCGTGTACATACGCACACACGGAGTATTATAAAGAAAGTTATGTAATTCTGCGGAAAATCAATTTTGGTATTTCAACGGAAATCAAGTTTTGGGGACCCCTTACACTGAATAAATGTTTTTGTCTTAAAACGTCCGTCCGTCAGTCCGTGAATACCACAAGCGCCTAAACCATACATACGATTTTTTTTTCTTTTCAGAATGGATATTTCTAGGTCGATCTGGCTCCACTCGAGACGCCGGGATTTTGAAAAACTTTCTTTAAAATTCGGGGATACTTTACTTAAAGTTCCGGTCAGGTCGAATTCAGTCGTTCTCTGGTGGAGAATTCTAGCGTCCGGTTGCTCTGAACGGTAGTTTTCCGTGGTTTCTCCGATCAACATCAGGCGAATACCGGAGCAGTACCCTAACAAACGGGCCGCGGGTCCTTGTCCTATCTTACCACTCACACTCACATGTACTTCTCTACCACATATGCCAGGAAACTGGTTGGGAGCTTAGAGCTAGTCCCGAGCTGCACCCGAACAATACCTGCACCTGAAGTATTTGTAGGCTTTTTTCCGAAATTAATATTTTGCCGGCCGATCTGGCTCCACTTAAAAATCTGCGATTTCGAAAAAATCTTTAAATTTTGGTTGTTTTTTTTTGAAGCCCCTGAGGCATTTTCAAAATTTTCTCCAAAATTGGTCCAAATTGTTCTTTAAATTTCTTGTAAGATTAGAGTAAAAAACACATAAAGGATGGGATAGATCCGTCCGTCTAAAACAACACTATTTCTTGGATTTTTCATCAGAATTTCTTATCAATCTGGCCCAATACGAAGTTCTGCGGTTTTGAAAAACATCTTACAAAAATTAGGGGTACTTTAAAGTAAAACCCTGGAACACTTTAAAATTTACATTACTGGTGTTTTTGAACAAAATTGTATTTGTGACAATATTTTAAATATTGTATTGTTTTTGTTCAAGTGCTTCAAATATTTCTTAAGACGTTTATCGAAAAATCAGTAAAAATTAATTAAAAATTGTGTATTTTCAGAAATGCAGAACTACATTTTCTCAAGAATGCCCTTAAATATTTTCTTCAAATATTAGTAAAGATACTGCTAAATACACTGAATTACATAGCATACACCTCAATTATATTTGTTTCGTTTTTCAAAAACTACAGAGCTGTACTTTTTTTTTACTTGTATGCGTACTTATGTACGGAGTAATTTACATAGTATGTTATTTAGATACGTTGGTATTTAATGTAATTAAGTTATGTAATGCTGCGGAAAATCGATTTCAAAGGAATTACGCGTTTTGGTGCTCTTTGATATCAAAAAGTTGTGTTTTTTTCTTCAATACGCCCGTGTGCCTGCCTGCTCGTCCGTCTGTGAACACCACTAAACCATGTAGGATGTTTTCCAAAATGGATATTCCCCGGTCGTCTTGCTCAACTGGAAGCGCTGCAATCTTCGGCAGGCAAAGTTATTGCCGGGCCATGATAACGAAAAATTTGATAAGTCCATAAGTCCAAATTTAGAAAAAAATCACCACCCAGGCTTCGATAGATAGGCTCTCTCCCGAGTGCTGCGTGCCCGGCGTTCAGCATGAAGCACTGGGCCCTTAGGATTATAGCCCTTAGACCCAGGCGATCACCCCGGAGTTTACTCCCTGGAATAGAATCAGATGCGTACGAACGGGAGCTCCAATCGGCGAATGCAAGTGAATCGTTTAATTCGTAGGTATTTTCCAAAATCAATATTTTCCGGTCGATCTGGTCCGACTCTAAGATCAACGATCTTGGAAAAATCTAGTTTTTAGGGATATTTTGCGTGACGCCGCTAGAGCAATTTACTAAATTTTTCAAAAATTACTCCATTAAATTATATTTTAATATAGTTTTTATTAAAATATGTTTTAAGAATATAGTTAAAAATCTGTGTAAAGATGGCATAGGACCGACTTTACTGTTAAATCTGAATTTCCGAAAATGGCACGTTTCAAATTTTATCACCCTTGTACATTATTGAAGATAATAGATTTTTTTCTTAAAAAAGAATTTATCCTCCACAAACAGTTTTTTAACTCATGTTACTTGCATTTTTACTTTCTCGCTACTGCTTGCAAAGTAGAGCGAAATGGCGAATTTTGGGACGAAAAACATTTTTTTCCCAGGATCTTGCAACGAAAAAGTGGATAAATCCAATTGCTAAATGTAGAAAAATATCCTCTAACACGTGCTGTAGGGAGAGTCAGTTTTGTGGGTCCTTGAAAATCGATTGAAGGCGAAACGTCCGTCGGGTGTGTGTGAACAACAGTGCCCAAACTATGCGTACCATTTTTTTCCGAAATTATTAAACCCCTGACGATTTGGCTTAAGTCGAAGCTCTGCGATTTTGAAAAACATTCATTAATGTTTGGGGAGTAATTTGCATAAAGGCGTTCGGACGTTTTCAAAAATTCCTCAAATTTGCTCCAATTTTTTTGTAAGAATAGAGTAAAATATACTTATAAAGATAACATAGGTATGTTTTTCACTGTTAATTCTGAATTTTCGAAACTTGCGAAAGGTTGAAATCATTTCGACGTTTCCCTACAAATACATTGAAGATATAGATTTCTTCTTGAAATAAAATCCGTAATTAGATCTTTCATTGAGGCATGTGCTAATTTTTGAAAATGTTAGTAGTTTTGCACAATATTGCGTTCAATATGTGCAACTTTTAAAAATAACAAAAGCTAGATTTTCTCGAAAACGGCTCGATTTTTTTAACGTTTGGCAAGGATGGTGCTTATTGTAATCTATGAAATGACATAAACGCCATTTTGCTCTAGTCTTTTGTTTGAAATTACAAAAACGTACTTTTTTACTAGCTGTTACGTCGTTAATATTTACATAAGCGGCGATTTGTTTACATTATTGCATTCACGAGTGCATGTGCTTCAAATGATGACTTACGTTTCTCCCTAAACTCAAAGGTTTTCTGTGAAAACAAGTTCAAAATTTGCGTTTTCAGAAACTTTTAAACGCCATTTTCTCCAAAATGGCTCCAAATGTTTTGTTCAAACTTCTCGTACGGATAATTGCACTGTTTAAGATATAAAGTTCATTTTAGGATATTCTTTTTAAAAAGTTCCAAAAATCATTGTGAAGAAATTATTCTTCTTCTTCGGCTGTTACTCTCACGAGTTTGCCGTTCTGGATCTCCATATATCTCTATTCTTCCAGTTTTCGTTTTGGAGACTTCTATCTTCCATCGCTTCACTTACATAGGCTTGCCATGTCAAAACGGGTCTACCCCTCACCCTTCTTCGTTCTGGTGTCCAGTGTAGGAGTTTCCTAGGCCATCTTTCTGTCCCCATACGTTGCACGTGACCATACCATTGGAGTGTTTTATTTTCTAGTCTTTTTTGTGATGGACGTAGTTACCCCTGCTCTGCCCCACACAACTTCATTTCTAATTCTATCCAGTCTGGTCAACTGTAGACACCTTCTCATATAATCCAGTTCTACTGTTCTTATCTTGTCTCTCCTACGTTTTGTCAAAGGCCACATTTCCGCTCCATATAACAATATGTTTTCCACTATACTCTTAAATATTTTCCTTTTGGTTTCCAGACTTAAACCCGAATTCCAAAGAATTCCATGGAGTGCCCTTGTCGCATTTTTACCCATGCCTATTCTTGTGCTGATATCATCATCCACCTTTCCATCATTCGTGATTAATGTTCCTAAATATTTAAATTTCGAACAAGATTCTATGATGTCATTCTCCACTCTAATATCCGTTAGTTTTCCTCCAACACACAAATATTTAGTTTTATTAAGATTAATCTTGAGACCCCATCTTTCATAGCTTTTTTTTTTTAATTTCCTGAGCATATACTCCATATCGTCCTGATCAGCGGCAAAGACAATCTGATCATCAGCAAAAAGAAGCGAATGTAGTGGGCAGTCATTTATATACACTCCCATTCTCGAACATTTCCTGTACCAATCTTCCAGAACTTGTTCCATGTATATATTAAAAAGGAGAGGTGATAAACTGCATCCTTGTTTTAAACCTTTCGTTATTTTTATTTTACTTGTTAATTTATTTATCAGTTTAATACACGCTTCAGTATTCTGATATAACTTTGGTGTCAAATATATCCATTTTTCGGACACTTTAAGTCTTCTCATTGCAGACCATATTTTTCCTCTGGGCACACTGTCATAGGCTTTTTCTAAATCAATAAAAGCCATATGCGTTTCTAGATTGTGCATTCTATTCTTTTCTATCAGCAATCTAACACAGTGTATATTATCCAGGCATGATCTACCTCCTCTAAAACCACTTTGTTCTTCATTAAAAGTTACTTCTTTTTCACTTTTCTCTTTTAGAATACTGGCGAATAGCCTAGCTATTGCCGGGATGACACTGATTCCTCTATAGTTTGCACATACAGTTTTATCCCCCTTCTTGTATATAGAGCTAATATATGCAGTGTTCCATTCCTCTGGGATGTCTCCTCCACTTTCTATCTTGTTAAAAATATCTTTTATATAATGTAATATTTTATCCCCTCCAAATTTCAGTAGTTCCATTCTCACATTTCCAGGTCCCGCTGATTTATTATTGCCAGCTTTCCTTAGTGCTCTTTTTACATCCAAAATTGTAATTTCAGGTTGATGTTGGTATGTATTAATTGGGTCCTCATCCACCATATATTGGGGTCTATCTTCTTGTAAAAGTTGTTCATAATATTCTATCCATTTATCTGATTGAATTAATTGCAATTTAGTACTAGTCACATTGCTTCTCATATTTTTATAATTTTCCAAGCATTAGAAGATCTATTATATCCTATAGTATTATCTATGTCTCTACACATTCTATCCCAATATTCCTCTTTCTCCAATTTCACTAACGCTTTTACTACCTTCCTCTTTGCTACATAATCTGATCTCGTTTCTTGATTTCTTGTAGCAATCCACTTAAGGTAGGCCTTTTTCTTCTCTTCTATCTTGTTTTCTAAGTCTTCAGAAAACATTTCTTTTTTAGAAGGCTTCCTTCTTTTCTCTAGCCCCAAAGCTTCCCTTGCAGCTTGGAAAACAACGGATTTTAGATGTTGATACATTTCTTCAGTACTTCCATTTTTTTGGATACCATCAACATAGTTTATAAGAATATTATTGATTCTATTTTGATATAGTGCAGCTACACTATATTGCCTTAAAAGGTCCGTTTTAAAAGCTTCGTCCCTTTGCTCTATTAAAACCTCTGCTCTATTCTCTATTTCTTTGCCACGTCTAAATGGGAAAATAAATTTCCCTACAACCATATTGTGATCACTTCCACATTCTGGTTGTCGAAACACCCTTACATCCTTTATTTTCATTTTCCTTTCCTTCCGTACAATAAACAGATCAATAATGGACTTAATATCTCTAGATGGGTCTATTCTTGTATATTTATGTATATCCTTGTGTTGAAAGAAGGTATTCGCAACACAATATTTTAACTCCTTACACAAATCTAGTATTCTTTTCCCATTATCGTTAACAATTTCTTCTCCAAATGGACCGACAAACCCTTGTTCCCTGTTGCCGACCCGACCGTTCCAATCACCCACCAAAATCACTCCGTGATGAATTGGAATATTTCCAATTATCTCATTCAAATCACCAAAAAAGCTTTCCTTCTCATCTACCAGAGCATTGTCATTTATTCCATAAACTCCTATAATTGTAGTTGGGTATCCATATAACATCATCTTAATTTTAATTATTCTATCACTTAGGTATTCGATGTTCCTTATGTATTTCTTCCATTTTTGTTTCATCAGGACTAAAACGCCACTTCTAGCTCTATGAGTCTTAGGGACTCCACTCCACGCATGCCAATATTCCCCTATATCTTCTTCCCCTGTGGCCTTTTTTTTTTTTGTTTCCGTCAGAATTATTATATCTATGTTCATTTTGTTTATTTCCGTTACCACCTCCTCCCGTTTTGTTCTCAAACCCTGTATGTTCCATGTACCTATACTCATAGTCCGTGTTCTTATCCTTTGTCGTTTTAAATTTGAAATCCGAGGCATATGAAGATCCTTTTTTGCATATCAACTTTTTCCATGGAATGGGGAGCAAGCCCATCGCCACAACCCCCAACCTGGGGGACCAGAGAGTTTACTTCGGACCTGCTTTGTCCTAGGGGAGTCGCCTTCACCTACGGCTACGAGGCCCCCCTCCCCGAATCCCTCTTTAGACTCTTGGAGACTTTAGGTGAGAGATTATAACCCTCTCCCTCCTACTTCTCTCAGCAACAGTAGCCCCATCCGCCAGGTCCTCCGTCACGAAGATTCTCTTCTCCGCCGTCGTGGACTTCCCGTTGCCGTCCTCTTCTGGAGTACTTTTTAGTCTGACCCCTACCCTTCGACCTGTCCGGCAAGGGAGGCCCTACCAGTAGCTACGCTACCGCCGGCATAGCTCTCAGGGTCACTGGGGCGCTCAAGCTCCACCACCAACTACAAGGTCATGTACTCCCTAGGTGGAGGTGAAGAAATTTGATTTAATTTTCACATCATCGGATTTAGTGAACTAATAATGTTGGTCCTCAGAAGTTCACTATAACCGGAGTGGACTGTACTCAACGCACTTCGAAAGATTGTACATGTCCTTATTTTATGTTCTGTCTTTGAAAAAAAAACTAATGAAGGGGAAAAAAGCTGTCTGCAATATTACGGTTGTAGGAAGACAAAAATCCACAATTTCAAAAAAACTCGTGATTTTAATGAATATTAGACATGCGCCATTTTTGAGCGTCCCTTATGCTGAAGGCAAAGTTCAATAAAAAGATTTCGAACAATTTTTGGAAAAAATAAATAGAAATGTTATTGGGACTTCATGTATAGCACCAAACCAAAATCAAAATATATTTTTCAATCACATAGAGGATAGTTCTTTCAGATCAGTCGTGAAATATCGTTATAGAAAATCGTTTGATTGGTTTAGATGACCTTTTTATTTTTATGTTTAACATGCCTTTTTTATTGTATGAAGGAAAAGATGAGAGGTTCTTCTTTGATCTGGTAAGAGTTTGAATAGATTTTGTCGTCTACGTTTTCGTGTAACGAGACCGTAAAGTTTGGTGTTTTAACACGGGCTCTTATGGTGACCTGAAAGTTTTAAGTTGTGAGAAAATTAACTGTTGAAAATGTTTCTAAAAACTCTTTTTTAGGTAGCTAGTATCTCGAAGAATCAATATGCACAATTTGAAGGTCATCTACCGTTTTAAATGGGAGAATTATGCGAAATTATAAACCTAAATCACCCCCAAAGGGATGCGTTCGCGCGCTTTCTAGAGGGTCGGGACGGTAACACGCAACTCGGCAAGACCGTGCGCGTTGCGTGCTTCATTCAAATCTAGTGACAAGTCATCGGCAAGAGTTCTTACATTCCTTTGAGTCTTCCGGACGCAATTAAAAAATCCTTACCAAAAATATAATTTCAATTTATATTCCAAATGAATCACTTTGATACCACTCTCTATGAGAGAATTGGTGATCTTGAGTTTATAGAATTGTTTATACATTCAGTACAGCATTATTATTTCGTATTGTGCCGTATGTAAGCTCTTTGACTTTTGCCCGCAAACAATGATTATTCAAGTGATTAGTTAATCGAAAATGATTCATATTCTCTTTTTTATTATGCGAGACACACAGTGGATTGTAATTGCCTCCTACACCACAGTTGCTAGATACCTAGATTCGAAAATGATTCATATTCTCTTTTTTATTATGCGAGACACACAGTGGATTGTCATTGCCTCCTACACCACAGTTGCTAGATACCTTTCAAAGGACTCCAAGCAGCAATCATTAGCGTAGATCAGCACCTCAATCAGTACAGCTACTGGGTGGGCATTCAATTCACTTCAAAGGTATTAGACATAGATTTTTTTAGTGCCATAAAATTTGTTGCAATGATAAAATACTTTTTGGTGGTGTTAATATTAACCATTCAATTTAATAAAATGTTTTTATTTGAATTATAATCATTAAAAAATAGTTTACTGAACTACAATGTTAGATTTTAAAAATAAATTGAATGGAACAGTACGGAACTAAACGTGTTGTAAATGAGAAATTTAAAAAGTAATTTCCACTTTGTTAAATTTTTGTTAACTTACATCTGTACTTTATAAGAATTTATTCTGTCATAAGTAGTGTTTTTTAGTTAATTAAAGATTTTTTCTGAAGGAGTGCCTAATACAGTTTTGTGATTGAAGGCCTACAGTATCTAAATACTCCCATGGCCAAATGAGTTTGTAAGAGGAATGATGCATTCAGTCTTGATAGTTTTTAGTATTTTAATAGAAACCCCTTTTCTCTACAGCACTATTTTATCTAGTTGATTGCATTTCCTAAACCGTAGTAATGCATTTTAAATGGGTATCTTGTCTTATTTCCGAAACATACTCAGACTTTTCATTTTGAGTGCAACATCCAGACTTAACGTAATAATCTGCATCTAAATCCATATCATAACATGATATAAAATTATGCTGAAAACATTGCAACCAGCAAATAGCTTCTATAAATTGCATAATCTCACAGCTGGAAATTTGCACATTGCAATTGCAAAAACAGTTCTAAATTTCAATCAAAAATATTAAAACATAAAATTTGATCATGTAATTACATAAGTAAAAATAGAATAGAATAAAAGGAAAAAAGCATTTTTATTGGTATAAGGATAATAAGGAGCCGTAGGAGTCAATCATTATGATTTCTGTCAACTTACAATATAAAGCGTTATATAATGTTGGAGAGAACCAAACTACTGCCCTTTTTGTTAAGCTATCGAATAATCTAAAGTTCGTCCAATCATTGGCTCAGATTATTCAAGAAATAAAATTTAGAGACAACTGTTGAGGCTGCGAAATACTCGTAAGATTAATTGGGAAAACAATTAATAGAAGCTGCAACGAAACATCGCCTCTTCTATCGGTAGTTTTTTTTTTTTTTTAGACTGGAAAAGAAAACGACACACAATTGACAAAGATTGTTACTTGGAGAAACAATTAAAGTGTATCGAAGAGATTGTCACAGTTACCTCTGTCCAGACGAAATCAAACGTTTCTTTACGAATTTTGTCGTTTTACTTCACGTTACGACTGCACCCAGTGCTTCTGATGACAATGCTAGCTGGTGACGCGTCGTGGCGTCTGTCGTGCAAATCAGTGGGTTCCACAAAAAATTTGTCAATGGTATATTTTACGCGGGGCTGCCCAGGAGCTGATGCGATCTGTCGGTGACGCTTCGAACTAACAGGAAACACATGACAATCTACGTCAAGGAACTTTGTACGAAAGAAGTGAGTATTTGGTCAACCGGGAAGAAATTTGCGCGGCTTTTTTTAATTAAATAAAACTATCTTTATGCTTGAAATGTATGATCCTTTCCTCTGAAACGCCTTCAAAGAACATCAAAAGTGCTTTATTCGAAACGAGGCGCTAAATTTGATGCAATTTGGCGGTCAATGTGCCAACAACAATCAAACATTGAAAAAGATTTCAAAACTTTTTATTATGTCACTGTTCTTGTGATATTGGGTGAATTATTTTGTCTCCTCCGAAATTCGCTCAGATCACTGTTGCCATATCAACGGAATTCCCGCCGTTTTCAGCGGATTTTGAACTCGTACGGCGGACAAAAAAAATAGTTTCGCGGACCGCGGAATAAACGGCGGAAATAAAGACGGAGGAAAATAAGCGGAATTTCAAATCTTCACTATTAAGGCCTGGACACATAGCGTGTGCGAGCAGAAACATTTTAGAATAATAATGATAAAAAACAGACAATTCAGTCCATATAGTGCGTCCTTTATTATTATTATTTTAAAATATTGGTGCTCGAATACGCCAATAACAATTGCTATGACCAAGAATAAACAATTGTCCTTATCTATTTCATGCATTCATAAGCATTTGCCCTTTTCTATCATTATCCTTTTCTAGACAGTTGCTTATCCTTAGTCAGAGAATATATTAATAAAGGACAGACAATTCAGTTCACATAAATGCATCCTTTATTAATATTTTTTCTGAATGCTAACCATATACGGCATTAATTTCGTTACATTTTTTACATTTAAAAGCCTACAAGAAGTTTTAACAACAGGAGGGACATTAGGTTTCTTTTGTATATGATTTTTGCTTTTCATTTTTACATTAATTCAGTTGAAAATCAATTTAAATTCAATTTAAAATTATTTTTACAGTATTTCTATTTCAAATGAAAAAAACGAAACAAAATAAATTAATTTAAAATTCTTTATTTTTTGCGTTTTCAAACAATCTTTCTGAAAACGCCATCCGATGGACTAATTAATTGACGAATTGAATCAGTATTTCGCAATCATATTTTCGTTCTAGTAGAATAAATTAATACATTTAAATATGGAAAAAGAATTTTTCGGCGGAAACTGAAACGAACATAGCGGAATCCCTCTAAACCCATCTGGCAACACTGGCTCAGATAGTGATATTTACCGCGAGTCGACCAGGCAACGAACAGTATTCCAAGTGATCCAAAACAACGAAACTTTGAAGAAGCATGAGCCCTGAGCAGACATTCCAATCTCAAGGCCATTGCCCAATTTACCAAAGACTTTTCTCCCTACTCAAACGAGAAATTTTACTATTATTTGTGATCACTGCAGAAATATATAGATGTATGTCTGTGATTTTTCTCTAATTGGGTAATAGGGCTTTTTTATGTTCAATCTTATGCCTCAATTTTTCATTCCTTGGCTACGCGGTCTGTTAGTACTAATTAAGAAGCTAGTCAACGGTAGGTCGTTATGTGGTATTAAAATATTATTTTCCATCTATGAAACAAACCAATTCGAATTAAATAAAACTATTTTGTTGATGAAGGTCTCACACTACCCACATATCTCGCAAACTTCCGGTTTTTGTAAATTTGCTGACAAGCCGTGTTTTATTCCACTTCGTGATCTTGTCTTTACCAATGAAAAACATCTCTACACTTAATTGATGCTTCAATAATCATTAGTGCAATGAATTTCAGAACACGTCATTTTCACTCTCGGCCACTACAACTTTTTTCCCTCAGAATCACTAGTAGCATCACGTCTGAATCTCGTCTTCTGACGATTCCTCGTGTAATAATTCACATATCTGTTTTTCCGATAAATTATTCATTTGAATTGTTCCTAATGTAAAACAAAATAAATTAGTTTAATTCCATCAATAAATAAAAAAAATCTGTTATTAAAAGAAAATGAAAATCCACATTGGGACGTGCCTAGCGTAGAAAGTACGCCAACTAACATTTCCCAACGGAAATACAATCATCTAGACACAGCTGTAAATCTTACGCAACTGAGTATCGAGAAGATTGCAGCTGAATGCATTCTGCGAGCTTTGGTCAATTGCCAGAGTAAGAGAAAAACTGCCATTCTGTGGCAAAGCTTGATTGAAAGTACTACAGTGTTAGTCATATAATTTCAAAAGAAATAATTGTGTTTATTTTATTACTTGCAGAGCGATTTCTCCGACACGATGGCAGATCAACGAAGTGTTGTAAGTCAGACCAATTCGACCGAGGCGCTTGCCCGTTTGGATCTAATGGAATCCAGAGTGACTCTCCTGGAGGAATCTGTTGGCAGAGCAGTTGGGACTCTGATGCCGAAAGTGGATTCCTTGCTGTCTGGAAGGGCAATAGTTGTCCCGTCTGAATCTTCTACATCAATTTCCGCCATTCTTCCCATGTCTATACTTAATTTGGCTGAACTAGGAGACGGAGAAGCTCTGCTGCAGTTAGCGGCAGATGAGCAAGTTGATTTTCAAAGTTTTTCAGAGCGTACAAAGAAGGGAGATACTGCGCTGCATTTGGCTGCAAGTAACGGTCACGTGAAAGCAGTGATGGTTCTTGTGGGAGCGGTGGTGAAGGTCGACGCTCCCGGTCACCGGCTGCGCACGCCGCTGCACTGCGCCGCCGCCCACGGCCACCTGGCGGTCGCCCAGCGTCTCCTGTTGGCCGGGGCGCAGGTCGACGCCAAAGACGCGGACGGCCACACGCCCCTAGGCCTCGCTGCGAGGCAGGGGAACGTCGATGTAGCCAACTTCCTTCTACAGAAGGGAGCACGACTTAATGTAGAAGTAGTTTCGTTGGCTGTAGAAAATGGTTTTGGGGATTTAGTGGCATTGTTTCTGCAAAACGAAAAATCGTTCGTTGATTCGTGTAATAAAGAGGGAGATCCTTTAATAGTGCTGGCTGCAAAAGCCAACCGTTGGGAGATGGTACAAATGCTGTTGGAGAAAGGGGCGTCTGCAACGAAGTGCAAAGACGATGAAGAGTGCGCGTTGGTGTTGGCGTCGCAGGCCGGTCAGGCAGGCGCCGTGCGAGAGCTGCTGCGTCGAGGGGGCGCGGCAAACGGTAAGCAGATGGAATTTGCTCTTAAGAAGGTCAAGAGCGCCGCTGTGGTGTGGGCTTTCGGGGACGTGGTGCCCCACGTATTACAAGGAAGATCTGGAGAATGGGGTTTCTTATTTGCTGCCGTGACCAGTCGCTTGGAGGCGCTGGGTGCATTCTTGGAAGCGGGCGTCGATATTAACGCAACAGATGACGGTAATGGCACTGCCCTCTGTATTTCAGCCCATGACGGACGCCTAGCGTCCGTGAGGGAGCTGCTGCGGCGAGGAGCAGATGCTAATAAAAAGCACCGGACAGGAAACACACCACTCCATGGAGCTTCTTTTAAAGGCCACGTGGAGTGCGTGCGCGCTCTGTTGGAAGCCGGAGCGAGCACCACGGAGAGAAACAATGAGGGGAAGACTCCCCTGGAAGTTGCTTCCTCCGACGACATTCGCATGCTCTTAACTCCTGCACTTCCGTAATCATTCGTTACCGTGGCGTCAACGTTGGCTCCAAAGTTAAAAATTAAAAAAAATTACAATAATTGTATTAATTGTTTTGTGTAATTAGTTTTATTTAGAAAGATACAGATCTTACAGGACTATAGATTTTTTCATGTTTTTATAACATTTTTTTGCTATATACTTCTATAGTCACCTCATTTTTGACCTACTTTTTTATGGATTCCCTTGCCTAGAATGCTGCAAGTTAGTGGCATATTGAGTGGTGACAAAAAGTAAATTTGCTTTTTGAGCATCGATTGGAATGCTTCCTATCTACAGACCTACTGCAAACTTTCATCCCATTTGAAGGTAGTGGTGGATTTCTTGAAATAGGCACCCGGCTCTCTTTGTTCTGTCTTACAAGAGTTACCAACTTCCAAAAGAAACGCTCTCGTGAATAACTTGATTTGATTCCATTTTGGATTCAGGTGAATCCTATATAAGAATTGAGAGCACTAACTTCCAAATATTAAAAACAGGAGCAAGGGCTATCGTCATGTCTTTTCTGGGGTAGGTACGTACTAATTTGTCCATGGCGTCTTCACCGTCTTCGTGGCGTTGGAGTCAAGAATGACTTGGGGTTTTGATTTTTGATTATCCCCAGTTTCAGACATTGGGTGATTGGTGCTAAGCAACGTAACATTTTGCCCCTTTTGGGAGAGTAAGTGTCCAAAGTCGCAAGATTTTGAAAGGCAAATATTGACGAAAAATTGCCCTCGACCCCTAACATCTGAAATCTGCTTTGGTAAATCTGGCTTGTTCTTTATAATTCTCCCCGACAATGGTAGTTGAAGCCGGTTTCATTATTGGCCCAATTCAAGGCTCGTAAAAACGTTGCCACATGTAATATTGCGACCAGATTTTTCTAAACCTTTCACAATGTCTAAAAGTCGCTGTCCCTGTTTGACTTCCCTGGGTATATTCTGATCTTTTCCAGTGTATGCTTGCATATTATAGAGCAGAACATGATAATATGCTCGCCCACTTTTATTTCGACGATTTAAAAATGAATTAAATGTCTTTTTTTAAAACTAATATAATTTAATTTTCGACATTTGTGTAAAATATATAAAAATATAAACTTTCTTAACTGTTCACAAATTGGAAATAAATAAAAAATGTCACAAATGAAAACAAAAGTTACGTGCTGGTACTATGAGTCCCCTCACTATATTAATTAATTCATGTGTTTGGAGAATGTATTACATATTTGCATTTATAAATGCTATTTTATTACAAAAAAAACTTGGAAAATAAAAAATCAGTTACAGAAATCACAAATGTAAATGTTCTTTTGAGCCCCAACACATTGTGCGCCAACATTTCATACAATTCTCTGGACCCTCAGTTATCCACAGTTGGCGGCTGACAATAGTCCACCACAAAACAATCAAGTTGATTGGCCATCACAAGGACTATCAACCCGTATTAGTGGTTCCAAAACAGACTCCTGAATTGATAGAGTAGTCTGATTCCTCATCTTCAAGAAGTTTTCGTTTGAAAACTTGCTCATGTGCTGTTTTGATTTCCTTACCTGTCTGATTTGCGCTTTTCATCCTCCGTTTGTATGTTGTTTTTTTCTATCTACACGCTTTTTTCCAGTCGCCATAAGAGCCTCTTTGTAAGGAGATGTGGTAAGTGGCTTGTAGTGTAGCGATTCATAAAATAGTAGACGCAATCCCTACCGACTAATGCATCTTCTGTGAATAGGTGTTCAATTCCATTTCTTTCACAAAGTCAGTACCCTACCCTTCGAAAATATTTGTTTGGTGAGACCGTAGAATTTACCTTCAATGACAAGCAAATACTAGACACTTTTTCCAGCTCATCCTCCAATAAAGATTTTATTCCTAATTTAGTTAATAAATGCTTCTGTCGAAGGTCTGTCGACACCTTTAAAGGGTATGATGTGGAATGTGAATCTTTACGGAAGCCTTTTTCAAATGTTTTTGCAACTAACTGCGTTGTCTTAACCATGTCTTCAGAATTCCAGTTTTTCCTTGTTTTGGGCCTAGAACCTTTCGTGGTATCGAAAGCAAAAAATAGTACGAACACAGTGTATGTAATATGAGGCCCTTGAAGTTTGGGGCTCATTTTACAACCATCGCCATTATTAAAATTCTGCAAACCAAAACTAGTCTTTGTTACTTTCGAAATTACACGTTGCTGTCGTAAAACAACGTTTAAAACATACTGTATTTGATTCGTTAGGAATTAGAATTGGTCTAAGCGAACTCAAACTGTAATTTAAAGCTAAAGACTTACCTTCCAAAGGTTTTAGAACCGAGAAAACACGAACACTTCTGTTACACATCAGTTCTCATTCACAACTGAATCACAGAGCTACGCTGACAAAACGAGTTACTAAACTTATACTTAAAATCGTTCCTGCTAGGATGTTTGCGATTTATGAATAGGTACTAGGGGGCATTGTTCTATACATATTACCACCTTTACCTCTGCACATAGCTTGTTATTCTGTCACAGTGAGCCCAGATCTTGATCTGTATTTACCAGGTTTTATAGGGATGTATTGCTTGAATGAATATCTTCCCCGAAATGTGACTAGTTGTTCATCAACCGTGACATACTGATCAGGAACGAAGTACAATGAAATTTTATTGACCCATAATTCAAAAATGCCCCTTATTGAAGGCAGCTTGTCTGACTTTCGTGTTCTTTGTCGTTTTGCTAAAGCATAACGCAAAAAATGCGAAATTTGTGAAAATCTATTCCTTTGCATTGCTTGATTACAAATTGGGCGACCCTCTTCTGAATTCCACAAATTCATTAGAGCTTCATTATTAGCTCTGAATACTCCAGCCAATATTAGCAAACCTGCTTAATATTCGAATCCCAGTAATATTTACCCAATCACTTCTATACACAATATTTCCTTCTTTGTTCGTTCATTGTTATTATAGTATTCTTCATATCTAAATGAAGAAATAAATGAAGGATCATCCACATCCACTGTGTCGAGTGGGTTTTTGATTTTCACGTACTATGTTTCTCATAGGTTGCCTTTCTATATTTGAAAAGGATCAGCACGCAATATTTCTTTCTTGTTCTTAGAGCTAGAAATAAAACAAACGAAACTGTATTGCTTGTTAAATTGGTAAATATTTGAAAATGACTACGTGTTTGGAAAACATACTAAAAATACGTACACATACGTTCTGCGTTTTGCTTGTTCATCGTCTTCATGTCCATCAGACAAATCTTTACTACCTGAGCAATCACTATTATCAACCTCCCCATCATCATCAGATTGGTGTTCATTACTTTCATACAGCACGTCCTCACATCAGTTTCAATAGTGCCAATCACCTCCGCAAATAAAGCACGTTAAATTCCTTCGTCTGATATACTATGGCTTGTTCTTGGACTTGACTATACTATCTTGTTCTACGACCGAACGCAACGCCTTTCGCGAAGCAAACGGTTGTAAAACAAGGAACATTAGCGAATTCTAGTGGGAAAAGAAATAAATAATATACTTTAGAGCGTGACCGGTAGATACACTAGGAATCTTCAGGAACAATCGGTATTTTGTTGGGGTCACGGTAACTGATAAACGTTTGTTGATAACTTGGAACAACAAAGCCAAAAATTCAAAATCCTTCAAAGGTAAGGACAACATTAAAAATAAATTTAAAAAACGACAAGAAAATTAGTGAAAAAAATCGGAGACCAAATATAGAACTTTAAAGCTGTTAGTGGGGTCACCTCTGACCCCATGATAGTAACCGAGTTAAATGGGGTGCTGTGACTTTACAAACATTTATCAAAACCATGAGAGTCGAGCATCCTCAACAATCTGCATTAGTGATTTGGCTATGCGACATAATTAAAGGTCTACATCTTAAACCTTGATCTATGAACCCTTCGTAATCAACACCAAGGCTCTTTTCATCGCACTGAACTAGCGTAATGGAAACTGCGGTACACTAAACACAACCTGAGTTGGAAGAAACGTGCAGAAGATATTCCGGTTTGTTTAATATATAATATGACTTATTGTTGATGTAATTGTTAGTAATCACAATAACTTCATTTAACAATTTGTTGGTTCAGAATGTAATATTGTTGTGTTGGTTACATTGTAACTTGCTGCATGCTGTGTATAATCTATTATAAATAAATTGTAGAATGTAGTAGAACCCTTTTTTAAAGGAATAAAAATATCCAAGAAACTACTATTTACTGTTATTATTATTATTATTACTATTATTATACTATTATTTCGTTTTCTGTAAATTATACAACTTGGCATAATTTTTTAATTAATCCTTCGACTATAGGAAAGCAGCATAACACATGCACACATTTGAAAGAGTAAACAAAATACTTTTCAAAAGACAAATGTTACCAGAAATAATATATTTAATTACAATTAGTACGAATTATTTTAATTTGACATTAGATATAGATTTGACGATTTAAAACGACAATAGTATCGATTACTTTTGGTTTATTCTGGGCAGCTGTTTCTGCCCAGCGGGCCTTTTTTCATGCAGGTAAGCATGTAGATACCGGAAGCTCAGAAAAGGATGATAAAATACAGGTATAATATGATTCGGAATGCAAAACAATGCGAGGAATAACAAATTGACAGGTAACTACAGCTAACTTAGATGAGGTGAGGATAAGTGATGAATAGTAATTAATGAGGGACATTATGTCAAACAATTTGAACAAGCAATAAAATAGAAGTAATTAAGACTCAACTGTCTTGGTATTTACACTAATGAAGTTGATTATTAAGAATGTTCAGCATTGATTATGGTCCATCGTTGATTAAAGTGCTTATGTTATGTTCTTAAGTTATGCAATGTGTTACGGTTCAAAATATGGACAATGAATTGCATAGCTATGATTGTCTTGACACTTCAAATCCAAAAGGTGCTATCCGTAATTCAGGAGGGATGAAATATCTACGTAACATTGGATGAAGTAATGAATGCTACTTGGTTTTGATCTCTAAGGCAGTTTGAATGGCAGCAGCTGCTCGTAACACTGGCAGTTTCCAAGCGGCGGCTGTGGTAGTTAATGCCGGGAATGGCATTCAGCGGTAGACATGAGACGTTCTGGAATTTCTGTGTGGTAAACTACAGCTTCACTGGTAACTCTTAATTTTTGAAGATTGTGAAGGTATGACAATACTAGGCCTCCGCGAACAAATTGAGAAAAAGTGAAACTAGTGCGACAGAACATACTTTTTCGTACTAGTTAGTTTCCTAATCTCTTTAATCTGGGCTAGTTTTTCTGTTTTGCCCCAACATTTTCCCAGCTGTATCCCATTGACACCTTAGAGGCCATTCCTCCCCCCCCCCTAGATATTCTCAATTTTTCCGGTTCTTAATAATAGAATTGAAATACGACTTTCTGGAAACTGTAGAGGACTTTTTTATAATTTATACTGTCCTTTCTTAATAGCCAGTCCCTTCAAAAATTTTTAGACAGCAGAGAATTGTTTTTTTATTTCATATGATGCAATTCATTTAAGGCTAAATGTGCCGAAAAATACTTGTAGAAAACTTCAATAGATAGCACGTCAGATATGCATCAGTCACTTTGATCTCAATATATTTTTCTTGCACATGTCAAACTAGTGATGCTGTAACGGAAGCAAAAGTTCTCGTATCATCTGTAATTGTAGTATAAAACTATTTATATTGTTCACATATTTCCGTCTTCCTTCAAATAATGTCATAAAATTGTTGGTGGCATTACTCAAAATATCGATTCCGATTTGGAACTGTTTTCAAAAAGAAAATTGAACTAATTGTGTAAATATCACCAATATTCCATCTCCTCACATCTTATTTTACATATATTTTACTTCTAAGATCTTCCGTTATCATTCCACTACCGCAAAGAATGAGTAGCTATTACGCACGGGCTCTTTCATCGTACGAATCGATTTTTGATCTCAAAACGGCGCTTGTCTCCTTGATAGAATTCACTTTGTCATTCTCTTTTCCCTAGTAAAATAGCTGCAGTTAATTTTTAAAATGTTTTCGTACCTTGAAAAAATTTACGCTGTCATTGTCGAATCAAATTATTGCTCCCAATATATTAGAGACTCCTCAACCAGATGTTTTGGGCGATGTTTTCATTTTGAATATTAAAATTTTGAAATTAAATGAATATGATGTTTGCATTTACAATCCTTGTGTCAGTATCAACAGCTCACTACAAAAAATTCATACACAATACATGTACATTATTTTTACAACCCTTTGCCAGATGACATTGAACGTTTAAATTCGATACAAAAGTTTATGTCCCAAGTAAAAACTTGTCTGCTGTACAACTGTTTCTGTACAATTAGATACTATAACGAGCATTCAAAAGGAAAGTAATATTCATTTTAACAATGACATGTATTATAATGTAATATTTACCATTTGGACTGAATAATTCGAAAGAACCTGTAACAATAATTGTTATTGTACTTCAGTTTCTGGGTCAATGATACCCATCTCGATCAGCAAATGCTGAGATGGCCTCTTGTTTTACTTCTGGACATAAATGTAACTTCAAATTCAGTCCCGCAAGTTTTATCTTCTCATCGTAGCATGTCAAGCACAGTTTTTAATTGTTTTTGATGTAAATAAATAAATGTCTTTGCTACCCTCCTGGTCCGAATCTCGGAGAGGGCGCGATGATAGTTCTGCGATTTTGTTTCGAACAATGACAGTATATACACAAGACTGCGGGTATCAAAAATATTTTTGAACGTGGGGATAGACTGTTCGGAGGAATGACACCTATTTTATAGGCGCCAGCCTCAGTAAAGCAACGGATGTGAGAATCCCTTCGTCACTTCAAAATCTTCTGATTCTCCTACAATTATGATAATTGTGAAACTTCGTCTGTTTATGTGAGGCCGAAAATCTTGATTTATACTGCGCGTCTTATTCTATCTGACCACCGCGGTTGTGAACCCGCGGTGTAGGTTGTTGTTCCGTGGTACCTATATGGGACGGACAGTCGTTCCCTTCACCGCCACACGCAAAGAGGGCAAATTTCACATTTCCCGTATTTTGGCGAAATATCGCATTTCCGTTCATAGGTGGTATCTGAAGAGCAGCGAAATTTTTTAGGGTACTATTGATCAACAAAAAGCGACAAATTCCCATGTAATATTTTTTTTAATTTACATCTGTAATTTCTTGGTTTTTTGGTAATTGCGGTGCTAACTTTTTGTTCAGTTAGCCGATTTTTAGTAGTAGGGTCAATCGGCGAGCGACAATTTTTTGCGTAACAAATTAGCAACAAAAAAGCGACATTTTGAGTTTAATTTCATTTTTTTAAAACTTCACTATGCTAATTTTACGGACCTCGTGAGGAGGACGGTCCGGAAATTCCAAAGCCGACGCGGCACTAACACTGTGGTTCGCCAATAGACATCTATTTCGCTTTAAACACTCCGCTCCATCTCTACTGATGGCTATCGCCTCTAATGATCATTCTTGAGTCACCTCAGTTTAAGGGACTTGTTCGAAGGATAACTGGGTAAAAATCGGAATTATTTGAAACAAAATTTTTCAAGAAAAATTTAGTTCTATATTTCGATTATAAAGGATACGAGAATGTCTGCCCCAATTGCAGCACTAATAGTCTGATTTGTGAAATAAACTAAACTAGTGATGCTACAGAATGGCACAGACTTTGTCGAACTAGTTCGTGTAATAATTGCTTTGCTCTGGGCTACATTTTCGGTTTTACTCCACCCTTTTCATAGCTGCCATCCGTTGCCACATAAAGACAATTAGTTCACATTTTTTCAATTTTTCGATTCCTTAATGATAAAACCGACTCATGACTTTAAGAATAGTATAGAAATGTAAAACCTCATAATACAAGAATATTATTGTTCAAAAATTTTTAAAAAAACTAACGTTTGCGTGTTTCTGAAAATGCAGAACTGCGAGCTCAATTTCTCAGAACACTTTTGAATTTTCGAGGGACTGTATGATACATTATTTAAAGCACGAGTACTCACAAATCCAATAATGTATACAAGTGGCTAGTAATGTAAATATTAAGGACACAAGAGAAATGTCAACAAACATTGTGTACCTACTATCGGGGTTTTCCCCAACCAGGTATCTCCCAGCAGCCGGGCACCGCCTCAGCCGGGACAAGTTCTGAGCGGCCGATCGGTCTCCCGGCATGGTGAGGTGAGCAGGCCTCCGCCCGGATCTTGGCTTCGGTGTACTCGCATCGTACGCCGTCTGCCGATTGAGGGGGTGGGCCACCGAAAAAGAGGATGGTGTCGGAGTTGGGGGGGCTTCGGCAACTCTTCTCCGCTTAAGCCTAAAAGTGACAAGGAACTTCCTGCTGTCATCCAGGTGTCGGCCGCACTCACGTCGTCAGTGCAGCGGTCTGTGCAGGGAGGAGTTGGGGAGGGCGCCCCAAGCGGCTAATACCTTGGTGCGGGTGGTTCACAGCTGGGCTCTCGGATTCTTCGTGGCAGTGGACCGATTCTCATAGGTAATTGGGTAGGATTTTTTGTGAGCGCACGTGAGTGGCGCTGAAATTCGACTCCGATGCTAATCTGGAAATCTAATAGCCCTGAGCTAGCAGAGGACCCACACAGGCTTCAGTAGATAGGCTCTCTCCCATGTGTTGTGTGCCAGGCGTTCAGCATGAAGGGGGCGGCACTGAGCCCTCTGAAGGATTATAGCCTTTAGGCTCCGGAGCTCAACTCGGAGTTTACTCCTTGGAACACACCAGGTAAATGCCGGAACAGTGCCCTAACAAACGGGCCACGGACCGCGCGCGATCTTTCCTTCCTCTTCCTTATCCTTTCCTCGCCCTTGACTTACACATTACCATGCACCACACTACCACTTATGCCGGGAGACCGATCGTGGGCTTAAAACTTATCCCTGCTGGGGCGGTGCTCGGCTGCTGGGAGATACCTGGTTGGGGAACCCCCCAACTAATCGACGGTACGTGGGGCTCTGCAACTCGCCACCCACCGGAGCAAGATCACCGCCACCCTACACTCGCGAGTCTTATGACCTCAGTAGTTGATGCGCCCGGAATCATTAACAATTCAAACTTTGGAGGTTATGTTCCAATCCTGCGGCCTCCTCCGAGGGCCCTCTTACACCAGTCGACGCTCTGGCGGTCGCCTGTCCATGAACCCCTTCCGGGCAGTTACACCTATCGGGGGAACATGGCGTGGTTGGCACCGGAAACCGAGTTAATTGGACGGGCGATGTTACTTGTCCTTCGCAGACTTTCCTTTGTTCGTGCGAGGGCGCAGCTTGTCCCCGATCCTACCTGGGGTTACCAGATGTACGTATTTAGCAGGACTATATACGTACGTATTTAGTGATTGTCCTAGCGTTAGTACTTATTTTCCAAATCAGAAAAGAATCGTATTTTCGTGTTACAAATAGAAAACGCCTTTTCAAGGACCGTGAATTTAATATTTTCCCAAAAATTACATTTGATTACTTTCTTTACTGCAATCATTTTCACATATATTTAGGGTGCCAACGTTTCATTGTGGTTCTTAGCATGTTGAAAAATTGATAGTTTCTGTTTGTCTGCGATTCGTATCACACTCCTTATCTAGTAAGCCCTGAACGTATCTTACTACGAAAATTGTAGCTTTTACAATTTCAGGAACATATAAGTCACTACTTCCACGCGTGGCTTGAACAAAAGTGCGTCAATTTCAGCTAAGTGTATGCTTTAACGACACAGTGTTTGGTGTTCTCTATATTATAATGAGGAAAATATGTGTACAGTTACTGCTGAGTTGGAGGGGAAATACAAAACGTCGCAAAGGGTCGCACTACTGAGGAAGCAGAGTGTTTAGTTCGCAAATCAGAAACGTACGTATCTGTTACTAGTCGTTGTTGTAATGCTCTGCTTTTGATTTACATGTTAAACTCATTTGTTCTTTATACTCATTCTTACCTGGTAACCCTAACCCTGCCACTCGGCAAGGCCCAAAACACTTGGACCTCCCTTTGACCTCCACAGTCGGAGGTCCTCTGCAGAGTTTTGAAAAAAAAATGGTGTCATGGCACTCGCAAAACATTTACCACGGCATTAAATAACTTTCTCTATGGGACGTATACATTTAGTTATACATTGACAGCTTTAATTTGAAAAATACACAACACCCTCGCAGCTAAGAGACTGTATTTGAACTGCTTGCTGACTTAACGCACAGTACTATGATTTTCTGATACCCTCGCATACGTTGGAGGGTGACGCGTAAATAGAAGCCATGCCCATACACCTTCCCACCGTCCCAGAGTCGGGAGGGAGGGAATTTCCCTGCGTCTTGAGAGGCAAGGTCGAATTCCACACTGAGAATTGAAACCCTTCTCCGTTAATGTCCGGCTGCCACTGCTAAATCACGGGCCACGGGGATAGAGAATATAGAACAGGCTTCCAGATGCAATCATTTCACTAAGAACATTTCGCTTCTCTCTGACAATTACATTAAATTCACATGAATTCCGATTTATAAAGATTTTTCCCCAGGAGGACATGAAAACCCATCCCGTTTCCGCGTTGGAGAGGGTGTGTGTAAGATACAATTTAACTTTACGGGCCGGAGAAATTTTCCGGTTAAGGCAGGTTTCCGGCTTATACACGTCTCAGTTTATACAGATTTTACTGTAATACGACAAAGTTTGTCACATTCTAACATAACTAATTTAAATATAGTATAATAATAGAGTATTGGTCGTGGAATTTCAAAGCAGTCATTTGTGTTTATTTGCAGAGTAGTACACGATGACTGAACAGACTCATATTGAAGAGCAGCCCAATTTTGCCGTGGCATTTGCCCGTTTGGACCTAGTGGAATCCAGAGTGACTCGCCTAGAAGAATCCGTGAGTAGAGCAGTTGAAACCCTCTTGCCCAAAGTGGATGCTCTGCTGTCTGGAAGGACGGCAGTTCCAATCGCACCCGGAACTTCTACTTCGATTGCTTCTACCCTTCCCACATCTATACTTCATTTGGCAGAACATGGGGACGCAGAAGCTCTGCTGGAGTTACTAGCAGTTGAGCAAGTTGATTTTGAAAGTTCTACACAGCTTACCGAAAATGGAGACACTGCACTTCATGTGGCTGCAAGTAAAGGTCACGTGAAAGCCGTGATGGTCCTTTTGGGCGCGGGGGCGAAGGTCAACGCTTCCGGCCACCGTCTGCGCACGCCGCTGCACTGCGCCGCCGCCCACGGCCACCTGGCGGTCGCCCAGCGCCTCCTGTTGGCCGGGGCGCAGGTCGACGCCAAAGACGCGGACGGCCACACGCCCCTAGGCCTCGCTGCCGGGCAGGACAACAAGAACCTGGTGGTGCTGCTTCTGCAGAAGGGAGCGAAACCAAATGAAAAAGACGTTTCCGTGGCTGGAGGAAATGGTTATTGGGATTTAGTGGAGTTGTTTCTGCAAAACGGACAATCTTTCGTTGATTCGTGTAATGAAGAGGGAGATCCTTTAATTGTGCTGGCTACAAAAGCCAACCGTTGGGAAATAATACAAATGCTGTTGGAGAAAGGGGCGTCTGCAACGAAGTGCAGAGACGTAAAAGAGAGCGCGTTGGTGTTGGCGTCGCAGGCCGGTCAGGCAGGCGCCGTGCGAGAGCTGTTACGCAATGGAGCCACGGAGAATGCTGAACAGATAAAATGGGCTCTTACGAAGGCCAAGAGCGCCGCGGTGGTGTGGGCGTTCGTGAATATAGTGCCACACGAAGTACAAGGAAGACCTGGAGGATTGGGCCTCGTACAAGCTGGCTGTGACGGTCGTTTGGGGCCACTGGTAGCATTCCTAGATGCGGGCGCCAATATTAACGCATCAGATAACTACAATGGCACTGCTCTCTACTTTGCATCCGATCGCGGACACCAAGAATGCGTAAGGGAGCTTGTGCGGCGAGGAGCAGATGTCAATCGGAAGCATAGCACAGGATTCACGCCTCTCCATAGAGCGTCTTTGAACGGCCACGTGGAGTGCGTGCGCGCTCTGTTGGAAGCCGGAGCGAGCACCACGGAGAGGAACAATGAGGGGAAGACTCCCCTTGAAGTTGCTTCCTCCGACGACATTCGGCTGGCCTTAAATGGGGAACAGTGATCTCTATATACAGTTACACAAAGGACAAATTACGAATGTCGAGCTTACTTAACATTGTGCATCAGTGCTTCGGCCATATGATGAAATTGAATGTGCAAATCTTATATCTTGATTAATCGACCTGTGGTATTCAACTCAAAGGCTCATTTCATCGCTCTGAAACAGCGAAAGAGAAACTGGGATGCGCCACATGGGAGACTTGAATGGAAGAAGCATACAGGAGATATTGCATTCCATAATATGTTCATTATATTGCTCTGTTGTCGGTCCATTTAACCATTTGTCGGTACAATAAGTAATTTGGGTTGTGTTGGTTATATTGTAAACTTACTGCACGTTGTATATAATCTGTTAAAAATAGATTGTGGAATATTTTATTACAATACTTTCTTAATATAAAAAATCCAATTAAGTATTGTTTATAATATTTCATTTTGTATCAATCATTTAAATTGGGATAATTTTTGTATTATTTCTTCGGCCAAAGAAAAGGGGCATAGCACATTGAAAAATTTGAAAGAGTGAACAAATAGTACGTTTCAGTTAAGAAAAATGTTGAAATGTAGAAATAATTGAATTACATTCAAACAATGTGTCATTATTTAATATTACAGAATATACAAACGTGTATTAAGGAACGTACAAACTACGAAATATTAAATACAGTAATCCCTCGTTAACACGAATTTCAAGGGACCGTAAAACCAAGAGTTCTTGTTAAAAAAATCGTGCTAACAGATAACAAGCCAAATTTTATATTTGGGAAACTTTTTTCTACACACTGGTCATTTACATTATATAGGTACATACGTGCCTATATACTACTGTGGTGGAAGAGTCTATATACTACAGCAGTATAATATTATGCATCTCGTCATAGAAACACTAGTATATGACGTTCTTCTACATCGACAGTGTCTCCAGGTACAGTATATCAAACCTATATCAGTTTGTGACAATAGCGCAAAAAATGCACACAAGAAGGAAATATCTGTCCTTAACGGAAAAAAATGTTCTCACGATCTCATATTTAGTTAAAAATTGCTGTTTATTGGCGTCCTGTCGCAGATGGGAACGAACATGTCTGGTAATTTAACGGCCGACTGTACCTTCGTAAAACTACCAGTCAATTCGGTTGTTGGGAAAACCCGTTCTAAATGTTCAAAGCGTGTAAATACTTCCTGGCGAGTTGTCGGAATGGCATTGTCCTCTTCACTTTCTTCTGATGACATTTCTTGTACCTGAAATACAACTGCTCAGACTTCACTGGAACACACCCGGCAACTTAGTTTTGAGGAGTTTGTTAGTGTAGGTGACTCACTCCAGGCTTCGAAACGTCTTGTAGGATATTCCATTCGTCTGGTGAAGTAACGTTACCATCTAGCTCGTCATCAGGATTAGCGTCTGTATATTTTCAGGATCTGTTAAAACACTTATGTATGTAATTTACCATACACAGTCCCTGGCTGCGGCGATAGGTTTTATTGCCAAGTTGTCGCACCCACCTCCTTTTCAGCAGTACAAATTGCAGCTTTCACAAGTCGTTTACGGTGTTAGATCTCGCTGTATTTAACATATTAATTTTACATTTAATGTTATTGCATACTGTGACCACGAGTCGGGTACATTTCACATTTTATATTTCATACAACGTTCTATGCCTTTCCAACATCGCGTCGCCCGGCTGGCCGTGGGACTTTGGACCCTCTCAGTCTCAGGCGGCCAGCCGACGGCCTGGCGTTCACGAACCCGCTGTCCGTCGGGCTCTGGCCACGCCGTAGATTGGTTGGGCTTTGACGCTGCCCCGTGCTACAAGCTTTTGTGCGTTGCTCCAAAAAATTCACTTATATAATCCAGTTAATATGTGGAAACCGGTGGACTTTCCTGTGTCGTAATGTATTATAACACACATTATGCCTAGCTCATCCTAATTACAAATGTGTAATTGTGTGCTCTCACCATAAACTGTTGTTACAACGCGTACCGTAAGTGTGGTTGCGTCATGCAGCAAGGCAGTCTCCGACACGTGAGTCCATGCTTCCAGCATAAATTGTTTACACATGTGCTGCACGTGATTACTTCACTGGTAGGAACAATCGCATACCTATTATGCAACAATGCCCACTTCCGCGGCTTTTAAAGTAACTTTCTGTAATTGCCACTACCACTCTCTATAATTGCCACTGATGATTCATGGTACTCCCGAACTTGAGTTGCCACAGCGTGCTTGCCAATACAATTACTAACCGTAATTAGTGCAACATGTTAACTATCACTGCACTGTCATATTTCATGAACGACAATGATGGCCATTCGTTAAACGCTGTGGTATTGGAAATGTGCTACGCTCCTACGTCGCAGTAACAAGAACGCGGGCGCCCTGACCGCGAGCGTGTGCGTGTGACCAGTTCCCAATCCGCTCTGCAGGCGGATGACGTCAAGCGCCTTAAGCCTGTTTTACACGATCATTTTTTTCATTATTTTTCGCCGGTACAGAAAGATACAGATCAGACTGGATGTAATTTGAACGAAAAATTGACACATGCTTAAGATTTCATCCAATTTGGCTCCTGGCGGTACTTTACGGGACACTCTGGTTTGTTATGCGTGTGAAGCGATATGTTCATTTTCTAGTTGCGTGAGCGTACTGATGTGTTGAATTGTAATCTAAAGTGGTGAAGTACTGAGAAATAAATTATGGACTGTATTCTAATATTGTTGCATCCGTGCTCGGTCCTAATATAACCTAACTTAATTTGTTATCACAGATGCGATGTTCAAATGTTTGAACTTCAGCGCTATATGCGGCGTCCGGAGGAAGTATTTTCATGATTACGTACAAAAACAGAAATGACTGTGTAAAACGCTGGAATCACTGTCATTCAGTTTCGGCACCGAAACATACTGCGTAGAAACGAACATCCTTTTTCCATCCAGAAAAATGATGAAAAAGGGATGAAAAAATGACCGTGTAAAACAGGCTTTACGCGTGCAATCAATCTTCACGCATTTACAGTATCACAGTTTCGTTTGTATATAGTGTACCATGTTTTCTCATTTCAGCGCCAATATGTTACGTTGGGTTGTAATTTCAGTTTCATTCTAAACGTTTCAGTCTAAATTAGTGCAACAACTTTAATTAGTTTTAACTACATATGCGTTCAGCCACTACAATCATTTCAGCACCAATATGTTGTCTTGTGCTTTCAATTTTATTCTAAATGTTAATGTACTGTTATAGCACCACTATAATGTTCTAATTCTTCGTAAATGCTTTTTCCATTTGGTTGATACAATATACATATTGATATTTGATGGGAAAGTTTTTTGTTAGTGTTTCGTAAATGATTTTTCCAAAAGTAAAGTGTTTGGTTCTTGATTAGATTTAATATTTGACTGTTAAAATTTGCTTGCAGTTCTTCGCCTCAGAATGTGGTACAAATAACCAAAAACTGTTGTGTAAATATGATGTAATTTGATTCCAATAAATGACTTACTATTTTATCAAACAATAGTGATTGTCTTTAATTATTGACAAAGTAAACGTAAAATAATACATACAATTTTCTCAAATTAAAAGCACACATAATTTTTAAAAAATGGACGGAGTCCTGTAACTCAAATGCCACAAGAACCCGAAATTAGCTTAGACGGCACACTTTTTTTGTTTCACTTGTGACAATGTTCCAAGCCTTTATTCAGCATTAAAAAGGGAGTGAAGGTGGTCATAACACATTAAACGCGTAGTAACTCCTTGAAGTAGTAATTTTGTCGTTTTTTTATTTCTTCTTCTTCTTCTTACGAGTCGACGACAGCCAAATTCTGTTTTGCCGATAAGTAGAGAGAGCCAAGTAACTATAATTTCCTAGGGCCAGGTCATCTTTGGATACACCATTAGGGCAGTCCGGGCAGGAAAGTAGAAGATTCCATCATCTCTTCAGCACCGCAGGAGCACATCACTGAATCATTCTGGGCCAAGAATCCCCATTTCTGCATGTTGTATTTACATCTAGCTTTATATCTCTATCCGCTGGGGTCTCAACTCCGATGAAAGGACACGTGGATCCAACTCTTCTATATATTTCACTCAACAAAGGAAAGCAATTATCGCCGTAAATAAGGAAGGAAAATCACCATAAGAAGGAAAGAATTGCCGAAGAAAGGAACCAAGTATCACTGTAAATACCGTTTATCGATCACATGCGTCTTTAACCCTTGTAAACAGGCAACCCTATAAGTTTGTTAAGTACCCTTGTATCTACTTGTAGGTAAAGAAATTTAAAATCCTTAGCAACGGGTTTTTACATCCTTAGTAACCTAAATAAACAACCACCCATTCATCGCAAGTCATCATTATTACGAAAAAATCACATGGTAATATACAGGACAAATAGTAATCAAAGAAATCCATTATTTTTGGAGATGTTGATTATTAATTATATTGTTATTAATTGTGCAGTTTGAAAAATAAATATTTGGTAAATTAGCATTATTTTCGTTAAACTTGACAAAATGGATTCAGTAATATTTACTGACGATGTGGTGTCGCCACTGGAAGTCGACGCCCCACCTTCCTGGCCGATAGTATTTTTTTTTTTTTTTTTCGTTTTTCACTTTATTTACCAAAGACTTCTCAACATAAGATTCGGCCACAGTAGAGCTCCGCCATCCACCAAAACGTTTCAAATCAGTAAGGGAATTTTCAGCGTCCATCATCCTCGAGCCACGGTAGACAAGTGTATTGTTGAAACAGATATATCGCAAGCCATACCCAACAATATCGATTATTGTGCCGCAACAACAGAATTCGTGTGTTTCATATCGCAGTAATGTAAATTGTTTTAAAAAAATGAGATTTTGTGGTGACCGATAAAACGCTGAACATACTACGAAATGTTACAGTGTTATTACTGCCTCGTCCAAATTAAAAATCTCGGCTCCGCTACGCTCCGCCTCGATTTTTAACTTTTGGCATCGCCAGTAATAACACTCATAACATTTCTAGGTATGTTAATAGCTATATCACGATACACAAACCTCGGCAACCGCACAATACACCTAGCAATGAGAATACAAAAGGAAACGCACGTGCACATACGAAAATGCTATCCAACACATTCCGTTTTTTACCATTGGAGAATGCTCTCGCACCGGGAAGGAAAAGCTGAACTTTGAAATAATGACCTAATCTGGATATTTTGTTATCGTCATTGGTGCTTTTTTTGTAAAGTAAAGAGTAATCAGCACCATAATAAATCAATTAGTCTAGTATTCCTCCCAAAAAAAAAAAAAAAAAAAAAAAAAAAAACTTCACCAGTATCCCCCTAAATTAAAATATCAATTTCAAATTCAAGTGACCGCGACATCAGCCAGATCTAATATTGAATGTCAATTTCGGAGAAAATCTGCTAAAAGGGTTAGCCGCTAGCGTTGTTCAAAGACGGACAGACAGACGCTTTGCCGTCAATCGATTTTTCGGTATCAAGGACCCACAAAACATGGATTCTGGCTACACCACATGTTTGAAGCTTCTTTTTTCCTGAATTTAGCATATGGATTTATCCACTTTTTCGTTCCCAGGTCCCTGTATGCAGAGTTTATCTGCTGAAAATTCGCCATTTTTTCGGAAAGTATTACATAACATTCTCTCTACAGTGGTAGTAGTAGCGAAACATTTAAAAATACGTGTCAGCTGCTTTCAACCTAGACCTGATAAAAAAAAGTTTCAAGACCCTAAAAAATAGTGATGTTTTGTGAGTGTGCGAATTGACGTGGAAAATCTCATATACGAGGACTTCTGATGTTTTAGTGTAATATAAATGTCAAAAGCAATTGAGCACCCATGGGGAGAAGCTCCTGGGTTTCACCCCATAATCCAATAATCATATTAAAAAATACAGCTTTTACTAATTACTCCTATACTAACGAAAGTCATTCTTATTCCTCTGCCTCCTACAGAGAAATTTGAGATAGCTTTAGCAAAGTTGGAAGACATTGCCTGAATCTTCAGGACTGCTGAAATTGAGACACATTATGCCCATCCGTGTACATCCGCCGTCTGCCGTCCGTAAACAAGAAAAAGATTCTCAGGCGGCTGTAATTATGTCGGCAGGCCCCAAATGCGAAACAAAATAAGGAAAGAGAAGATATAATAATATTGGCAAAAACACGTATGGATACTTTTTTCGTGACACAAATAACAATTGAGTGATATTTAACTGTCTTCTTTTATCTACGTATACTTTTCAATGTAACATATTTGCAAAGTGATGTTAATGTCACAAATTCAGAGCACGCAATTACTGGCAGAACTGATGTCTATGCGCGTCCGTTTGAATAAGCGCGCACACGGCATGTGAGCGCGCCCTAAAGGTCTATCGCAATGCAAACGTAAACATAAGCATAACGCATAGACGTAAACATTAACATAAGTGATAGACTGAAGTATTCACAATGTCTAACATAAACGTAAGCAAAATACGAGTTTCTATTGACTATGAGACATTCTAGACATTCTGTTGGTTGGATGTGATAAACGATTTCGAAGTATCGACTTTGTCCATGACCCAAATGGAGTTAGTAGGTCTACCGACTTCGCTCTTCCTTCTATTCTGGATTTTGAGATACTGTACTGTGATTGGTTCATTTCTTCTGTCTTAAGCATAAACCCAGAAGCTTGCGAGCTTTTAAGCTAACGTTTGACGTGTTATGCTTATGCGAACGCTTTGTGAAACGAGTCCGCTTGTGGACGTAGTCGTAACTTTTATGTTAACGCCATGCTTATGTTTACGTTCGCATTATGAATGGGCCTTAAGGCAGCGCACTTGAGCGGCGGCGGCGCCAACTGGACACGCGCTAACGGCGCGCAGGCGGAGAGCGAGTCTGTGCCGACGGCGGCGCCCAGTGTAAAGAGGCAGTCAATAGTCAACCCCAGCCAGCGAGTCAGGCAGTCTGCTGGAGTCAACACCAGCCAGGAGGGAGTCGAGCAGTCCGCCCGCAGTCAACACGGGAGTCGTGAGGGTCAGCGTGCGGCCGAGAAAGACGACTCCGTGGCGGTGAACGAGCAGGTCGCTCGCTCTAGAGGAGGCGCAACCCCAGGGGCCGCGGTCCGTGCCGGCGCAGCAGACACACACGGAGGGCGCATTCGCGCTACAAGCACTCTCCATAGTGGGAGCTGGACGTTGTTGACTCCGAAGGTTTCTAATGGTAAAGTTTCATGTTTGGTGAAAAAAGAGTGTTTGAGTTGTCCTACCTCTTTCACTCGTGGAACACATCAGAGACAATCAGACTCTTTCAAAAATCTTATGAAAATTCTAAACAACCTTCGAGAACGAAAATATTGATTACTTTAAGAATTTTTGTCTTGCCAAGATACGGTTTATATTTTTTTTTAAAGTACGAAATACTCTACAAATCTTATCAGTGAAAAATAAAAAGAATATACCAAAAACCTGAAACGTTCAGAAATTTGTGCCAGGAAATTAGTGGCTATCCTGTAAAACAAATTGGAGTATTTAGCAAGAACAGGAAAGGTATTGGAAACCGTTAAAATACATGTATTTTTCTATTCCTATTTCAAATACATGTATGCCTTAATACTGGTAAAATACCTTTACAGGACGTCTTTACCGGTATGGACGTCCATAAAATTTAAATTACACGTTCTTTTAAATGGGAAATAATGTCGCTCACAGTATCCATATAGTGAAAATAACTTCCTTTCGTTAATCATTTTGCGAAATGATTAATGAACTCAAAAAAAAATCATTCACGCAAACTCACACTTGCGTACATGCGCGCACACGCACGCATAGGCGTGCGCGCTCACTGACTTTCTCTCTCTTTCTTTCTTTTTCTCTCTCTTTCTTTCTTTTTCTCTCTCTCTTTCTTTCTTTTTCTCTCTCTTTCTTTCTTTTTCTCTCTCTCTTTCTTTCTTTTTCTCTCTCTCTTTCTTTCTTTCTTTTTCTCTCTCTCTTTCTTTCTTTTTCTCTCTCTCTTTCTTTCTTTTTCTCTCTCTCTTTCTTTCTTTTTCTCTCTCTCTTTCTTTCTTTTTCTCTCTCTCTTTCTTTCTTTTTCTCTCTCTCTTTCTTTCTTTTTCTCTCTCTCTTTCTTTCTTTTTCTCTCTCTTTTTTCTTTTTCTCTCTTTCTTTCTCTCAACACACTACTCAGCAGAAAATTTGCCGGGAACAACGGTAAAGTATCCGGCGCGCACATGTCAGTTCTCCCCCCTGCGAAGAGGAGTGCTTCATCCTCTGTCTGAGGAAAAAAACAGTGGAACTGTAGACGACCGTGGGTCGAAACGCTGTCTACTTGCCTACGCAACGCTGGCCTCTCTGCTCTGACCATAACGGGCTATGCTCGGCAAAGCGACGTCTGATACGGCCGTTCCGAGAATGGAAGTTTATTCCTTCCTCGCTACCGCTTACGCGGTATAGAGAAAGGGACGCAATACTGCGGGGAAATGCAGCGAATTTTTGGAGAAAAGCTCTAATTGCTGGACTCTGATAACTAAAAAATCGATAAATTCAGTTGCTAAATTTTGAAAATAAATTCTCTAACACGTGCAGCCAGAAACCATTTCTGGTCTCTATCTGAATCTCTTGTCTCTCTTTCTGTCTATTCCTCTCTCCACCTGTCTCTGTGTCTCACATTGTACCTCTTTCTCTATTTCTTTTCCTTTCTATATGACACGTGGTGTAGCCAGACTCCGTGTCTCATTTTCGGCGCACTTTCTGTAGTTTCGAAATTTGCATACAAAAATTAAGGTTTCAAAAATACAATATTGATGATAGATTTGTTTTTGCTACATGAAATATGTTCTAAAAAATCAGTTCTTTATAACACGTCATGAACAATTATGTTAAAATATGAGTTGTTTACCGTAATGTTATACTTTTTGAATTTCCCGCACTTCCTTTGATGAGCTGTCAGTATGAAATTCTTTTGAATTCTCTTTGTTGGACGGGCATAGAACTATTACGAAGCTATTTTTATTTATTTATCATAATTTTTATCATCAGAAACAGTTAAAACTGTGTGTGACGTACTATGGGGAGAAATGTTTACTTTGAACGTTTTCTTAAATTCTGGTATCCCAGCCCTAACTCATGTACATGTTGAATTCTGAATAAAGATGGAAACAAGAGTTTTTTTCAATTACACTAGGAAACTAAAAAATTGTTTTCGTATCTCCAGAATAAAAGTAGGTGATTTCAAAGGAAACGATCACGGTGATTTCGAAAATCGTTATAAAACGTTTCTATCACGCAAGGTTCAAAGGATGAACTTATTTAGTCTTTGGAATAAACAAAATCCTATGCTAATTTCCGCATTGTAACTCTGGTTATATTACTAAAACATTGTATGGGCATGCTTTATACGGTAAGAATAAGTTAAAAATCGAATACGCTTTTCGTGCTATAGTATGTAGTTATTAAAATGGTTTGTTGATATTCTCCACAACTTTCGTAGAGCGAGTGACAATGATTTGAGTTTTCCATGTAACCACAACCCAAGATTCGTTGTGCAGGTTACACATCACTTGTGAGCAGCTCCTGGTTTGTCTTCATCACAAACACGGCGGCCAAAGTTTAAAAAATATCCAAGTTTTGTAATTTCATATTTATTTATTTTCCTTTGAAGTTTGGATGTAAATCTTCCACAATCGTAACAGAAGTTATCGGGTTGATTCGCACACTTTCGATGTGAAATAACGAATTACATTTTATCGAACTAATTTATTTCTACAGATCATGTGGCGAATTTCACTTTCTGAACTGTAATGTATTAATGTATTTGAGGCACACGCAAACCAGATACAAACTTCACGTGCACTGCACATGACACCGACTAAGTGTGTCACTCCAACAGTTGAATACTACGATATACTTACGATAAGGTAAGGGGCTAAAGTAATTCATTTCGGTGACTGATGGGCAATAGGAAATATGAGGGTGCACGTGACTTGTTTTCAAAACATCCACGAAGATCTACCGAGACCACCAAGACCAAATCGTAATTGAACGCGACATCCAGACGCGAGAATAAAGACGGCAATCTTCGAGTATACATTAAAAAAAACACGAAAGCCTAATTCTGCTGATATTTCATGAAAGTGGCGTAGATAAACTGAACACATATTTTATTTTTAAAAAGATTTTATGCGTATTGATTCTACATATCCTTTTTTTAATCTTACAGGTGCAATCTTTTTATCTTGCAGGTGTAGTTTAAATGTTTGCATTGATGCAAACAAAATACGGTATATACATACGATATATTTAACAACCGTGACGTGATATATTTTATTGTGATGATCGTAATTTACGTATAAAATTGAGTATGCTGCGCACTCTATATTCTTGAAGGTAAAAATCGTGATCCCTAGTGTTACTAATGAGAATTTGGGTAAATTTTCTTATATGTGAAAACGTATGGAGATCATTTAGCATTGTATGTTGGAGCAACGTGTAATTCGTGTTAAAACGAGCATATTTTGATAATATTACAATTCTATAGTAGTTAATGATTACAATTATATATTTTTCGATGTATTTGCCTTCATTTGCCTGCGCTATCAGTGTTGAGGCTGCGAAATACTAGTAGGATAAGTTGGGAGAGAAATAAGTAGAAGCTGCAACGAAACATCACCTCTTCTATCAGTAGTTTTTTGTCAGACAAGAGTGTTCTGCAAAAGAGACGACACACATTTGACAAAGATTGTTCCTTGGAGAAAGAATTAACGAGTATTGAAGAGATTGTCATAGTTACCTCTTTCCAGACGAAATCAAACGTTTCTTTACGAATTTCATCGTTTTTATTTCATATTACGACTGCATCCAGTGTCTGACTCACCCTGAATCGAACCTTGAAAGCGTCCAACACGTTTTTACTAAGCTTTCTGCACTTCGCCTCTGATGACAATGCGAGCTTGTGGCTTTAACCTAGAAATCGGGGCATTCTCAGAATTCTGATAATGTCATTGATTTTCTCGTCGAATCTTGCGAGAAAGAGCAGTTTCTCAATTTAATTCATTCCTTCAGTTTAGATATTACAATAAATGTGCATACACGGATCACACTAAATTCAAAGAAGGCAATCGATCAAATAATAATTAACAAAACTACTACTCGATATGAAATTGAAACAAAAGATTTAGGATACAGCGATCACAATGCACAAGTTCTTATCATTATAAGAAATGCTAACACTGACACAATAAATAATACATGTATGAGTAGATTATTTACTAAAAGTAAAATAAAATTATTCATCAATTACTTGCTGCATGACTCATGGGACGCGGTTTACAACACTGTTCATACAAACGGTAAATAAAATTATTTTTTTCAACGCTTTCATTTCATTTTAACACTTGCTTTCCTCTTCAAAATAGAAAATTAAATATTTCACGGAAAAGCAATTCTTGGATAACATAGGGGATTAGGACATGTAAAAACAAACGAATTTTTTCTTTCATTTCTAAGCATCATAACGTATCTCAAGGTTTCCTCCTCTACTTTAAACAATACAAATCTTTGTTAAGAAAAGCCGCCCGAGTGCCTCGCCTCATCGCCATATCTCGCACCGACTCGGGGAGGGGGGCTGACTTTTGAACAATCGCAGTGGGCCATGACTGTAAGTGCCCGACCGCGAGCACAGTGACGACGGGCCCCGGCCGTGAGTCGCGCCGCCTACGCCCGGGCCGGCGCAGTGGCGCCACCGGACGCCACAATCAGCGCTGCCGCGCCGCGTCGGCGACGTCCGCCGACGCCGACGCCGACGCCTACCGCCCCACCGCCGCGCTGACTGACAATGGACCGAGCTGGGGCGCCGACCGCCGCTGCTTGACCTCTTCCAGACGCCAGGGCGCAGGGCGGCCGCTCCCGCGAGCCGGGTCATGACCGCCCGGCGGCCGAAGATGAACTCTGGCCAGTACGGCCGCGGAAGATAAGACTAGTTTGAAGTTAGTTAGTAATTATAACCTGAGGCTTCCCCTCGATCACATGAAATTGTCATTAAAATCATTTTTAAAAAGCAATTGAAACAATGCGTTTTTGTGGTAATATTAGACTAGCCCTATCATGCATGCCTCCCTCCAGGGAGTCTACCGACGGAGCAGTCGGGGTAACGCTGAGTCGAGGAAAATCAGGTAATCAGGTGAGTTCGGGGTAACCACGCGGAGCAGAGGGTGTGGTTACATTATGTATATTTTAATTTCCTTATGCGTATAACTCAAACGACATGTGAAGTAGAAATTTGGAACAATTTTTAAGCAAATAAGTTATTTAAATCTAATGAATGTTGTCCATTTGAAAGTGAATAGTGGAATCAGGACGAACACGTATTTCTATACTGTTCATGAAAATATCAAGAAATGTAAGTAATCTAGGTAGTAAATAATGGTATTTAGGAGGTAATAACATTTCTATTAGAGGATAACAAGTTTCCGTCTTTCCTTTCTACGTGTTTTGGACAATTAAAACAAAATAATTCAGGATTCTTTTTTTAATTAGTGCTGCATTTCTTAAGATCGCAAGATCATGTCTTTTGAAATTTTCAGTAGTTTCGCCCAATTCTGAAATTTTAAAAACAATTACAAAAACAAGATTTTCTCAAAAAGGCTCCAAATTTTTCTTTAAACTTTTGGTGGTGATCGTGCTAAATGCTTTCTGTAAGATGACATAAATGCTGTATTGGTTTATTCTTTTGTTTTTTCAAAAATTACAACAATGTAATTTTTTGACATCTCTTATGTCGCTAATATTTACATTAGCGACGATTTGTGCACACACACACACACACACACACACACACACACACATATATATATATATATATATATATATATATATATATATATATATATATGTGTGTGTGTGTGTGTGTGTGTGTGTGTGTATGTATGTATGTATACATGTGCTTTAAATACTGTCAGATAAAGTTTCTTGATAACTCAACAGTGTTCTGTGAAAATGAGCTCAAATTTCCGCATTTTGGGAAACTTTCCACGCCATTTTCTTAAAAATTCCTCAAATTTTTTTCTTCATACTTTTCCAATGGGTAGTGCTAATTGCACGGTTTAATATGACATAAAGTTCATTTTTCTGAATTGGGTAAATGTACTTTTTGTGAAAGATCTCTCACACCATTAATATCCACATTTCTAATTAGGTGTAAACACTATTGTATTTGTGGCTAGAAATGCTTGAAACTTTTTCATATGAAGTTTTTCGAAAACTCAATAGTTTTCTGTGAAAAGTTCAAATTCTGCATTCATGGTAACGCTCAAATACCATATTCTTAAAAACGGCTTCGAATTTGTCAATGATAATTGCCATTTAGCGTGACGTTTTACTCTTCTTCAATATTCTTAAAGTAATAATTCAGTTCTACTACTATAAAACCGAAAAATTGAGAATATTTCAAAAAAAAAAAATCTTTGGGCGGCGATAGATGTCAACTGGCAAGAGATGGGTCAAGTCAGAATAGCTAGCCTATACTAAAGAAATTAGAAAAATAATATGATAAAGTCTATGCCATTCTGAGGCACCACTAGTTTATTTTGTGAGCTTGTGTAATTAATGTAAACAAACAGATTCCGGGGAGAGGTTGCGAGGGAGAATTTGGACTCTAGGCTTGATTACAGTTTTGTTTGTAAATCCTCATGATTTTCGGTACCTTTTCCATAACTTATCTGAAAAGTCCTTATCTCATCTCATAATTGAATATTATCTCTAAATTCTCAGAAATTATTTTCATCTCTGGGTTTCAAATCTGCGTAATGTCTCTGTCGGTTGTACTTTTTTTAACACACTGCTGTTCTTTCGAACACTTCACCATTGTTAGGGTATTTATAGGAGAAACATTTCTCCTCAAATGGAAAGAAAATCAACGGCCGTTGATGGGCTCTCATGTTACCTGAAACACCAGCAAAGGCCCCAGGTTTTCGTCACCGGCGACAGCCGTCTACCCCTCTCTCCCCCCCCCCCTTGCTCGCGCTGCTTCTTTTAAAGCCTGCCCGCGGAGGGAAATGGAGCTCCGACGTCATTTCTCCAAGACCATGGTGCATTTCTTCTGAATTGGGGACGCGGTCTTTAACAAGTTCATAAAGGGACTACCTGATTGTTTGAAGAGCTCTCTTCAATTTTACCTCTTGCTGGGCAACCTCTTGTTTTTGGGCTCTCAAACAACGTAGTTGAACCCGCAAGAACCGGATTTTTTTTCCGTTTAGGAGTCAAAGTTTTAATAATTGGGGTACACTCATCAGTCTTCATTGTGGTTGCGGTATTTACTACACAATCTGGAAATAAATACCCAATTAATAGGTTGTTTTGAGAAGATAAGGTTGCTTAATAATAATAATAATAATAATAATAATAATAATAATAATAATAATAAAAACATTCTCGTGACTTCCCCACAAGAACTAATCAGAACAACAAGCCCAACTAACAGTATAGAACATTGCATTTACACGCGTGGAGAATTAAGATTCTGATACAAGCTGGAATCTGGAGTTTCTCTTTTCCTATTCTTTCTGCTTCTCTCAGTTGTTACGTCTGTAAAAGATGAAATTAATATATTAATATTCCATTATTGATAAACACGATAATTTTTCCCTGTAACCATCACTCTTCATCATATGTCAGAGAGGCATGATATCAATAAAACTGAAATGAGTTCTTACAAGTAAATGAGACGATTCAAAGAGTACAAAACCTACTTATTACAAAACGTGAGCATACAGAATAAACGTAGAAGTAAAATATTATTAATTTTTGTTTGTGTATGTATTTTGAACTTGGGTTTAAGTAGTATTTATAAACTTAGTACGTAAAATTCACATACCTTCTGATGCAACTAAGAAACAATTTTATGTACAACAGGCAGTTTCTCTTAAGGCATTTGGGAAGATACACCTGGGAAAATGTTCATCCCTAACCCCCCAAAACAACATAAGTTTTACAAGGAAAAATAGTTTTTAGTTATTTCCAACCACATATGTACAAACCAGATTCCTGCACACTAGGATTTCCCCTTTGAAAATCTCTGGGAACTGCAAATGGATGTATTCTTGTTCGCAATGTACTCGAGAAATCCGTGTCACTGAATCGATCTGCACACACTCTCGTGTTTCTGTGCAACCTCTGGACATCGCATGACAAATCACTTATCCCGATGCCTCTAACCATAAGATACGCCTGTAATACTCGTAAACAGTAAAGGTAACTGCACCTATTTTTAACAATATTCTTAATAAAGAATCATGTCCTTACCATTCAGTCTCCTTCGACATTTTGAAACTACTGGTACTACAACAGCACATACTTTCTCGAAATATTACAATGTTATCGTTTCTTAATAAAGAATCAACACATGTCCTTACCATTCAATCTTCTTCGACATTTTCAAACTACTGGTACTACAACAGCACATACTTTCTCGCAATATTACAATGATATCGTTATGTACGACGGGACACATTAATTAATGCTGCATTAATTTCAAACAAAAATTACTCTAAAAACTACTAACATTTACAAAAAAATGTACATGACCTTTTGAAAAAGCTAATTTTGCACAACAGACCGTCTCAGGCAAAAAACTATCTCTTCAATTTTGTAGTTTTGAATTTGTTTTTTGCAATTTTCAAAAAAAAGAGCATTACCCGAAAATATTATTAGCATCATATTTTATCGTCTCATTACATATGTGGAGAAAATTTAAAGAAAAAAATTGGAGAGAGAAATATATTTGAGAAAAATATTTCGTACATTTCAAGTGCATAATACGCAAAAACTACTAGTTTTTTTTAAATTGTACCTAATATTTTTAAAAAGCTAATTTTTTACAACACTTTTTTTTTTGTTATTTAAGATCGCATCAACTTCTAGGTCATTAGCGACCACTATTGCTTGTAACGGTATGGTAACTGAGGATAACACGATATGATGATAGGGGGTGAAAGGACGAAACAATACAACCATGCCCGAGGCGGGACTCGAATCCGCGATCCTTCGGTCCGAAATCGCTACGGCACTACTGCCTTAGCGATCTCGGCCACCGGATCGGCTACAATAGACTATGTCTGAGGCAAAAATCTCAATCTTCAATTTTGTAGTTCAATTTTTTTTCAATTTTCGAAAAATAGAGCGATACGCGAAAATGGGACTAGCACCATATTTTAGGGCCGAGCTCTAGTAAGGAAAAAGTAGATAAATCCAGTTGCTAAATATAGATAAAAATTCCTCTTAACACGTGGTGTAGCCATAATCCCAGTTTTGTGGGTCCTTGATACCGAAAAATCGATTGACGGCAAAACATGTCTGTCCGTTTGTAGTCGACGCTAGTGGTTAAACCGTTCAGCTGATTTTCTCCAAAATTGATATTCCCGGACCGATTTGGTTGAATTATTCCCTTGAATTTGAAACCGATATTTTAATTTCGGGGGGTACTTTACATGAAGCACCTGGGTTAAAATAAAATTTAAAAAAACGGCGCCATCGATTTTGATTAAGTTTTGTTGTTGGATAGTCTGAAGGACGTTTAAGAGAATGGCGCAGGTCTTATCTTGGTTGAAAACTCTAATTTTTCGAAAATCGAAAAAAGAAATCGACGTCTTTCTACAACTACAATTACGAAGATACAATTTTTTTCTTAATGAAATGTGTTCATCAAAAACATATTTTCACGTAAAGCCATGTTGATTTTTTCGAAAATATGAGTATTTTTGGAGTAATTGGGGTTCAAAATTAATCGTCCACTCAGAAAATCCTGCGCTTCTGGATCTTAATTTTAGAGGTGTTTTGAGGCAGTTGGATGCTACGTAAGTTATGAAGTGTATTTTTTTTCCGTTAATCGGTCGACTAGGACCACGCAAGCAAGCATCCTGCATTTACCGTGGCTCAGTTTTTATTTATTATCGCTGTAGCAGGTGCCTGCAACAATTCTTTGGGGGGACCAGCATTTAGCTGGATCCGATTTTTATCCCCCATGGTTGTTAGCCCGGGAGTATGGAAGATGAAAGATGATAGGAATGGATTAGGAGGCGATAGGTGATCGTGGACTTTTGGAACCATCCCAGCATTCGCCTTTATGACCGAGGGAAACCACGAAAACCCCGGTCAGGCTGGCCGGCCCGGGAATCGAACCCGGACCTCCCGATTACGAAGTCAGTGCGCTACGCACTGAGCCACTTCGCTCGGTTTATGAAGTATATGTTATTTAATATTTCTTTGTTCGTTTCTTACATTGGATCTGTTGTTATACGTTTACAAATTAATCTTTTAGACATTATTTAAAACCTATTTGAAATATATATGAAATAAAAATTACTAGCCTTCTTCAGACGCCCACTTCCAATTTACGCAATTGTATGCTACCTAAGTTAGTTTTGTACATTCATATTTCATTTTATTATTATTTATTTTAGTTATGTTTTATTTCATTTTAAATTGGTCCTTTGTGTTATATGCGAAAACAAATAGATGAGCGGCCATTGTTGGTTGTTACCCATTGTATCGCCGCACAGATAACAAGCCGATAATGACGGCTGCTCTTCGTTCGCGGTAATGACAATGAATACTTTTATATATTTGTAGAATATTACAATACCATAGTGTTTAATAATTCTTATTTGTATTTTGATCTATTTGTTTGGCTATCAGTACCGAATTATTTATTAACTTTAAATTATTTTACTTTCTCGTATTCTGCTTACTTTTTTGCACCAGATGTTTCTACGATTTCAAATGCGTTTTTTCAAAAAATAATTCGGAGAGAAATTGTGGTATTAATAATATTACATAACCATTACTAATGGAAAGAAAGTACATGCTGTTTTAGCACCTAGTACAGAAGTACGAAAAGGGGGCGGGAAGGCTATCTCCAATAGGGAGCGTCAACGTCACTACAGTGTTGACAAAGCTTTTTTGATCCTCGGTGGCGTTGTCCTCAACTGGGCTGGTGGCCGAAGCCACGTGCTTACCACGTGCTAGCCGCGCGATTGTGTGGCAACACAGCGTCACAGCTGCCCAATTGTCAAGCGCCATCGTAGAGAAATCGAAGTATAATATTCTCTGAGTGAACCCTTATTATTCCAGTCATGATCGTCACGAGACGGCCTTGTTCCAGTCCTCTTGGACCGTAATAGAGTCTCTGACCGGAACACAATTTTCACAGGAGCAGCTAGTGACAAACAAAAAAGTTTCGTAAGGTAAGTTCAACCCACTAAGTTGTTTGACAGGTTTTGAGTGGATCAGTTATTTTTAGACATATGTCTATGGTGCTAGCAAGTTTACAAGTGAAGTGTTGTTTTGACAATAACAGTATACAATGTGATGGCTTTGTTTTTAACATGTCTCGTAAGTTCATAATTCAGGGAATGTTTTAGGTTATTGAGTACTTAATCACATAAAAGATAGATTATTCTGTGAATTCAGACTGAATTTTGGATTTAGTTGACAGTTGGATTCAGTTATTCAATAATTTTTCTAAAGTGTTTTTTGCACAAAAGTGCGAGTAAAACGGAAAAAGCGAGACAGCAATTAAATACATCTTAAAACAATGGGAAGTATTCGAGAAACATGGTACACAAAATGCAGATAGGTGGTAGGAAATGAAAGAAAACATACTAAATCATGGATTTTAGTGTTCGGAGACATGTAAAAATTCAGAATTAATTTCTAAGAAAATTTAGGCAATTTTAATGACTAGACTCCTATCCACAATCTGTTGGAAACAACATAATGTAGTAGGACATCAAAGTAAGCGAATAGATCCACTTCTAACCGTTTTCAATTGTGTAGTACAAACTACACAAATTCTTGATTTAAGAATTGAATTAATTAAATATTAAATAATTACTATTTGTTATAATTGTTGCTCATTGCTAGTTGTGGCCACAGCAATGATAATTGAGGCCTTGCAAAAGCCAATAAAGCTAAGTACCAACATTTTTTTCTCTCTTGGGAAATCAATTAAAACTATGAATTCATTTTCTTGACATACAACCAGAGTCATCAGTAGGTAGATGTTACAGTTACTTGGAAGGTATTTGGAACATCACTCTTAACTGTGTATTGCCACCAATGTATATAATATTGAGAAGTCAAAACCTTCATTTTGAAAATTTTGGTACTCACTTTTTTTGGCTTTGCAAGTCTCAATATCTGTAGTCACCCAGTTTCTGAGTGTTAATACTAATATTCAATATTTTTGTCAAGTGCTTGTCAGTTCACAAAGTGGGTCAGGTTATTAAAATAAAAAAATGACAAATCCTGATGTTTGTTTTCAGTCTGAAGCGCGATAGAACTATCTCTGCTGTTAAGTACATGTTACCAGTATAATACAATAAATAATATTGTTTCATCAAATAATTAAACTGGTAACTAATAACAATGTTATTATAATGCCCAATGTTTATGTAAAATGTTAGACAGATTTCAGCGGGTTTCATTTCCTTAATCTGAAATGTTAAATAACTAGTGGCATCTGTATTGTTGAGGTATGATTGATACCCTTGACTCATGGAATCAATGAGCGATAAAATTATTACAATTAACTTATAAAATAATCACTTATCAATTGTGTTATATATATTCACATATGGTACAAATTTTTGCGGTAAAGCAATGGCGATAATATTTTATCTTGATTACATTAAAATGCCAAAGGTTTATTAGAATGGTTTTGTGGTGATTGAAGAGATGGTATTTTTATTATTTTTGCCATTTCAATATATATTTTTGTCTAATACAGCTCTGAGGAAAGTGAAATAAACACCGAAATGTTGGCATGTTGTGCTCATTTTTATGACTGTAGGCACTATAATTAGTTTAGAATATTATCCCATCATCAGATCTCTGTAAATAATTAAATTATAATTTTGTTCAAACAACTCTTTAAAACAATACAATTCAATAACATTTAATAAAATAAGTGTGAGCACGAGATCAAAAATTTGGAAAGGAAAATCCTAATTCTTTCCAATAGTCAAAAGTTCTAGGCCCAAAATAAGAAAAGAAATGAAATTAGGTGTACTGAAAATAATTCATCTTTTTTCAGTGGCAACAGAGACTTATGCATGATTTTATAATAATACATTTTAAAGGTTAAAAAGAGCTCATTGGAACAATTCTAAAAGAAAAATTAATAATCAATATTTCAAATTAATGCACCAACTATCTATATTAATAAACAAACAAATTGAATATATGACTAAAAATGAATAGTTTCAGTATCTCACAGGTAATGTAATTTCCTGATAATGTTGTTGATACATTAAATGTAGATTGTAATTATAATTTTCCTACTATTGATACATGTAAGAAAGGTATTTCTTTAGATACGATCCAAGACTTTGTGATATCTGTTCATGCTATTCTTGAACATCAGCATTGTTGCTCAAAGAAACAATGAATGCTGTTAGTAACTTTGTGTCTAAACTGTTAATGTTAAGACGACAAGACTGTGACAATCGTGGGAAACTTAATACTTGATATGATTTATTTTGTCAACAAACTGCAAAAAACTGTTGGGGTGAGAGGGGCTGGAGTGGACATTTTCCATTCAGAATGCTCTAACGTAAATTCTTTCTTTAATTTGATGTGCATTGTGGGCCTGCTGAATATCTTAGTATTTCATTTTTACTTTTCCATCTAAGCAATTTTAATATTTTTCTCCTAAATACATTTTAAATATGCTTTTTTAAAACATATATATTTGTCCACTCTACCCCTCCCCTTGGAGGCTAATGTGGACTACCCATGAGGCTAATGTAGACACACACAAAAACAGTTAATTTTTAATTTATTTGTATTTTACTATACTTGTACAAAACCTCACATTAAAAAAAATTCTGACGGCTTATCTATGCAATGTGAAGCATCCTTCACTATTTCCTCACTGATATTGCATCTTTGGGTTTTCCTAACATGTTGTGACCATCTGAAATAGAAAGCAGAGAAGTAATTAATAGTAAGTAATGGTAGGAACCTTTCCTCCTTTGTGAGAGAGAAACTCCCGTCAAAGTTCTTAATTACAGGTATTTTTAAACCTAATGCCACGATGGCTCATATAATTGAGAACTTAAACACTCAGACTAGATCTTTTACACAACAGGACACAGTAATAATTATAGGTGGGCAGAATGACATTAATTCTGGCAGTCACGTTCATGCAGAGGAACATTTAACAAAAATACAAGAGACTGCCAAATACACAAATGTAATCATGACCACTCTGTCCCCTGGCATGACAACATTCCTATAAACCATGAAATTAAGATTGCAAACCATCATATAAGACAGCACTTGAGAGAGACACCTATCACACTTGTTGATCTTGATAACCTCTCAAGAAAACATTTTACTCGGCATGGTCTCCACATGAACCAGATAGGAAAACAAAAACTAGGAGCCATGCTCATCTCGCACCTACTGGAAACCCCTGCCCCTGCTACCTCACATCCATCTCCCACCCATTCTTCTGCCTCTCCATCCACAACCCTCTTACACACTCCGCATCTTTCACCACCATCCAGTCCTCTCTTACCCCCACCAGTTCCTTCTCCTACTCCCACACCTCTCCTGCCCACTCCACATCCCTCACCTGCCCCCAGTCCTCTTTTACCTACGCCTGTTCCTACTCCTACACCGCTCCACTTCTTCCAACTACGTCCTCACCTTTCTTCTCCTCTTCACCTACTTCCACACTTCCTACTCCCCGTCCCATCCGTACATATAACTTCCGCTGCAACTGAAAACCCACTCCTGTGTATAACCTGTAGCATCAAACATCGGCAGGAAAGCAGACAATACACAAAAATAAAAACTATTTGCACATTCTTCACCAAAATGTACAGTCACTGAAAAATAAACCCACTGATATAGAAATATTACTCAAGGAGAAACTCAACCACATTTCAGTATTGTGCTTCACAGAACACTGGCTAACTAAAGAACAATTAGATAACACATATATACCAGGTTTCTCTCTAGCCAGTAGCTCATGTCGAAATATTAACAACGCACATCATGCATATGGTGGGACATGCATTTTTATTAAAAATACAATTAGTTTTGTACCCTACACAAATCACACTCATCTTGTAAAAGAGAAAGACTTTGAAATATCCATCACTGACTTAACAACAATAAAAACATGGGTATTATGCACATATCGCAGCCCTGCTGGAAATTTGAAAACCTTTTTAAAAAATCTGGTAGTTATTCTAATAAAACTTCAAAAAACGCAGACAGTATAAAACTATTCTTTGTGGTGACTTCAATATAAATTGCCTCACACAATCCAGTAATGAAAATCTATTTAAAGACCTACTAAAATCATACAATTTACAAACAACCATAAATACACCAACACGAATATCCAAAAATAGTAGCACTGCTATAGATCAAATAACAATAGATGCAAATAACCATTGTTTTTCTGTTGCTACATTTAATACAGGTTTCAGTGACCACATTACCCAGATCCGAACACTTCCAACAGAAACAAAAACCGCGGAACAGACAACTTAAAAAGAAATCCGTAACTATTCCTAAGGAAACATAATAAAATTTCAAAACTTACTCAGATTTGAAAACTGGAATGAAGTATATATGGCAACCGATACAAATGATTAGTTTAATTCATTCATAAATATATACTTAAGACATTTCAATGCCATTTTCCCTCAAAAACTCAAAAAGATCCAAAATAAGAAAACTAAATCATGGATTACCACAGGCATCAAAGTGTCATGTGAAAGAAAATGCAACATGTCTAAAATACTAACAAATAACAAATGTAACTCAAACTTCATCCCATATTACAAAACATATAATTCGATCCTAAAAAAAGGAATCAAACAAGCAAAAATTATAACAAATGATAAGTACATTGCAAATGCATGTAATAAAACAAAAGCTATGTGGGACATTATCAAAAAGACTACAGCACCAACTAATAATAACAGAAAAAACATAGAGCTCCACTACAAAAACCATACTGTACAAGACCCACAAGAAATAGCTGATATATTCAATGAACATTTTTCACATATTAGTAAAAAGTTAATCTCTCAACACTCTCTAAACAATAAAACACACCAAACAAACACTAATTTTACACAAACTGTAAATTCCATATTTTTATTTGAAACCACCCCCCTCTGAAATTTTTAAAATCATTGGACAAATGGAGAATAAATTCTCAGCAGGCATGGACAACATTCCAGATTTTCTTATTAAACACAGTGCTCCATGTATAGTGCAACCACTCCCTCACATCTGCAATTACTCTCTAAAATCAGGCATATTCCCAGATATATTCAAAACAGCAAAAATTAAACCATTGTTTAAAAAGGGCAATAGTTATGACCCAATGAACTACAGACCTATCTCCCTGTTATCAGGATTTTCAAAAATTCTGGAAAGGCTCTTCAATGATAGACTCAAACAGTTTCTCAATGCAAATAACGTCCTTACAAATGCACAACATGGCTTCAGGAGTAATAGATCCACAGACACAGCCATCTTCTCCTTTTAAAATGACATACTTGTTGCACTAAATCAGAAGGAAATTCCCATTGGCCTTTTCTTAGATTTGTCAAAAGCCTTCGACATCATTGACCATCATATACTTGTAAGAAAACTAGAAATGCTAGGGATTCGAGGCATTGCAGGCCAATGGATCAAATCATATTTATCAAACCGTAGCCAAATAGTTGCCCTCCAACACACTAAAGAAAACAAAATCTCCTCATACTACTCCTGTCCTCAAATAATAAATTGTGGAGTCCCGCAAGGATCCATCCTCGGGCCAATACTATTCCTTATATACATAAATGACATGCCTTTGGCTTTAAGGAACAACAAAATAATTTTGTTTGCAGATGACACAAACATCATCATCAAAGCAAAAACACAACAATTATTAGAAAAAGAAACTCGCAAAACTTTGCAAGCACTAGTAAAATGGTTTCAAGACAACAAACTCATCATAAACACCATTTCAAGTTTTAAATATAGAATGTACTACTATTGTTAAATTTGATGTAGTTGCAAACATAATTGATATGTATTGTTCCAATATTATTATTATTATTAATGTAATTATTATTATTTTGTTATTATTATTATTTTGTTATTATTATTATTTTGTAATTATTATTATTATTAATGTAATTATTATTATTAATGTAATTATTATTAATATAATTTTTATTATTATAAGTAGTAGCATTAAAATAACATCTTGAAATGTTAATTATTAGCAGATAATTTATCTATTGTATAATATCTTAATCTAACTGTAACAAGTATTGTATTTCTAGGCCAATGACCCCATCTCGATCAGGTTTTGTTCAGTTTCCCTGGTCCTTTGAGCAAATGCTGAGATGGCCCCTTGTTTGCTCCTGAACAGTAACTTCGCTCTCTCCACCCAAGGCATCATATTGACTCGTCATACAAGATTGTAATTGTATATGTGACTCAATAAATATTATTATTATTATTATTATTATTATTATTATTATTATTATTATTATTATTATTATTATTATTGTTGTTATTATTATTATTATTATTATTATTGAGAAAGATAGTATTTACTTGTTTAGCAATTAATGTTCATAAAAGGTACTGATAATTTTCAGAACAGTTCTAAGAAGAAAGGTAGGTAACTAATTATGAAAGAGTGCATTTACTTATTTACCAATTACTGTCTACAAAAGGTACAGATTATATTATTATTAATTCGATAATTTACAGAACAATTATATTTAATCTCAGGGCTGCATTGAAACAATATAATATTGTGTCTATAGCTTGAATGAATCATGTATCAAGCTCTCTTAAACAGTGCGGAGTTGGTCATTTAATTAAAATTCTTTGCTCATGTGAGATTATATTTAGACACACTTTGAACAAAAACTGTAAAATTTAGCTGTTGAATACTGTGGGATTACAGTGGGATGGACACTGCTAGAGTTAATGTCCACATTCATCCCCACTGTCCATTTATAAGATTTTGTGTCAGTATCACTTCTGTGTGTGTAAGGTAACTAAAGCATCAAGTTTTCATATAAAGTACATTTAAAATCCTTATTCTAATATCAAAGTTGTGTACTTTTTAATGGAGTCACAACTTCTTCGAATTCAGTCACAAAACACCAATCAATCTTTACTTTATGACCACTGAAGAACTACTTGCCAAACTTGGTTGACTTAAATAGGGCTGTGAGGCCAACATCTAATTAATAATTTTGACAGATTACATGTGTTACAAGTGGAATAACCACATTGTAGCCCCTGACCGACACTAGCAACCCCTCTCCCCTATGCGACATTAGTATGAAAAGTGCAGTAAACCACTTAAAGAAAAAGTTATGAAAAATAACCCAAATGGCTGGTTTATAAAAAATAACGAAGGAGTCGCTCATTTAGCCATTAATAGGGTTGATTATTAAGAAAGTACAAACATAGTTAAAAGGTGGGAATAATTATAAAATCATAATGCAATAAAGTGCGATTTGAAAATTTATAACAGTTTTATTGAGAACAAAAAATTAAGAATAATATGTTTATAAGTAATTGAGAAGCATGAAAAATGTTAAAGATGATGTGTATTATCAAATTTATCACACTACAGGCACCACAGATACATCAATGTATCAAAAGTGTACGTTCCTTGCCTCTACATTAAAATTCATTGTAGGAAATAAATAGAAATACTCTTAAAAATAGTTTTGATCTTGGTATGATTAGAAATATCAAAATTTCAGTCTGGCATATACTTGATTTCCAGAAGTAGTTGCTGTCAGTCCTTCATAACCTCTATTACTAAGATCTAGGAGTGTATCTTGAGAGAGATTATAATAATAATAATAATAATAATAATAATAATAATATCGCAAAGGGCAAAATATTGATTATGATAAGGTTCATTCTATAAAATATTGCATTCAAAATTAATAAAAAAGTATACCAGAAAATCAAAAATGCTTTGAAAGGCTGTCCCATTGGTAGTTTCTTTTCTGAAACTTTCAAATTGAAGGTAGAAATCACAGTACTAAATGTATGTTTTTGGTGTTATGGGTTGATGGTGTGACTTTGCTGGCTAGCTAACAGTGTACCCAATGCAACGCTTGGGGGGATAAGAGATATAAGTGGCAAAATAATGCGTTCCCTTCACCCTAACTAGCTAACCCTACCTGACTGAGCTTTTTTATGTCGTACAGCTGCAGAAACGGATATGATTTTTAAGGAAAGCTACAACAATTTTTTTGCCTTGATCGGGAATCAAAACCCAGGACCTCACTGTGGAATGCTAATATACTGACTGTTGCTAAGGTTGTGATGTTGTAAGTATGTTGATATCATGTAAATGGTTGGTAATGATGAATTAATGCAGTGGCAGGATTCAATAGTAATTATCTTGTTTACATTAGAAACAGTAGGAATTTAAAAAAAAAAATATTTTGCAGATTTAACCATTGAAAAAATGGAGAATACAATACACTACCTGGTATAAAAAAAACTCATACATGCAGATTAAAAAAAAACAACTAATAAATAACTGAAATAACTGAACACTGGTATCCATTTAGCTTTTTGGACAATCAAAGTATAAAATTATATAATTTTTTTCACTGTATATTCTGGAACACAACATTTTGCATAATCATATGTAAACAAATGCATGTAAATTCATTTATTTCTGAAAATGAAAACAAATTTTGATGTTATAGTTTAATACAAAAGTATGAAGAATAAAATTGTGCAGTAAGGAGATTAAATTACAGAATGAAACGAGTATAAGTAAAAAATATATGAAGTACAAAATATATAAATAGATGGAAGGGGACTTACCAAAACATGTTCAGATTAATTAAACTTAAAATAAAATTATGGGGATAAAACCAATAATAAGGAAAAATATTTCCTTTGTTAAACTAACTGAACCCAGCCATAAGACGTAATTTACAGTGGGTTTGGATAAATTGTGAGATAATAACAATCCTACTAATTCCTTGAGAAATATAAAACAAAGAAATCTGAAATATTTTGAAGGTAAGATAATAGTAAACAAACATCTTCATGAACCACTGAGAATCATACCTGGTATAACCAACATGCTTTGAAAAGAGTTGAATATTAATAATGTACAAGTAGGATGAACAACCAAATAATATTGGTAATATATCACAACGATAAGAGCAAAATAATGGACCAATGAAAAGTTAACTCAGATTCAATGCCACGATTGCCCCCATATTTATATTGGTCAGGCAAATTAAAAATTAATAAAATATGTAAAAGAAAATAAATACAATACTCCTGAACATATCTATCTATGCACTTCTCTTGTGAAATAGAGAATAACCATTATACGGATTTTTACAATATTTGTATAATAGATCATAGTATGGGTAGAAAGTATCAAGGTTAAATTCTGAATCATGAAATATCAAATTGGCACCTACAATGATAAAAAAACTATGACTTTACAAGCGTAAATGATAATATAATTTACAAAATAAAATGTAGTAAAACATGGCTATCTGAACTTGCACCGCTTCATGTACTCCTATATTTCTATTTTTTTATAATTAGGGTTGATCATCTGATTGCAAAAGAAACGTTTCTGTTTTTTCTTAACCCCTCTTCTTCCTGTCTCTCGCCCCCCACCCGTCTTCACACCCAACCTCTTGGCTGCTCTCATGGTGGCCTCTTGAGATGCGTGAGAACTCAATCGTAGTACGCCTCCAACCCAGCCTTGAACTTGGGTCTTACCAGCTTGAGTTTTGATGTTAATCATCCTTTTTGTTAGAATATGTTAGCACAACAAAAATTGAAACAAAAATGGGTAAGCTCACAGCTTTGCCCTTGGTAACAAACTATTTTTAACATATTTTATTTAATGATAGAGAACTGTAATATTTTTATGTATTTAATAAATGTTATTAATTGTAACATTTTTAATGTAAGTTATTAAATTTTGTTCAATTGTCTTGAGTAATGTTTGTACAAATGTGTACGTAATTAATGTATTTACAGAGACCTGATGAAGGGACCAACAAAATCCTCGAAATGCCACACTAAAAAAAAAAAAAAAAAAAAAAAAAAAATTGTTGAGGACTAATAAAACTAAGGATTTATGAACAACAATTATATACATTGTTTCTTCTGATATATAAATTTTCCATGGTAAATCACCCTTGGCTAAGTCTGGTAGACACGTAAATATCATTTGTCTAAAATTGGAAACAAATAATTTTATAATGTAATTGAAGGGGTCCGAGGAAGACTGGTATTCCATATTTCATAAACCCGGAACAAATGTTTTGAAATGTCTCCTAAAAACAAATATTATGATTGAAATGCTGAACAAACATATTAATGGAACTACCGTATGTGTGTAGAAAGCAGCCAGAAGTTTATATAGAAACTAAGGCATGTTTCAATTTACTAAACCTTTGTTTTTCTTCTGGTGAACAAAATTTACAGACGTATTATGTTCCCCAACCCCTTCAATTCTAATTGTAAGGCATAGATTTTACTACATTATGATGATTTAATATTTCAAAAAATATATTAAGTGAAAATAATCTTGAATATCTCATCCAATAGAAATAAATAGTGGCAACATCTATTACTCACTTGACAATTTATTCTATTTAACATGTGTTAATCTTTGTAGTTCAGGAACACAGATATACCGACACTTCATGGCAAATTTCTTTAGATATTGGCTTGTTGAAATTGTTTAATTGCTATCTACAAGAGTGCATATTTTGTGTGTAAATATTAATGGTATGCGGAGGAATTAACAAATTTTATTATCATGCCAAACATTCAAATAGCACGTGAAATTTCAAAGCAACTGATATTTTTGTTGTTTATTAGCAAAAACATTTTTGAAGTTGTGAGTAGGGCTTATAAAGGCGAACCAGCTTGGAAGGATAGTCAGAAGTGACTCTTAAAAACATTGTACACTAGATGTCAGGACCACAATTGCAAAATTATGGCGAGAAGGAAATTAATATATTTTTTTGTTGTTGTTAACTGGACAACAAAAAATTGGAACAAGTTACCTGCAGTACTTCTAGAGACCATGTTAAGAGTGTGTGAAGTTCAAAAATAAATAAGAAAACATAAGTTACAGATAGTAATTGTTCAGTTGTTTAGACTACAGCATTCTAGTTTTGTATTAATTAAGGATTAGTTATATTATGCATAAAAATATATAATGTATTATAATTTGATGTACTTACAAATGGAAGGCTGCATCAGAATGCCCACAAATAGAAAGCTGCTAGGATCTTTCCTAAAATAGTGAATATATAATAATAATAATAATAATAATAATAATTATTATTATTATTATTATTATTATTATTATTGAATTCTCATTTTTCTCATCCAGAAGAGGCATTTAGTGTATCAGTTTGAAAGAAGACTAGTAAAAGTATTTTAAAATCTTACTTTTTTATTACACATAATCCGAATTTTTTAGTTCTTTCGATTGGCGAACTATCACAATTTGTGATCTGGGCTGTCCGACATCATTTATCACAATTTGTGTTTGGATTTATGCCAATAACGGAACATTTTTATTCCAAAAAAAAAAAATTAAAAGCATTGTCAATGATTATTAGTGATTCCGGGCGCGTCAACTGCCAAGGTCATGAAGTCTCGTAAGTGTAGTGTATGCTTTTTGCTCGGGAGATCATCTTCGCTCGCTGGATGGTCAGATCCGGCGCTGACCTACAGTCAGCAAGCGGGGTTTTCCCTAACCAAATATCCCACCAGCGGGGCACAGCCCCAATCCGAGACAGGCTCAAAGCTCCCGACCGGTCTCTCGGCATGTGTGGTAGTGTAGTGCATGTAAGTGTTAGTGTATGTAGGTACGGGGAAAGATAAGACAAGGAATGGGATCGCGCGCGGTCCATGGCCGTTTGTTAAGTTACTGCTGCGACATTCGCCTGGCATTGACCGGAGAAACGACGGAAAAATGCCGATCAGAGCAGCCGGCCTATAAAATTCTCTTCCTGGCAGCGACAGGACACGACCCAGCTCTCTATCTGGTGTTTAAAATCCTGTCACCGTCGGGTCTGGGAACTAGAACTGTCAGAGGCACTGTAGTGACATCCGTTGATGCCCTGAGTCACCTCTTCCGGTATAGGCGTCAAAGTATGGGAATCAGCTCTAAAATAATAATTAACTGGTTTGAAATGTATTTAAGTGATATTGAAAGTTTCAATGTCATATCTCTAATTCAGTGTACAGTGAAACTTCTGTCAAAGACAATTTTTTTCTTGGCACATTTTCAAAATATTCTCACAAATTGCTCCATATTACTTTCCCGTATACATTCGTATATACGAAGTAATATACAAGAAAGTTATGTAATGCTGTACGAAACGGATTTCCGGCAGAAAAAATTCATTGCCGAGCTCTGATAACGAAAAAATGGATAACTCCAATTGCTAAATTAAGAAAAAAAAATATTATCACGGGATGTACGAAGAATCCCTGTTTTGTGAGTCCTTAATACCGAAAAATCGATTGACCGCAAATCGTCCGTCCGTCTGGTGTATGTGAACAACACTAGCGCCTAAACTAGGGGTACGATTTTTTCCCCCAAGCTGAATAAACCTCTGTCGGTTTGACCTGAGTCGAAGCTCTGCGATTTTGAAAATCATTCATTAATTTTTGGGGGTACTTAACATGAAACACCATAGACATTTTCAATTGTTTTTTCAAAAACGTCTCCAAATTCTTGCATTAAATTTCTTGTAAGAATATAGTAAAATACACGTATGAAGGTGGCATAATTCCGATTTTCAGGGTTGACTGTAAATATTTGAAAATTGCAAACTTTTAAATTTTTTGCGGCGTTTTCCTACAACTACAAACTTGAAGATAGATTTTTCTTCAAATGAAATTTGTTCTCCATTGTGAGTTCTTTCATTAAGGTCATGCAATTTTTTTATTTTTTTTATTTTAGTAGTTTCCGCACAATATTGCGAGCAATATATGCAATTTTTAAAAAACTTACAAAAACAAGATTTTCTCAAAAACTGCTCCAATTTTTTTCTTTAAGCTTTTGGTTAAGGTGGTGCTAGAAGAACTGTATGGTGACAAACACCATATTGCTCTATTCTTTGCTTTTTTAATAAAAAAATTGTCATTTTTTACGAGTCAAAAAAAAATTAAAATTTTCTTATTTTAAAAAATCAAAAGAATAGAACAATATGGCTTTTATGTCATCATATAGAGAGCATCTCTCACGTCGTTAATATTTATATTAGCGGCAATTCACATTATATTTATGAGTACATGTGCTTTAAATAATGACATATGAAGTTTCTTAGAAACTCTACGTTTTTCTGTGAAAACTATCTCAAGCTTCCGCATTTTCAAAACGCTCAAACGCCATTTTTTTAAAAACGGCTCCAAACATTTTCTTCAAACTTTTCGAACGAATAGTGCTAATTCCCCTCTGTAATATGACATATCGGGGTATTTTTTGTTTTTCAAAAAGTACCCAAATGTAATTTTTTGAAAGATATATCACGCCGTTAATATGCACTTTTCCAGCAATTTGTAAACATATTGTATTTGGGAGTAAATATCCTTCAAATTACTTTTAATGAAGTTTTTCAAAAACAAAAAAATTTTGTGAAAAAGTACTTCAAATTTCGAATTTACAGAAGCGCTTAAGCGCCATATTCTTAAAAACTGCTCCAAATTTTTCAAAAAAAAAATTGCAATTTAGCGCGAGGTTTTATTGTTCTTTAACATTCTTAAAATAATATTTCCCTTCTACTATTAGGAAAACGAAAAAATAAGAAAATGTCGAAAAATGTACTTTGGGCAGCGATACATTGCAGCTGGCAAGAATATGTGGCAAGTTCGAATAGCTAGCAGAGACCAAAAAAATAGAGAACTAATACAAGAAAGTCTGCGCCATTCTGTGGCACTACTAGTTTAAAAATATATCTCCTGTTAGTATTTACAATACAGGTATTTCTTATACTTTATTGTATATAGTGAGTACAAGTGATTGTCAGGTGTTCTTATGAAGTTCTCGAAAATTTTGGGTGAAAGTGGACTTAAAAATGCGCATTTTCGGAAGCGCGTTAACGATATATTCTTAAAAACCGCTCAAAAATGTTAACTAAAAATTGTGTATACGACCAGATTTTACCTTCTATAATATTCTTTGATATATTTCTATTCTACTTTCACATCTCCGAAAACTTCAAGAATCGAAAAATATGTATGCGTCAATATGATAGCTAAGAAGAGGGTGGGGCAAAAGCGAATAGATAGCGCAGACTGAAGTGATAAGGAGACTCACTAGTAAACGAAGATCTGACATTTTGTAGCGCCTCTAGTTACTTTTTTGCATATATATACCACCCCCGCCTTAAGTAAATAGCAGACACCTAATGGGGAGTCTCAGAGGAATGCTCTTGAAGAGCTTTGAATTTACCTCAGGGAAGCGGGATCATTGGGGATGTGTGGAAGGATATTCAGAACACACAGAATCAATTAAATCTTGCTCATATATTGAAACATCAAATCAAAATACATTATTTACAAAATTTTGAATCTGCACACGTCCTTTTCCACGAAGGATTTTCTCCTAATCTGATTCAATCTTAAATGAAACTTTCTTTTAAATTAGATCTCTTTCAATAATTTACCCGTGCACAGCTAATACTTCTTGGCAATCATCGTTAAATTTCTCCCAATCCTGAAATTATTGTTAAAAACACGTAAAATAAAATAGTCTTACATACTCGTGTAACTCTCAAATAATAGTATCAACCAGGCCGACACATCTAATAAATTTTCTGAAAATTAGTGCAATTAAACATGAAAATTATCCAAGTTAAGAAAACAACGCAGCAGGTTTTAATTTATTTAGCCCAAAAAAAAACAAAAACAAAAAAAAAACACACACACAATGAAAACTATGTGTGGGGGAGAAGATTATCTGCAGTAATGTTACAAAGTTCAAGACATTTCATTAACTAATCCTAGATTATAGTTCTTTCTGTTCTATTTTATAATCCCTGAAATCAATTTACGTTGGCACAAATTCCGTATTGCACTCTTAATTATTCACGACGCATCTGATTCAACTCATCTGGTAGCGAGTGCGTCTTCTGCTGTCGTCGACCTACGAGCTCGTGGTGCCCTCTGCAACCCCCGTTAACAAAAGTTCCCGTTCGTTATAGAGCGATTGTTTTGAAAATGGTTTGTTTTGCCAGCTAGTTCTGGCAACATAACTGGAGGTTCTGTGGTCGTTGTGTTCTTCAGCCCATTTGCCTCTCGTTCCTTCGTTTGCAGTTGGCTAACTTGTAAATGGCTTCGATGCTTCCTTTTGTGATGTCCTCGTCCGACGAAAATGTAGTTTGCCACGAGAAATAATTGAAATTAGGAAGTGCGGTATACTGTGCTCTTCTGTAAAAAATATTTTTTTAAATATAAACATTACATTGAATTTACTTTTTGTGTGATAAGTATTGTGATTAACAGTCTTGAATGTCTGACGCGTGCTGTCGCACGAGTTTCCTGCTCCTATGCTGTTTAGTGGCGAACTGTGATCGAGAACGTTCCGTGGTTTGCATTTTGTCATTTTTTATATATAACTACGACGTTGTGAACCATGAGAAGACATAATGTCTTAACGGGAGCCATTACCATTAACGAAGAGGCGTGGCTGAACAGCTGTCGCGACGGAGAAATACTTCTCAGCATTTCATGTGATGTTCACTTGTTTAGCGAACTGTCATTTTGGCTCATTGTTAGGCGGATTCTTTTATTCCTTGGCTGCAGCTGAGCACGGCAGTTCGTCGTACCTCGCAGTCGGCCTTTGCGTCGCCTCGCAGCCTGACCTCATCCACCCGAGGCACACTGCAATGCGTGGGCTGCGTCGCCTCCGTCTATCGCAGCGACATCCACACCCGGGCCTTATAACTTGCAAATAACGTGGTGGAAACCATTACGATGGCGCGCTCTGCTGCAGCACCTTCGTACAGGAACGAAAACCATCGATACTTAAAACGTGAGTGGCTGCTGCGTGAGTTCGCGGGTCGCAAGCTGGTGTGTATGTTCCGAAAGAGAGCGGCGATCTTCAGGCTTTCTTGAGGGGTTTCTTATATATATATATATATATATATATATATATATATATATATATATATATATAGTGTGTGTATTATAGATAATTGAACCTTAAATATAAACTTTTTCTATTTCTCACCAATTTGCCAACTTTTATGTGCGGAAGTTGGCGAGCCTAACCTGCAGATGTACCCGGCGACAGTAGCGCCTCCTAGAGTAGCACCCTCGATCTTTGTCCCCTGTTTTTATGGAGAGTTGCAAGGCCCTGATCCACACTTCCAGAACACTGCAGTTCGTCCGACTCGCGCCTGCCATCGTCCTTAGTCTTCTTTCTTCTTCATCCCTCAACCAGCGGAATACACGTCTTCTACCATTTTCTAAACGCACCCTTTGCACTTTGCTAATGATTTAAGACTCAACAGTTTTGGTGTCTGCCCACGGTTTTCCTATGTTCCACTGCCACTCTCACCAACTAAGTTCTATATCGCCGCCTCAAATATGCAAATTACTTTCATTTACATGCGGGTAACTGAATACGCTCACCACACAGTTCCAATTCTCAATACTTCCACATTATGCTGCCGAAAACACGCGATTCCAGTTCCTTCGCACAAAATTGTTGGCCTAAGCACAATCAGTACAATGGAAAATAACAATGTCTCGGTGTACAAGTGTCACTCTCACTCTCTCTCTCACTCTCTCCTCTCTCTCTCTTTCTCTCTCTCACTCTGTCCTCTCCACTCTCTCACTCTGTCCTCTCCACTCTCTCACTCTGTCCACTCCTCTCTCTCACACTCTCTCTCCTCTCTCTCACTCTCTCCTCACTCTCTCCTCTCTCTCCTCACTCTCTCCTCTCTCCTCACTCTCTCCTCACTCTCTCCTCTCTCCTCACTCTCTCCTCACTCTCTCCTCACTCTCCTCTCTCTCCTCACTCTCTCCTCACTCTCTCCTCTCTCTCCTCACTCTCTCCTCACTCTCTCCTCTCTCTCCACTCTCCTCGCTCTCCTCTCTCCTCGCTCTCCTCTCTCCTCGCTCTCCTCTCTCCTCGCTCTCCTCTCTCCTCGCTCTCCTCTCTCTGGCTCTCCTCTCTCTGGCTCTCCTCCCTCTCTGGCTCTCCTCCCTCTCTGGCTCTCCTCCCTCTCTGGCTCTCCTCTCTCTCTGGCTCTCCTCTCTCTCTGGCTCTCCTCCCTCTCTGGCTCTCCTCCCTCTCTGGCTCTCCTCCCTCTCTGGCTCTCCTCCCTCTCTGGCTCTCCTCCCTCTCTGGCTCTCCTCCCTCTCTGGCTCTCCTCCCTCTCTGGCTCTCCTCCCTCTCTGGCTCTCCTCCCTCTCTGGCTCTCCTCCCTCTCTGGCTCTCCTCCCTCTCTGGCTCTCCTCCCTCTCTGGCTCTCCTCCCTCTCTGGCTCTCCTCCCTCTCTGGCTCTCCTCCCTCTCTGGCTCTCCTCTCTCTCTGGCTCTCCTCTCTCTCTGGCTCTCCTCTCTCTCTGGCTCTCCTCTCTCTCTGGCTCTCCTCTCTCTCTGGCTCTCCTCTCTCTCCTCTCGCTCTCCTCTCTCTCCTCTCGCTCTCCTCTCTCTCCTCTCGCTCTCCTCTCTCTCTCTCCTCTCGCTCTCCTCTCTCTCTCTCCTCTCGCTCTCCTCTCGCTCTCCTCTCGCTCTCCTCTCGCTCTCCTCTCGCTCTCCTCTCGCTCTCCTCTCTCTCTCCTCTCGCTCTCCTCTCTCTCTCCTCTCTCTCTCCTCTCGCTCTCCTCTCGCTCTCCTCTCGCTCTCCTCTCGCTCTCCTCTCGCTCTCCTCTCGCTCTCCTCTCGCTCTCCTCTCGCTCTCCTCTCGCTCTCGCTCTCCTCTCGCTCTCCTCTCGCTCTCTCTCGCTCTCCTCTCTTTCTCGCTCTCTCCTCTCTCTCCTCTCCTCTCTCTCGCGCTACTGCAAACTATTAACACGGCGGCTCGTACAAGATGGCGGCCGCTGATCTGCAGTCCGCCGTATTTATGTGGCATCTTTCTAAGGATAGGGGAGGCGCGACGTCATGCCCCTCCCGGGATTTCCTCGGCTAGCGTAACTGTCCGTGCAAGCTGGACGTGGTGTTGCAGTCAGCGGATACAAGGTCACGCTTCTACTGACTACTCAGCGAACTGCGAATCTTGCGATCGGCATCACTTACATATCTCAGAGCTGATTCTGCAGTTGCTTCGTGGATCTGAAAGTAACCTCTGCTTCGAGAAATGGCTGGTAAAATTTCTTATAATTGGGGGGAAAGCTATATTGGTGGCGACTCTCATGAGTCATGACACATTGAAACCATAACAAAATCGTAACACGTAAATTTAGAAATGTTACAGTAGCGTAAAAGTGTGTACTGCAGTTTATTTTTCAATTCATTTCAGATGTGAATTTTTTAATACATATATTTATCTAGCTTTTCACCGTTATAAAAGTTATGTAAATAAAAAAAATGAATTTTCATACATTCTCGGATCCGGACTATTTTTATACATTGAAAATTTATTTTACTATAACAATATTTACATTGATTCTGACTTAATTTATTACTACTCTTAAAAATTACATTTTTGGCCTTGTACATAAAATAAAGTGAAAATCTTTGTAATTTCTTGATCTGATCACTTCCCTTTGTAGAAGACGTTCTGCGCTCTTGGCCGTTGGTCCTGGTTCTCAAACAGGTTATCCTTGCTGACTGCGACTCCCATTCCTTCCATGTTCCCCCCCCCCAAATTATTGCTTTGTTAATTTCGCCATTTTAAATATTGTCGTTCGCGACTTTATACGGACGTACTCGTTTCGCGTTACTACATTGTATCATATTATTCAATTCATGTTCTCAACGAACTTTTCAATTGATGCCTAATACATCTTTACTCGCTCGCAGTTATACCCCGTCTTATCTGTGTCGCGGTTCTGTACCGTATTACTCTCTTGCGTCTCTATTGTTTCAATGCTGTGCTGTCCTTCTTCCTTTGCACAACACTAAGCTCTTTTATTTTTCAAAACATGCCATATTATTAAATAATTAATATTTTAATTTAGATAGCCGTGTATTATCAATACATAAAAACATGGATGTTCTTTTAAATAAGCGATGTATACCCTAGCAACGTCACGTTTCTTCTTTAATTTCCCCCAAAGCTATACGATATATCGTCATATCTTGTCATTCTATTATAAATAATTTATAATAAATGTCACTGAGAGGACAAAACTCATCTTAATATTTAGCTGCTTTACTTTCCCGAATACGTATGTGTATACGGAGTAATCAAAGTAGTATATGGAAACTTATGTAATGCTTGGTAAAATCGATTTCGAGATTTCAACAGAAATAAGTTTTGGGGTCTTCTGATACCGAAAAAGTGTTTTTACCTTCTCACACTAACGTAAGAAGAACAAGTATTATAATCGTGCGCCGGAAAACGGCGAATTTTCCATACAAACTCTTATTGCCGGGCCGTTGTAAGGAAAAAGTGGATAAATCCAGTTGCTAAATATAGAAAAAAAATCCTCTAACACATGGTTTAGCCAGAATCCATGTTTTGTGCGTCCTTGATATGATTGACGGCGAAACGTCCGACCGTCCGTGGTCAACGCTAGCTAAACCGTTCAGCAGATTTTATCCAAAATTGATATTCGACAATTGTTGTAGCTGATGTCGCGGACCATGGAATTTGAAACCGAAATTTTAATTTTGGGTGGTACTTTACATAAAGTCCCTGGGAAATTTTAAAAATTAAAAAAAAGGTTCTAAATTTTTGATTTAATTTTGTTGTTGAATAGTGCAAAGGCCGTTTAAGAGAATGGCGCAGGGCTTATTTTCGTTGACATCCCCGATTTTTCGAAAACAGGAAAAATACTTCAAAATTGGAGTTAGAGATTTTTGTCTGTTGTACAAAGTTAGCTCATCAAAAAGGTTCTGTACAATTTTTTGAAAAAATTATTAGGTTTTGCGTTATTTCTGGTTGAAATTAATAAAATATATACAGGTTTTACACCAACTACGGGCCATGAAAAAAGTGAATCAATAATATGAAAAATAATTAATTTAATTTTAATCTTAATTTTTTAGTGAAAATGATAATATTAATTCTATTGTTGCTTTCTCGCAATTTTACATGACTTAATTCCATAATTCGTATTCTTAGTGTATTGATGTAAGAGTACTTAGTGGCGGCTCGTGCCTATTCGCACGTTCGCATGTGCACACCCAAATTAATTCGGTGCATTTTCTCTTAACTATCTCTAAACAAGAGGGGAATGTACGTCCTCTCAGAGTGTGTCCGAAACATGAAATTTCTAAACGCGCCGTCTGGAAGCAGCGATCGACAGACCGCCGCCAGTGCCCTGCGTGGAAGCCAGCCGGCGCACACTCGGGAATTGCGAACGAGTAGAGCGCGTCATTGGCTGCCGCGGGGCTGGAGGGAAAAGAGGGAACCGCAGTGGCTTTATGGACGGAAGGAGCGTTTGGTTGAGTGTGCGATCGACACTGCATCTGCGCAGGGGCGATTTCAGCAAGTGCCTTGACATGTCTCGAAGATATAACACTCAGCACAAGTTTGTAGGAGCAAGTTTGACATTGAACAAAGAAAGTGTGAGGTATCTCTCCACTGAAAAAAGCTCTCATCCTTTCCAATAAAACAGTTCTTCGCTGGTGTGCAAAACGCGATTGTATTGTTGTGGGCAGTGTTGCATTCATAATAAATGCATTCATAAGAATGTATGATCATTCTCATATATTTTGGAGTTGAATTACAAATCCATTTCGAATTAATGAAAACCCAAATGCATGTTGTAAACGTATGTAGTTGGCTACTTTTTTATGCTTTTTGAAAAACCGAAGTTAGTGTTCGTTTTTCTGTCAAGCGTGAAGAAAAAATTTGCTGAAACGAAACACACGTTGCATTGACTCCGTCACACAGTGTAGACGCAAATTATTTAGATTGTTTTGAGTATTCAGAAACTTGTACTTTTATCCTAACATTTGTACAGCGAGCTTATGAATAAAAAGCTCTTAAACTAATGCGCGAATAAACTTTTGAATGAACGTGTATGCCAGCAACGATGTATGTCGGTAAGCCCAGTATGCGGGAAGTGCGGTGCAGCAGTGGACGATCCACATCCCTGCGCTACACCACCGCACCGTGTCAACTGTGAAGGTGACCATCTATCCAATTACAACCAGTGCCCTACCTTTCTCCGGGAAAGAGATTCAGAAGATGTCACCAAAAAAGTTTCCTTCCCCCAGGCCAAACGTCGGCACCAGGCTAGAACCTGTCTCGATCCTTCTCCAGTACCTTAAAAGACAAGGGTCCTCAGGGGTAACAGAAAGTTGTCAAATACCTGCTCCATAGGCGCACGTGAGTTGTCAGGTTTCACCTATAGACTTCCCTGCGATACTTTTCCAAGGTGGAAAGGCCGTGGAAGAGTCCTTTAGGCACCGATTTTTAGCAGCACGGATGAGGGCACGGGCAAAATCGAAAACATCTCCCACACACTAGAGAATGCGAAACTAGTGCGAAATTGTTCGTCACATACAAACACCTATTTTGGAAGGGATCAGAGTATTGATCATGGATATTCAAGGCAATTATCTGTGTTTATTTTTTTGCAGAGTGATACAATGGCAGAAAATATTGAAGAACAGGCCAATTTGACTGTGGCGTTTGCCCGTTTGGACGTAATGGAATCCAGAATGACTCGCCTAGAAGAATCTGTGAATACAGCAATTGAGACCCTAATGCCAAAAGTTGATGCCTTGCTGTCTGGAAGGACAGCAGACTCATCCGAATCTTGTACTTCGATTGCTTCTACCCTTCCCACATCTATACTTAATTTGGCAGAACATGGGGACGCAGAAGCTCTGCTGGAGTTACTAGCAGTTGAGCAAGTTGATTTTCAAAGTTCTACACAACTTACGGAAAATGGAGATACTGCGCTGCATGTGGCTGCAAGTGGAGGACACGTGAAAGCCGTGGTGGTTCTTCTGGGCATGGGGGCGAAGGTCAACGCTTCCGGCCACCGGCTGCGCACGCCGCTGCACTGCGCCGCCGCCCACGGCCACCTGGCGGTCGCCCAGCGCCTCCTGTTGGCCGGGGCGCAGGTCGACGCCAAAGACGCGGACGGTCATACACCCCTAGGCCTCGCTGCCGGGCAGGGCAACAAGAACCTGGTGGTGCTGCTTCTGCAGAAGGGAGCGAAACCAAATGAAAAAGACGTTTCCGTGGCTGGAGGAAATGGTTATTGGGATTCGGTGGAATTGTTTCTGCAGAACGAAGAATTGTTCGTTGATTTGTGTAATAAAGAGGGAGATCCTTTAATAGTGCTGGCTGCAAAAGCCAATCGATGGGACATGGTGCAACTGCTGTTAGAAAAAGGAGCGTCAGCGACGAAGTGCAAAGTCGATGAAGAGTGCGCGTTGGTGTGGGCGTCGCAGGCCGGCCGGGCAGACGTCGTGCGAGAGCTCCTGCGCCGCGGGGCCACAAAGAATGCTGAACAGATTACTCAGGCGCTTACGATGGCCAAGAGCGCCGCTGTAGTATGGACCTTCGTGGACGTGGTGCCCCACGAAGTGCGAGGAAGGTCTGGAAATTTTGGCTTGTTACAAGCTGCGTGTGGCGGGCGTTTGGAGCCTCTGGTGGCATTTCTGGAAGCGGGCGTCAACGTTAACGCAACAGATGGCAATAATGGCACTGCTCTCTACTTTGCATCCGATCGCGGACACCAAGAATGCGTAAGGGAGCTTGTGCAACGAGGAGCAGATGTCAATGGGAAGCATAGTACAGGATTCACGCCTCTCCATAGAGCTTCTTTAAACGGCCACGTGGAGTGCGTCCGCGCTCTGTTGGAAGCCGGAGCGAGCACCACGGAGAGCAACAATGAGGGAAAGACTCCCCTTGACATTGCTGGTTCGGATAACGTGCGCATGGCCTTAACTGGGGGCAGTGAGTGACCTCTACATACATTTACTCGAAGAACAAATTGCGAATGTCAAGCATACTCAACATTGTGGATTAGTGCGTTGGCCATATGATAAAATTGAAGGTCCAAATCTTAAATCTTGATCTTTTGACCTGTGGTATTCAACTCAGACTAATTTACTTATCGCTCTGTAACTGCGAAAGAGAAATTGTGATGCACCACAGGGGACATAATTAGAAGAAACATGCAGAAGATGTTGGTGTCCTTAATATGTTCATTATGTTACTCTGTTATTGTTGGTGTAATTGTTAATATCAGTCGGTTTCGTTTGTTGCTTACATTGTAAAATTAATGTATATTATATATAATATGTTGAAAATAATTTCTGGAATATTTTATAACGTTTTTAATAGAATACAAAATATAATAAACTATTGTTTATAATTCATTTTATGTCAATTATACACATTGGCACAATTTTTGTATTATTGCTTCGTCCGAAGGAAAGAATAACACTTGTAAGAATTTGAAAGAGTAAACAATTACTTTTCACTGAAGAATGTTACCAGAAATAATTTAATTACATTCAAACCGTGTGTATTACTTTATATTTTACAAGGAACGTGTTCCTCGCGCAACTTTTCTTGAACGATGACCTTGCTTCCCGCTCTCTGGCACAAAAAACAGATGAAGGCAAAAGCTCGCAGCGAGCACTGATGACATTCCAAACACAGCTTCACTGGCGCGAAATATAAACAATTTTCTTTTGAAGACGAGAACTTCTGTTATTTTCTTCAAAAATCTAAAGAAATGTCCGAAGCAGGTAGGGATCTATCAAAGGAGATACCTCGAACTCCTGATAAAGTTAAAACGCAAATTATTGAGAACGTTACGAAGGCGTAGCTGATTCTCCAGAGATTGGCATTACTTCATAAAATCTAGTGGCCGATTTCGTAAGTAATACCCCCACTCTACCCGCATTTCTTCAATCCATCGTTCAAGAAAAGTTGCGCGAGTAATACCGACTAAGGAATCACTCATTTACATTATATAAGAACGTACGTGCTATAGTGTTATATTATTGTTGGCGTCATAGAAACACTATGGTATATGACATTCTCTTACATCGTCAGTGTTACCAGACACAGTACATCAATCATATATCAGCAGCAGTAACACTCGCGAAGGCATTCGTGAAGAAAATTACTGTAGTGTATCGTGAAAGTGATGTTGCAGAATTGAACAGACTTTCTCATATTAGATTTGTAACTTCTTTGGTCTGGGATAGGTTTTCGGGTTTGCAACGTACTCTTGCACGCTGCCATTTATCGCCGTTTCAAAGACATTTTTACTTTCTCGTATACGTACGTATATATGGAATAATGTACGTGTTATAGTGAAAATTATGTAATGCTACGGAAAATTTATTTGGAGATTTTAACGGAAATACTATGACCAACCGTCGGGGTGAGTGGTAACTTCACCCTTCAATAAGCTAGGTCAGTCAGTAGGACAGGTTACCATGTGTTTAAATATGTATATATAAAATCTTTCGGGGGTTCTCAGGGCTGTGGTTTCTTTGTACTCATAGGATTCTCACAATCATTCAAATAAAACCAGTTTGCTATTAAACGAAATATACTGCAGTCTCCTTCAACTTCTCTCACATTTACAAACAGAATATACACAACATTTAAATTAAATCTTTCCTGAAAGTAAAACAATCCTTACATGCTAACATATTTACTGTACATACTTCCAATGACCAAGTTATCTTCTTATCTTTACAATGCTACCATAACATATGACATTACTTGGATTTCATTTCCACATTAAGGAAAAAGGATCGATTCATTAACCTGAATTAACCTTTTAAATAGTTACAAGTCCTTTCTAATCTGATTACTGCATTACTCGGCTCTAACTTGATTTTAAATAGTGGATTCCTCATTGGATCGTTCTGACTTGATTTCGACTGCAGAGTAACGAGACGTCGGTTACATTCTATCATCAGGGTTTTGTCGTCGTTCTTGCGTTCGCCCTGTGACCTGCAAGTCGCCTCGCCTGCAGTTGCCGGTGCCCAGATTCCTTGAAGTACGCGGTCGGTAGCTCACTACTCCTCGCTGTCCAAAATCCAAATCCTGATCCAAAATGTCCTCTCCCAATTACGTGTTGTGCAAAAGGGAAGTGAAATCAAAGAAATGTAATATAATAGCTAATTCTATAACCATATAAAGAAACTGAAAGAATAATCGCGTGTAAAATACACTTGTATGTTTTATGCACGTGTTCTCTGCTTTCAAATCGTTAGGTTGTATTTTACATACGCACGCTTCCTGTAACATATTTCTTCTATATTTAAATTTACAGTTAAATACGTTCATTTACCTCTTCAGAATGTCGGCGAAGAGTTTCTGTAGTTTGTCCGTATTGGCTGCCGTTTTGCGAACTTACGTTTCTCTCTGTGTGGAAAGAGGAATATGTCATATTTTACCTTGACACAGGAAAAACGGGTGGTTACAATACACGTTTTGGGAGCCGCTAATAAATGTTTTTTAAATTGTTTATTATTGAAGAGAAATTAAATAATTCTGACAAGGACTGGGGGGCTGCAGGCCACCCACACCAGCCACCGCTGTACACAATACTACGAATATTACTCCATTCATACATAGGTATGTATACAAGAAAATTAAGCGGACAATTTCAGAAACAAGATGCAGTATATTTACTTAATTGCTATTTTACAAGATCGCTATTTTCGTTTCATGAAATTTGAATTTTCTTAAATTACACAATGTATTTTTTAAATAATTCACGTTGATATTTAGTCGATTCTGTCAATTCATACCATTTGTGAGTACCAATGTTTCTTATTATTTCGTATGAAGTTTCTCGAATACTCGAAAGTTAAATATAAAAATGAATAGATGTTCAGTGCTTGAGTAGATTGTACATTTTTAGAAACTACAACAAATTTCCGCAATATCGAATCATGCTGTACCCTTTATGGTAGTCTTAGTCATACTTGAATTCTATTATTAGGGAACCGAAAAATTGAGAAAATGTGAAAAAATGAACGTTTTCTTAGAAAACCATTTTCTGAGTATAACACAGGAAAGAAAATATCATACAGTCTATAAATATTTTTTTCTAGATGATTCTGTGCAGTTAGCTAATTTAAAAAAAAAAGTTCTTTATTGAGAGCAATGTTGTAGAACGTATTACTAAGGTAACTTTGTTTGCATTATTGCTAACGAAACTATTGGTGTCAAAGTCATTGAACTACATAAACTTAATGCTATAATGCACATTAATGACAAAGTATACATAAAAGTGCCTGATTTAGTTATATAATTAGTTTTATCTATTGTTACAAACCGTAACACATTTACAAATTGAAAGGTGTCTCGTCTAGGTTGAGGCAGGCGATCCCATGCACACGGACCCAAAGCTGTGGGTTTGAATTACGCGTAAGACCCTAATGTTTCATGTAGTTATCGTGGCGTGGAGGGTATTACGAGTCCTTGGTGTATTTTGTGTAGTGTACCTTAATCCTTCCATACTCCCGAGGCATGACAAGCTACTATGTGAGATGTGTGGGTAAACGAGGAACTAGAACCCTGTATCCAGAAGCACCGCGGTAGGAATACCATGGGCAAATACGTAAAGGTACAGGGTCGAGAGAGACTTATGCGATGAGCGTGAGGCGCGTAGGTGATCTTCAGTGGGGAATTCTCCAGAGAAACGGTATTACGAGGGGCCCTGGAAGGGTCTTTTAGGCACCGATTTGCAGCAGCAGGGAAGTGTGCACGGGGAAAACCGAAAACCTCTCCCAGGCACTAGAAAATGGGGAAACTACCTAGTGCGAAAATGTTTGTCACATTCTAACACTGTTTTACCTCTTAAGCAGTACGCATCTCACTACTTACGCAGTAGAGAGAAAGTCAAGTAATGCTGCGCGAAATTTGCGGCAGGAAAACACTTATTACAGGTCCCTGGTAACGAAAAAGTGGATTAATCCAGTTGCTAAATTAAAAATATCCTCTGACCCGTGGGGTAGCCAGAATCCATGTTTTGGAAGTCCGTTTTACTGAAACATCGAAGAACGGGCAAACGCCCGTTTGGAAACAACGCTAGCGGCTAATCTGTCCAGCCAATTTTCTCCAAAATTATTTTCCCACCGATCTGGTTAATGTCACGACGCCATGAATTTGAAACGGATATCTTAAATTTGGGGGGGGGGTACTTTACACGAAGACCGAAGGACATTTAAAAAAAATGGCTCCATCGCTTTCGATTACTTTTTTCTTGGAAAGTTGGACGTTTCGAATCACTCTGCGAAACATATGTAAACATACTACTCGTAAATAAACTAACCTTCCAAACACGTATTTTATATGACAATGGTTATGACATGTCGCAAGCTCCAAGTGACTCCCTTTACATCGCTAAGTGTCCTGTATTGTCTCTACAGTATTTGATTAGAATATTCATCATAGAATTTCAAAAAAATATTTATGTTCTATCTTTTACAGAGTGATACGATGGCAGAACATACTCATATTGAAGAAAAGGCCAGTTTGACTGTGGCGTTTGCCCGATTGGACGAAATGGAATCCAGAATGACTCGCCTAGAAGAATCCGTCGGTAGAGCAGTTGGGACCCTAATGCCAAAAGTGGATGCCTTGCTGTCTGGAAGGACAGCAGACTCATCCGAATCCGAATCTTGTACTTCGATAACTTCTACCGTTCCCACATCTATATTTAATTTGGCGGAACACGGGGACGCAGAAGCTCTGCTGGAGTTACTAACAGTTGAACAAGTTGATTTTCAAAGTTCTACACAACTTACGGAAAATGGAGATACTGCGCTGCATGTGGCTGCAAGTGGAGGACACGTGAAAGCCGTGGTGGTTCTTCTGGGCATGGGGGCGAAGGTCAACGCTTCCGGCCACCGGCTGCGCACGCCGCTGCACTGCGCCGCCGCCCACGGCCACCTGGCGGTCGCCCAGCGCCTCCTGTTGGCCGGGGCGCAGGTCGACGCCAAAGACGCGGACGGCCACACACCCCTAGGCCTCGCTGCCGGGCAGGGCAACAAGAACCTGGTGGTGCTGCTTCTGCAGAAGGGAGCGAAACCAAATGAAAAAGACGTTTCCGTGGCTGGAGGAAATGGTTATTGGGATTCGGTGGAGTTGTTTCTGCAGAACGAAGAATTGTTCGTTGATTTGTGTAATAAAGAGGGAGATCCTTTAATAGTGCTGGCTGCAAAAGCCAATCGATGGGACATGGTGCAACTGCTGTTAGAAAAAGGAGCGTCAGCGACGAAGTGCAAAGTCGATGAAGAGTGCGCGTTGGTGTGGGCGTCGCAGGCCGGCCGGGCAGACGTCGTGCGAGAGCTCCTGCGCCGCGGGGCCACAAAGAATGCTGAGCAGATGAAATGGGCTCTTACGAAGGCCAAGAGCGCCGCTGTAGTGTGGACCTTCGTGGACGTGGTGCCCCACGAAGTGCGAGGAAGGTCTGGACATTTTGGCTTGTTACAAGCTGGGTGTAGCGGGCGTTTGGAGCCTCTGGTGGCATTTCTGGAAGCGGGCGTCAACGTTAACGTAACAGATGGCAATTATGGCACTGCTCTCTACTTTGCATCCGATCGCGGACACCAAGAGTGCGTGAGGGAGCTTGTCCGGCGAGGAGCAGATGTCAATCGGAAGCATAGTACAGGATTCACGCCTCTCCATAGAGCTTCTTTAAACGGCCACGTAGAGTGCGTGCGCGCCCTGTTGAAAGCCGGAGCGAGCACCACGGAGAGCAACAATGAGGGAAAGACTCCCCTTGAAGTTGCTGGTTCGGATAACGTGCGCATGGTCTTAAAAGGGAGCTGTGAGTGACCTCTACATACATTTACACAAAGGACAAATTATGAATGAATGTCAAGCATACTCAATGTTTTGATTTTGTGCTATGACAGTATGATGAAACTGAAGGTCCAAATCTTAAATCTTGATCTTTTGACCTGTGGTATTTAATTCAAAGGCTAATTAATTGATCGCTATGTAACAGCGAAAGGAAAACTGTGATGCACCACATGAGGGAATTGAATAGAAGGAACATGCAGGAGATGTGGGAGTCCATAATATGTTCATTGTTACTGTTATTGTTGGTGTAAATGTTGCTTTCCATAATATCATTATGCTACTCTTATTGTTGGTGTAATCATTAATAACAGTCGCTTCATTGAATCATTGGTACGTACAATGAAGTAATTTTGTGGTGTTAATTACATTGTAAACCTACTGCATGTTGTGTATAATCTATTAAAAATAAATTGTCGAATATTTTATTAAAGGACTCGTAATATAATAGAAAATTCCAATCAACGTTGTTTATAATATTTAATTTTCTGTTAATCATACAAATTGTGATAATTTTTGTATTATTGCTTCGGATAAAGTAAGCAGTATAGCACATTGATGAATTTAAAATAGTTAACAAATACGTTTAGTAAAGAAATATGTTACCAGAAATAATTTAATTACATTCAAACTGTGTGGCAGTATTTAATATTACGGAACGTAAAAAAATAACGGAAGATTATATACAGTAATCTTTGATTAACAGGAATACCAAGAAACCAAAAAACCAAGAGTTTGTGTTAAAAAAATCGTGATAACGCAGAAGCCATATTTTATATTTTTAAAACAGTTATTTTCTACACACTGGTAATTTACTGTACGTAGATACATACGTGCCTATATACTATAGTAATGGCCTATATACTACAGTAGTACAATATTATGTATCTCATAGAAACACTGTAGTATATGACGATCTTCTACATCAACAGTGTCTCCAGGCACAGTATACCAATCTAATATCAGTTTATGACAACCCAAAATTCACACAAGAAGGTAATTACTGTACTGTAACGTGAAAAAATATACTCTCAGATCATTTTTGGTAACAAAATTGCTGTCTATTGCGCTGTCGAAGATGGGAACAATCATGCCTGGAGACTTCCCGGAAACTGTATCTTCGTAAAACTAGCCGTCAATACGGTTGTTGGGGCAAACCGTTTTTAGTGTTCAAGGCGTGTAAACACTTCCTGGTGAGTTGTCGGAATGGTATTGTCCTTTTCACATTTTTCTGATGACTTTTCTTGTAACTTAAACACAACTGCCTGAACATCAGACTTCACTGTAACACACCCGGCAACATAGTCACGTACACTAAAAAACTCCTCAAAACTAACTCCAGGCTTCGAAACGTCTTGTAGGATATTCCATTCGTCTGGTGAAGTAACGTTACTATCTAACTCGTCATCAGGATTAGCGTCTGTATGTTTTCAGGATCAGTTAAAACACTTACGTATGTAATTTACCATCACATTCCCTGATGCGGTGACATCGTTTATTACCTCCAGCATACTCCAAGTTGGCGCATCCATCTCTTTCTCAGCAGCGCGAATTGTTGCTCTCACAAGTCGCTTACGGTAAGACCTCTTCGTAAGAGAAATAATACATTAATCCAAAGACTGAAGGCGACTTGTTGCATTTGGGGGTAGGAATACATCTGAACTCTAATGGGATTTTAATACTACCCCTCTAATAAACTTTTTACGTTTTCTTTGCTTACCATAAAAGGAAACATAAGCACTTTTTTACGAGTATATTAACTTTTCAGAATCAAGTATGACAAAATGATATTGTAAATTAGTCACAATACTTAGGGGCCCCAAATCTTTGGAAGCCTCATGGTCCCATCAAGCCGAAAGAGGGCCCTGCTGATCAGCTTTTGATCCAAGCTTTTATATGGTGAGAGTAGATGTAAGGAAAAATGTCAACGTGAATGTTCTTAAAAGAACGCGGTTTCTCAGGCTTACCGTTCACCCATTTACGGTGTCTATCACTGCCATCTGCGTTGCGTACAAGGACAACGACGGGCTGCATCATGGCACTTGTCACCATTAGTTCCAAGGGTACGATTCGGGTAAAGATAGTAAAAATTACGGTCTTGTATATATTGTAGACATCGCACGAAGCATACTTTTCTCTCACCTGTTCATATTAATGCAATCAATTGTTTGCTTTTTCATCAACTTTATTTGCTTCACTAAAAATCAGTAATGATGGAATTGAGTTCTTCTTGGGAGCCGGTCGAGCCAACCAGCGGAACAACTGAAATTCTTTATGTCTAATTTCTTTTTTGCCATTTCGTTTGCTTCTGACTGAATGATAGGCCCACTTAAGGTTGGAAGCGCGCATATGGTTGAACCATTCTAGAAGCAAAGTTTTGACATCTTCATGCTTATTGCGAAGTCGCTTAGATTTGTTCCCGGAACCAGATGCAGCAGCACTAAGAATTTTATCACAATTTCGGTAGATAGAAGTATACTGTGCCACGTGTGGATGAACTGGAGATCGCCACGCCGAGCGCGGCGGTGACAGCGGAAAGTTGACAATTGTTGGATGACGGCAGAGGCCTCGGACCATGGGCTTCGATGGAGAAATACGAATATTCCGGTTTGTTTACCTGCACGCCATTCCCTCGTTGGATAAGGAATAGTAATATGGATCTTGGCCTGGACCAGACCACACATACTCTTTATATTTCGGTTTAAGGTTCCCACAGAACCGCGCGAAATATCCGCACCCTACGCGGATTGTCCGCAGCGCAATTTTTGGGTCCCGTAGTGGCTTACGAGCACGTTCTGGCCTGCGCGGCAGGCGAGCGTTGCGGCAGCGTTTTAATCCGCGCGGAATTTGTTTCGCGGTCGGACGCGGTTATTTCCGCCGCCGCTCGATTTGCACTGTGCAAACAAAAGGCAAAGAGTCGGATGTCGAATATTTTCAGCCCGCCTGCGATTCTGACATGAGTGACCGTTCAAAACACGACTTCTAATCGTGTTCATTAGCAAGTCGTTCTTCAGGTGAGTTAGCTTCATGCTTGTTAAGTGTAAGATTATATTTTGTCTTCGGCGATCGGATTCAAAATTTCATCAAAACAGTCACTGGTTATTCTCGTAAATATAAAAGCGTTTCTCGTTCTTTGTGGCAACAAGGTATGAAATTCTCCGTACTTTTTCCTTTCTTGGCCACAATCATGGACCCACTTTCTTCGTATCCTAAAGAGATTTGATAGAAAACCGTACATAAGGAAGGTGAAAGCACCGTACCGCATGACCTCAAAAAACTTACTGAGAGTATCTTAACATTTTCTCTCTCCTGTATGAATAGAAATGAGCGCGTCTTCTTTATCGGTTGGGGAAAACAATCACCAAACGCTGACTCCGAAATGACGCTGCGATTTCTACGGACACGCGAATTTCGTCGGCGTATCTAGCGCGGAGTTTTCCTCGCCGAACCCCCTGCGGATGTGCCGAGCCGGGCTGTGAGAGCCTCAAAACTTCCGTTGACACGTGGTCAGCTGTAATTGTCATTCAATCGGGAGCTTAGATAGATAGATAATTAATTTATTTAATTTTCTTTGGGCAGTACGCCCGATGGCAAATTTTTTACACTTATATAGCTAATACAATAATATGATACAATAAAGAACACTAAATTACGTACAATACATAGTACAATATTATTTCATTTAAGGCATGCCTATTAAATGCAGAGGCCCTTCATAGACTAGTGATCTTATCGCTTACAACACTCTTACTATAATTTAATCTTTACATAAAAGACTTGACGTTTGTGGGAAAAGTCTCAATTAGTGCTACACGCTCGCTTTTCCAGGACCCGATAATCCTATTTACAAAAGAGTATTTTTCAACATCAATTCTCTGTTTCCGTGGTTGTATTTTTCTAATATGGTCGTGACGTGCTAAGTAAACGGGTTCATGCATTCTTTCCTGAATTTCCCTCCACGCCGGATTTTTATCTAATGCTTTGTAAAATATGCATAACCTTGCATTTTCCCTACGGCTCGCCAGAGATTCCCATGTCGATACTTTGTTAGAAATATTTCCTAACGAATTTCCCTTTTTAATAAAGTTTGCTGCTACTTTCTGAACTCTTTCGATGAAGTTTATTTGGCCTTTTCTATACGGATCCCAACACGCTGTCTGTACTCTACTACCGGACGCATAAAGGTTTTTTATGCTAGTTCTCTTCATTTACTGATTCCCTTATTTAACACTCGCGTTACAAAGTGTACAGATTTCCACGCCTTCCCAACAGTAAAGTTGACGTGCTCCCCCATCCAATCTGATTATCACCCCTCAGATATTTTCTCATTGCCTATGGAATTATCTTGTCCCCAAGCAAATACTAAGCTCTCCCTGTACTTCTACTTCGCGTAAAACTATTTTGCATTTATTCGGATTGCTTAATTTTATTGATTTTCGTCTATTCTTCCACGCATCGCAAAGTCACGCTGTAATTTATCCTCATCTGATACATTTTCGATCTTTCTGTAAATAAATTAGTCGTCCGTAAAAAGTTTAGTTATTGACCCTCTTCCCTCTGCTACACATAGACCAAATAAAATAAAGTTCCAAGTATACTCTCCTGCGGAACCCAAGACGTTACACTAACTCTTTCCGACACGCTGTTTTCCACACTTACTCGCTGGTATCGGTTATTTAGAAAATAATTAATCCAAAGTATCACTCTCGAGTCTAGCCCTATTCTGTCTAATTATTCAACTAGTCTATCATGGGGAACAAGGTCAAAAGCCTTCGTGAAGTCTATTACCGCCGCATCGACTCTATCACCCGCATCTAGTGCGTCCGAGATGTCCTAGTAAAACGCTATTGTTTAACTTTCGCACGAGTAACCGTTTTTGAACCCATGCTGCTCCACAAAGAGCCAATTTTCTCTACTCCACACGGTTCTAAAGTGTTCAGCGATTAGGTGCGCCATAAGCTTTCAGACAACTGATGTAAAGCTAACAGGCCGATAATTTTTAACTGCTGATCGAGACATAAATGGGAACTACAAATGCTTCTTTCCAATCCTGAGGAATACGTTAATTATTTACTATAATATCAAAAAGTCGTAACAGATAAGGAATTATTGCTTCACCTCCTGCTTTTAATGTCTCCCGAAATGACGGCCGGGTCTACTGATTTATTCTTTTCAATTCTCGCTATTCTTTTTCGAAGATCACGTGGTCTAGTAATCATTCTTTCTCCCGACACGTTTAAAGTCGATACGTCATTTTTTGCTGCAATTACCGAACCAAGAAAGAAATTAAAGAGTTCCGCTTTGTTTTTGCTCTCTGCAATTTTGTTTTTATTTGAATCTTTCAACACAGGAATGTCCTCCTTATTTCTCTTTCGTCTTTTTACGTATTTGAAAAACTGGTTGTCCCCTGCTTAGACTCGGGAAATATACACTGAAAAAAAGTTTTCCTGTGCGGCCAGTTCCTCTTGGAGAAGCACTCTAGAACCTTGCAACCTCTTCCGTGTACGTCTCTCGTACTTCTGTACTTTTCTGTAAGCTCTTCTCACTTTTGATTTCAGTTTCCTTATCTTTTCGTTACAGTATTCTGGATCTGGTAACTTTTTAAGATATTTCTGTGGTACAAAACGCTCTCTTCCCTCAATCATAATGTCTTTAAAGTTCCTCCAGATTTCCTCTTCGCGGCTTCCCGTACTACACCAGTCCGAGTAATTTGCTCTCAGATATTTCTGTAAACCCTTCGCAATTACCTTATGATTGCGATAGACCTTTGTTGGTTTAGAATCGTACCCACGACAAATATTTCCGGCTATTTCTAAAAGTACCTCGGAATGATCACTAATCTCGTGCACCACTTCACAGTTAACGAGCAACTCCTCTGGTCGAATTAGAAAGTCGTCCAGCAGTGCCCCTTACCTCCGCACTACCTCCGAAGGCTCTCGCACTACCTGGGTGAATCCGTTTTCCCAAACCAACTCGTTTACACTGGCTCGCGCCCCTTCCCCACGAGTCTCCTCGCCCACCCAGTTTACACGAGGAATATTTAAGTCTCCCCCGATTATGCAACGTTTATTCACATCGCTCTCTCTACGTGTTAGCTCACTAACTTTATTAAGCATTTCTAAATTTTCATTTGGAGACCGATATGCACCTATTGTTTCCAATGTTCTGTTAGAGCGTTTGCATTTGATTTCGACGCATAATATCTCGAACTCCGCATCATTCCAGACCTCGTCTGCATGCAAACTAGATTCAACACAAATAAACGTCCTACCTCGGCGTCCATCTCTGACTCTCCTAAATATGGCATAAACATTTCTGCATTAGAAATTTCAGGTTTAAGCCATGACTCCTATTACAATATAGGGGCAGTACTGATCTATCAAATTCCAAAATTGTTCATATTTATTTATTAAGCTTCCACAACTTACCTGCAACATTAACATTAATTAACTCCTTCTCATCCACCGCTATGTGTTCCCCAGCCATCTTTCGCGCCGATTCCTGAGAACAGCCGTCCAAGACCAGCTGCTCCTCTCCGATTTAAATGCAGTCTGTCTCGTCCAAAGCCACTTCTGGGACCAAAATAATCCTTCGTGTCAACTCGAATCCAAGAGTTCGCGTCCACAAACAATACATCTTTTGTTCTGCCACCCACTCATAGGCCTCATACACCTTGTATACGTAAGCTTCCGCGGCTCGAATCCATGAATTCTCGGCTGTCCGGGAGACGCCGCGTCGTTGGCTGGGGTGCCGACGTTTCGCCTGACATATCGCAGGCTTCCTCAGGGCAGTGACACTGCGGCGCTACGCGCCCGGTGATTTATACTCTCCTGCCTGGGCTCTCGGCCTCGCCCTTAACCACGCCTGGAAATCCCTCGCTCCATCTATTCGGGACCGGCAGGGAACTGTTCACCACCGTCCGACCACCGGGACGTCTGGCGCTAGGCCCACTGTTCACCACCGTCCGACCACGGGGACGTCTGGCGCTAGGCCCAGGTTGGCCCACACCGCCGGCCTAACAGTCTCTCGACCTCTCCGCCAATCACAGCGCACCTGCCCCTCCCGAGAGCCCAGGCAGGAGAGTATAAATCACCGGGCGCGTAGCGCCGCAGTGTCACTGCCCTGAGGAAGCCTGCGATATGTCAGGCGAAACGTCGGCACCCCAGCCAACGACGCGGCGTCTCCCGGACAGCCGAGAATTCCTCATACACCTTGCTAAAGAATCTCCACGCAATATCCCTCCTCCGTAGCACACCGCTTAGCACGATCTTAGCTTCTGGGAATTTCTTCTGTGTTGCCGTGACCAATTCGTATATGCCTCTGGTTAATACGTCCACATCACTGCTCTTTAGATCGTGTTCAAAATGGCCACGATCACCTCTCACCGTCATCCTATCAGCTCATAATTCATAATTCAAAACTTAACAACCTTGTCTTGCCAAGGGATACAGCCGAAAAGCTGATCCCCCAAATGGCACGTTAATCTCTCCGGGATAGAAAATTACTGGACCTCGGAAGAGAACGTGTGGCGTGATCAGAAAAATGGCCGATATGCAAATAATAATAATAATAATAATGATAATAATAATAATAATAATAATAATAACAACAACAAAAGAAATGGTGAACGATTTTTAGAAATCAACGAAGAAATGTAATGAAATTTAGAAGTGAACGAATTTTAGAAATGGTGAACCATTATAAGTATTTTGAGTTTTGGCTTAACTAGGGAGGGGGCTACGAAAAGTATATAGCACAAATATGTAAGAAGGGGATTGTGGTTACGAAACAAGTGTTGGGAATAATTAAAAGAAGGTGCAGGGATTTTTGGGCAAAGGGTATGAAAATATATGACCGTATTATTAGTTCTATTTTGAGGTGGGGAGCAGAAATTTGGGGATGGAAGGGAAGGAGAAAACTAGAAACAATACATGAAATATTTTTAAGATGGATCCTAGGGATAGATTACTGACACCTGGTTACATGGCAAGATGGGTGACAGACAGAAAATGAGAATAGAGATGGGCAAAATTGCGTGTAAATTTCAGGATAGGATTAGGAGAGAGAGGGTCAATGAGTAATTAAAGCAAGTTTGTTGGGAAATAGATAAAAACATAGAAACTGAGAAATCTGATTGGGAAAGGGAAAGTTTTTGGAATAATAAAGGTTTTTCCTTGAAGGAAGTGTCAAAGTTAAGAGGAGCTTTAGACTTGAGTAAAGAATTGATCCAATGTGATAAAGATCAGTTATTGCAGGAATATTACGAAAAAAAAAAAAGATTTCAAAATGTAATAAATGGTATAAAATTATTCAAATGGATGATATTCTCAGCTATTTGAAAGGTAAATGTAAGGAAAATTACAGACGTTGTATTGCAATATGTAGGTTAGGTAATGAATTGAAAGCGAACAAATATTGTCTCGATAGTGAGGGGGGGATGTAAGATGGAAGAAGAAGATTGGGAACATATTTTAGAGAGATGTCTGTTTTTTGACGAAGGAAGAATGGGGACAAGGTGGAATATTCAGGATAAGGTGTGGTTATTATTAGAGGACACAGGTGAAAGGATCAGTGTTATTGACAACTAGAAGAAGAGGCGAAGCATATAGCATATATTATATTATTGCATTATTGTATATTATTTATATATTATTGTATATATTATATTATTGTATGTGTGTATTGGGTATATAATATATTTGTATTTTTCAACTGTTATAAAATGATATTTATTCAATAATAACAACTCCACCTACGGAGTACACGACCTTAAAGTTGGTGGTGGAGCTTATGTACCCCCATGTGCCTGAGCGCAATGTCGGCGGTACTGTAACTACTAGTAGGGCTTCCCCTGCTCAATAGGTTAGACGAAGTACTCTACAGGAGAACCTCAACGATATCTTAGAAGAAAAAAGGAATATTAATGACGATGGCGGAAGAGGCACGGCGAAACCTTAACCGCGTCTGAGCCGCAGCTGGAGGCTGCAAACAGCGCCTGTCTCCACGTTACGGGCGGCTGAATCCATAGCGAGAAGTAAATACGGAGGGAAGGATCATGAACCTTTGGATTTGCTGTAGGGCCCATGGAGGGTGCAGGAGAGAATCTGGGTTGGCACACCAGGCCACTGATTGGAGTGGAGGCCCGAACCTTGCATTAGCCAGCAAAGGAGGCTACCTTCAGCAGTCTATGAAAATCCCGTAGGGTTTAGTAATGCCGATTGGCGATCGGAGATAACCCTTGCTGGGCCCTGCGGGGGCATGTCCCAAGGCCACTGTGGGTCGCAGTAACGGATGACAGGAAATATCCCATAGGTGGAATATCGCGGTGTGAACTCGACTTAAAACCAATCACTATAATGCGAAACTTAAAACAAATGAACTTAATGGATGGAACAAGAAATGTAATGAGTTTTAACGTGCTTTGTTCTACCAATATCCCATAACTGAAATGTCATCATGTTGACATCTAGCCATCCTACGGATGTAAGTCCCAGGGACCCACAGCCCGCAGTTGCTCGAAGCCGTCATCAGAGATGGACATGGGATGAATTGGAGGCAATGATGTGGCGCTTTTACTATGCAAAAGCGAAAAATGGGGGCTCAGAAACAGAAGTTTTCAAGATATGATGAGAGCGGAAGTCAGATACGAGATCTTCCCTAGATTCAAAGAAGCTTGCCAGTCAACAATACATTGTCAGCAGTGGAAAATTCACAGCAGAACAACTATCTGTCAGTCAGAGAAATGCAGAGCATGTTGTTCGATCGAACTATCCACACGAAAATTTAGGACCATCTAATATCCCTGAAAACGATGATCCTGTGGAAGGTTCACCTCTTCCCAATGACAGTTTTGTCAGTGGTAAATATTCATTTGGCTGCGAATCACACGATAGAGACATGATGCGGAATATGCAAGGGCGCGAGATAGAACAAGTCCGTCTATTACAATTCGAATCTCGTGCACGGTTGATGTGAATATACGAAACTGTTGGAGCTAAGACAGTGATACAGACAGCTAATTTTGCCTTAAATGGGGTAGTGCAGACCCCAGTTAGAAATCTAGGTATTACCGAAATCGTGTATGCGACTGGATCTCTGGTATCTCAGATAATTTGGGGGTCAGTCAAGAATACCAACGGCTAGAGGCTAAACAGAGTAAACAGTTCCATACCCTCGTGGACGAAAAGAATCATGAAACGGGTTGTATGCGCACCGCGCGTCCGTGTCGTGCGAGCGCGTGCAGACGCGGTACTCACCTGGTACCCACCTCTCACACGACGCCACGCACGATGATGAGCCAACAGCGTGGACCGTACTGTTGGCTATAGACGGGCACAGCACACACACATATCGGCCTCCGGTAGCTCACGCGATGTAGCCAGAGGGCTACTAAAATAAAAGGGCTGGAGGACCACCTCGTACGAGGAAATGCGGGATCGGCCGAAATGAACAGCAAAACGGAATAGCTTAAATGTTAATTTAATTATATAGTGCCTCTTGGATTAATAAATATTTAAACTTACAATCTAAGAGAGGACATGAACAACAAACCAATTACAAACCTACTATATACAAAACGCGTGCCGGGCCCGAGCGGTGAATTACAAAATGTATTACAGAAAACTAAATCTAAAACTTAATGAGTAATTTACAATGACAAATTATATTAATTGACACAAAGTGACTTAATCCAATAAATGATCCTTGATGATGAAGAGAAACAGTTCAATCCGATTAATGTTGATTAATGCCGATTAATGTTCCATTGTATGATATGAACCTGAGAAGCTTGGCTCGGTGCCTAAGAGGCGGAACAGGTACCTGCTATTTGAAGGCGCTGAGCTCGTCCCATTTCTCGCTGCGCGGAGGTCGCTGAACACGTACAGTGCGCCTCTGAGCGAATGCTGCAAGCCCCCGGATGCGATGACCAGGAAATGCGCGCTGTCGTGGTCCAGTTTATGAGATGTGGACAGCCTCAACCCTGAATGAATGCTGAGATGGGCAGCCCTGGTGTCGACCATCGGCTATGCGGGCAGTCTGAGGCCCTGAATGATGTGACATGTGTCAGGGGCGGAGCAGACGTGACAAGACGCGTGCTCACGTGCCTCGCCTTCACATGTTTAACTATCTCTCAATGAATGTCTGTGTGTCTCTGCGCGGGCGTGGTTGTGCGTACGAATATATAGAACCCCCTCCCTGGAGCGGGGGTGGCTACCCCGAGGCGTGGCGGGGGTGGGAAAAAAGCTGCCGAAACCTCAGAGACCACCAGCGGGGCCGCGCTGCACTTACGGCCGAGCCGCTGGCTGGGGGTGGTCGCAATTCGCGGAAGGCGCAAATGGGTGCCATAAACCGCACATGCCGACAAGGACGCGGCGTCGTGCCTAAGAGGGTGGCAAAGCCGGCGGTGTGGTGACAAAGAGACGGATTTGCGCCTTCGCTGCCCCGGCGGCCGAGCGGAGAGGGGAGGGGGCGGCGCAGGTGGTTGCAAACCACGTGCGTGCGTAAACACGGATAGTCGACTCAGCGTGATATCACTCTTAGTCGAGCCATCTTCTATACCAACGAACGCGTTTAAAGTCATTTTGGTCAGGAATCTGAAAAGGAAGCAGATCCTTCACCAAAGACGCTTCTTGGAAACTCCAATGGAAATAGTGGAACACGTTTACCATTTTTCGGAAGAGACCCCTTCCATGCAAAAGAACATGGGAAACTGGAAGTCGCCTGGAATTGATAAGATCCACAATTATCAGATTAAGAAATTAACAGCATTACATTCCCATCAAGCAAAGAATTTTCGTATATTGTCGTCTTGATGCTATGAAACAAATTTGTTACAATAACACTGGTCCACAAAATTATTTTTTTCTGTAACAACCACAAAACACGTTTCTGAAAAATAATTTGCCTCTAAATCCAGATATAATTTTAGAATTTCCATATCGACCTCAGTTTTCATGTATTTATAGGTTTTTTGCAAATGCGTATTCTCCCTGTGTTATATGTATCTGGCAAAATGTCACTCTCTAATAACAACATATTTAAAGTATACATTAACTACTACAATATACGTGTTAAGAAAAATGACGAAACATCCCAAAAAATATTTCCTTCTTGATTTCTTGCGATACTTTGCATCTTCATACGTTCCAGCAGTAGTCGAATAGCATTGCACCATTCAAATTGCCTTGAGAACGCTTTCCCATTTGAGGAATGTACTGATGGAACACATAATATACTCGATTTTACTACAAAAAACTTTGTCATTTGGAGAAATATTTTGAAAAAACAATATTTGGCGATCACGTAAAAAAGTTTCGTACAGGGGACAGAAGATTCCATCCTTTTAGTGGCGCAGCTAAAAGCACAGTCTGTTGCTTCGAAAAATTTAAATCACGAACAAAATAGTTGAGATACCCTTAAGACAAAAAAAAATGTGGTTCACCTGAGTCAAAGGATGCTTGAAATGTTGAGTTAGAATGGATATCTCCGTCTCTCCGACTCTGTCGTGTAAATGTCACTGTAGCACTCTTCATTGTCATATTCTCAGGAGGCAGTGGTACCGCTAGTTCTTCACTTTGACATACATGCCTTAAAGCAGAGGGTACATTAGAATATTTCACACTTTTCTTAATTTTTGAGGTGATTCCAGCTATTTTTGTCAGACAGAAATAGCAGTCTATTATGTGATTCGTTGGTTCCCTCCCAAACATGAGAACGGCAAATGACATGTGTCGTGTACCTATTGACCAGCATGACAGGAGTATGACACACGAGGCACAGTATATATATATATATATATATATATATATATATATATATATATATATATATATATATATATATATATATGATCCCATTTCAGTACCAGGTCGCCAACCATACTCCCGAAATGAAAGTTCGTAACATTCCATTAAGGTTCAGTTTTTTTTTATTTCAGAGTTAATTCTCCACATATAAAACAAAATGAATTTGGGCTATTTACAAGTTTCGAGGATTTCTTCTACTAAATAATTGCAAAGCACAAACCTTCACAAATCTAGAACCACACCCATTTACATCGAAGTACATTCCATGCTATCAGATGTCTGAATGCTGGTCCTACAGACAAGAATCGCAAGACCGTTCCGTTCTAGCATGGCATACCAGAAATGATGCCAAACCGTTTAGATCTTTATAGATGAATTCAGCGTCATGTACAGGAATTCAGTGGTCACTTTTCAGTTGTTCCTGAACAATTCGATCTGCAGAATAAATGAAGCTACAGCAAAATAAAGAATATGCAGCGTTTTCAAGCATTTCTGTAGATACAGAGTAATATGCCACAAGAAAACTGAACTTGATAGGCAAAAACTGATTACATATTCGATTTCATTAAAAATGACAAGACGGCGTTGGAAATCGGGGTTCCGTTATTATTTAAAATGGATCAGTATCTTTACAACCGGCTAGGGCAGTACTAATATTGCAAACTTAAGCTGGGAAACAATTTTGATATTAGGAAGCGGGAACTTATAATAATATGGCGAATTTTGTCTTATGTAAATTAGAATTCACGGGTGTTATAATGTCATGTGTTGTAATTTATGAATTATAAATGAAATAAAATAGACTCCGTACGTGAGGGATTATAGTTTATTAGAACCGTAGCAGAGCGTGATAACTTAATTTCTTTGAACAAAAAAGATAGTCGCGTGTAGGCGCTTCGCCCGCTGCACAGGAAGGGCAAGTCGCGTTCGCGAATGATATTTCTTCAAAGAATTAGACCAGATAATACTATTATTAAACTGTTAAAATATTCGGGAAATATTAGGATCTTTATAATGGTAAAAAATATTAAAAGTTTTCTTGTGTGAAATGTAGGAACTTCTTTTCTAAACAGATTTTTTTCTCAAAAACAGCTCCAATTTTTTTCTTTTAATTTTCTCCTCTTATTAATCAAAGGACGGTTAAAGATTGATTCTATATCTATTCCGAGGAACTCCGAATTTTCGAAAAATGTTTCATGTTGACTGTTTTCAGCTGAAGCAAAGAAAAAAGAACTGGCATATCGCTTCCTGCGCTGTACGAGATTTGCGATGTACGATGAACGAGAGTGCCTGACCAAAATTTTTGTTTCCTTCACCCTGGATTTGCTAGATGTATTAGGTACCACAGTAGGACTAGAAATAGAAAAATACAAATAGAAAAAAAACTGGCCCAAACCTGCCTCCTTTATTATTATTATTATTATTATTATTATTATTATTATTATTATTATTATTATTATTATTATTATTATTATTATTATTATTATTATTATTATTATTATTATTATTATTATTATTATTATTACAAGAAAGCATGTGTTGTTGTAGTATTACTAGTTTTGTATGATAAGGAGCTGTGTATTGCAAATGATTAATTACAAATGATCATAAGGGGCGGATTTTGATCACCTAAAATATTACCTAAAATGATCAATAAAATGTTCTTAAAATGTTTTTAAAATGACCTAAAACCAAAGGAAGATGAAGTAATAAATGATCAAAACCACTTCAGGTCAACGAAATGACAATGGCGTCGATAGGCGTCACACGATCCTTAGAGTACTTAGTACTCACGGCTGACCTTACAACGTATGAGTCAAGAAATCGAAAAGGATACTCTATAATTCTGTGGTGAACATTTGTTGAAACTCATAAATATTGTTTGAAGCAAGTACCATTAAGATCATATTAAAATAAATGAAATCATCGAAAAATGCATTAAAAATGACGTAAAAATGTAAAAATATGACTTATTAGTAAAAATCGACAAAAAATGGGGGGGGGGATGAGACATATAAAAATGGATAAGTTTGTTTTGTCATAACATAAAATGAATTTCTATACTAAACGGAATTGTTCAAAAGAGAAAAGAAAAAAAGATATTTCATTTAAATCTGCCCCATAATTAATAAATTAAAATATTATGCTGACTCTATAATGATGACATTTATTTTATACACTCATTGCCCTGCATGCTGTAATGTTTGTAATGTTGGATAGTTCTTAGTTCTTCCATACTAGAGGTAGGTACTTTCAACCTCATTGAGTGTTTCACCCATGCATAATTAATGCAATACACTATATTACTTTAAAATGTCCAGTTTTTTGGAGGACAATGAGAAACTTGTGATATTATTAATAGACGGAATATACATTTCTAGTGCGTGAGAGTTCAGAGGCTTACGTATTGTGGGATCATCTGATAATTATAGTGCAATAGCCAATTTTGTTTCAGCTTAGATGATTTGTTTTGCATTTTGAAATTTCTCCAAGGTTGCGAAGCTGCTTGCTGTCCAAAATGTTAAAGGTACATAAATCACTGCAATGATATTGGATATTGTTAAACTTGTTCACCACCGTGACTTTTAAGTGATTTGCATTGTAACAGATAATTATTTAATTAATTGTTCCATGTTTGAACAGCTTACAAATGATTTCATGAGATTTTCATAGCCAGATTATCCTCAAAGTACAATTTTCTTACTTGAAGATTTTTTCACATTTTTAAAAATATAAGAAATAATTGGATTAATCTTAAAATTGAAAACCAGACTTTGGTTTTCCCAGACTTGTAATCTGATGAAATTAATTTAGCAAAGCATTCAGACTTAAGATTTCTACATAATAAAGAAAAAGGTAAAGTTGTAAATAACAAAAGGTTCATAAAAGTTCAATGAAAGGTAAAATCAAGAGAAATTCTATGTGTGAACCAGTCAAGAAAGAATCTGTACCTGACAGAATAGTTTTTCTCAACAAATTTCAGACCTAGTTGTATAAATGAAAAAATATTAAAAGCAAACGTCACTTCTCAGTAGAAACGTTCAATGCAATTCATCAAAGTACTTGTGACTTAATTAATATCATTGACTACTGTTTCTGCAGTTATTCTTTTGATTACTTCTTGCCTGACAAATTTACCACAGGCCCTCTGGACCTGTTTTGCCAGTGCCTGATAAAGTATCTGATAGTCTATCCAGAAGTTAACTTACTGATATGTTGAAATTTAGTGTTTTACGAGTGCCTGAAAAAATCTATCCAGTTGTTAAAGTATCCAGTAAATAATCAGCAGGTTCGAGAGGGTTTTAAATGTTTATCTGGTAGGCTAACGTCAGGCTGCAATTTTAATGTTACTTTTAGAAATATAGTTGGTGCAGAGAAAAAGTTATGGCGTCAATATCTTCTTCAACATGCTGCTGATAACCTCTCATTGAGAGAAATACAATCTGCACTCGAAAGTGTAGTTTCGAAAGATAAAGTTTGTAATGAATATTTTGAGGCTCTCACAAATTATTTTAAAGTCAGTTCTTGATTCTGACTTCTTAGGATAAACAGACGTTGATGAATTGTTTCAGATATGTTATGATGTGTTGCTTATGCATTAAACAAATATTTGGCTGTAATTCTCACTTTTCAACGATAGTACATAACAAAGGGGAATACATTGACAATGACTATTTTGATTTTTTGCAAAGAGGTGGTTTAACAGTATCTTCTGACTGTGTCCATGTGATATATGTTCAAATGATTTACCTTTGGATTCAATTTAAATCACCCAGAATATGAGAGTAAATTTCTAAAAGATCCAAAAATGAAACTGTTGCTGTGTAGAATGACATTGTCTAGGGTTGAAATGTTTGGATTGAGTGATGACAATGTTATGCAACTTGGCTTTAGAATTTAGATTTAGATTTATTCAGATATATTTAGTCAAAAAAACAGTAAAAACTGTCTGTATGTGACGTATGGGGGAGAAGATAATCTGTACATATTCTCTTGAGTTCCAGAATCCCTTCCTGTCATTTTAACTATAATTAGTTGAAAGTTAAATGAAGGTTTAAAATAAATAAATAAAAATAAATTTTAAAAAATCGCTAATTAGCAATATGTGAAAAAGAAATAGACATTTTCGTTTCCTAGTGATAGAAAATTAATTTGCATCAGTAAACGAATTGCAAGTATAATTTTTCTACATTGCTAACAATAGTAACTCGTCCTAATAGAACTCCTACCATTACAAGCAAAAGGAGAGTTCAACAAAACGTGCGCATAGTGAAGCTACATTTACGTCCAGAAGCAAAACAAAGGGCCATCTCAGCATTTGCTCAATGGATCAGGGAAACTGGACAAAAACCTGATAGAGATGGGGGACATTGACCAATTCTAGCCAATATGGTGGATTCAGTTCCTGCAAACCTTATTTTCAATAATTATGTAAAATACAAGAATGCAATAGTTGATGTTTATGGACATTACAAACTTCATGATTTTGAAAACCGTATGCTTTGCACTTACAAGAAATAACTGGTGGTTTTTTCTAGCAATGTAAAGCAAAATTTCCTATGTATTTACTAGTTTAATATCATTAAATACTGTAGTTTATTTCTCCACTTTCATTAATAATGTTTTGTGAATTTATTGTAGATTTAGGGTGGTCTATGTAGCTAATAGTGATGTGGATCTACAGGTTAAGTTCCATTTCTTGTTCTACAAGTACACATTGTGTAGTCATTGTACACTGTGCATTATATGTAGACAAATGAATGGGTGAAAACTAGAACGATATAAATAACATAAATTCTGAGGAAATCATGTTTTTTTTGGACTGTATTTCAGTGGCAATGTATTTTTGTGGTTTTAATGATGAAAGAAAGCAAGACTTTACAGTAATATTGACTTAAATAAACAGATTTCTCTCAATTTATAAAATGTCACTTATAGCATTCTGGTTTTCCTCCATTCATATCTAATTATCATTTTTCCTATTAGTGAACTTGTGCTCAATACTTCTGCATCAGGTTTCCAAAATTCAGTAATATAAAACAGAATTGTACGAAAAACAAAAAATCCCTGGCGTATCAGGTAAAAATCAACCAAAAATTAATAAATATAGAAAGGGATATTAGTTTAATAAAATATGTACTAGGGAAATTTTGGTTGATTTTACCTGAAAGTTTTGAAAGAAGCAACTGCAGGTGGTAGCTGGTTTACACAGTTGGCTGAAACATGTACATTGGATTTCACATGTAATTTCTAATATAACTAATTTTTTGTACAAAATTTTAAATGACAAATGGCACCATTCTAATTTTTAATAATTATTTTTGTGTCATTTTGGTGAAGATTCAAAAAGCACACTTGCAAGACCAAAATAGGAAGGTGTAGAAACTAAAGAGTAGGAATGTGTACCAAAGGGTTTAAGGTTTTTCTAATTAAATGAATTCGGCATCAAACTTGTAAAAAATAAAAATGGCAAATCCAATTCGGTGAATATATTTCTGATAACTTCATTCAATTTCAATTTTTAAACATTAGATATTTTTTATGAACATTTAAGAAACTGAATAAATGGAATAGTTTAACTTGTTGTAAATACTTAATGAAACACAAGCATACATTTCCCTTGATGTTTGTTATCATATTTTTGAGGCAAATTAATTTTAGAAATTATGTTTGGTGTTAGAAATAAGCTTGATTCTTTACAATTTAATTTCTTTCAAAGTACTATTTAAGTCATTGTTCAAGCGTAAATCTAATTTCCAGGTATGTGAATAGCAACAACAAAAATCATGACATTTTTAATCACAGTTAATATTTTCTTAGAACTGTTGGTAGCTTTTTAGAACAAACACATCATTACAACAGTATTGTAATTATTTTAAGGTAGCTGTCTAACCAAGAGTGATGAAAAATCGTGAAATTTCATGTTTTTCAATTTTTATTGGGTCATATGTCCTGTTTTTTTTTTTTTTTTTCTTTTACATGCTTCAAACCGTATCTAGCTATGATTCTTAGTTTTTGAGAAAATAAGTTGTTTCCAAGTGAGTGTAAACTGTCAAGATCTTAAGTGAGTGAACTTCAGATGCATTTCCCTGAATTGGGAATTTCCAGCACATTCATGCACTTCAAACTTCATGAATCAAATCTATTAAAGATAATAATATTATTCCTTTTGCTGCATGTAACCCATGACAATAATCTAGTGAATGAACTAGAATAGTTAATCTGTCACTAAAATTATCAATTTTTTGAACTGAAATGTCCAGACAAAATTTAACCATTTTTTTCTCTCAAATAAACAAGTCCTGAAAACTCTTTAGTTTTCACGGCATCTTTACCATTCTAGTTCACTCACTAGATAATTCAATTGTTATTATTTTAAAAAGAATGATCAACATATAACAATTTGTTGAAGTTATATGTGAAGTAAAAAACCTGCATTTTTGCCAATAATTTATACACAAATTGAAAAAAGAAAATTAACTATTTGATCCCTAAAATCATAAAGAAATCAAATGTACAAAGGGAAATAAAATAGACTCAAAATTGTCAATTTTTTTTCTTTAGTAGACAGCTATCCTAAGGAGAATGTAAAATCATATTAATTAAAAAAAAAAAATTGTCTATTAGTAGACCTGCCAAAGCCTTTGGTATTGCAGTGTATTAAATAAATACAATATAAGTTGAAAATCAATTTATTTAATGATGTTTAACTTCGTATTAATTACACTTTATGTACTTATTAATTACACACAAAAATCAAATATTCGATTTATGTTGTGCACCCACTTCACTTTGCAAAACAATGCCCCCATATGTCCACTTTAATTCAAACCACTCTTTAAATACTCCCAATACTAATAAAAACAAAATGTGAAAAACTTGTAGGTAAAATCAGTCTAATACTTTTTCGTCTATACGCATCAGAAATACACACATTCCCATCAAATTTATAGATAGATAGGACAACTATAACACTTTATTGCAACAGTTTCTATGCCAGCATGAATAATTTCCTTGGGATCAGGTGGTAAAAGCAAAATATCCACTGTAGGAAGAATATTGTGTAAAACAATACACATTGACAACCATATACAATATTTATATATACATTTCAAAACTTGAGTGTCTCAAGACACAACCGTAAGTACCTACCACTTAAACATATTAGGTATAGAAAATTGAAGTAATAGAATGATAAACATTACACCAGGATAAGTGAAATAAATCTACATTCAAGGTGTAATAATGTGATCTCTTATACAATAGTGTACAGGATACAGAGTAGTCAAAATGATCAGTAAATAAACAATACCGGGCCACATTATTATAATCACTCAAATTCTCTTTATTTTTTTTCTACATACATGTAGCACATAGATTACGGCCTAAAAACAAACAAATGTTATAGCTTAAAAATAAGTAATAATAACTGTAAATGCATTTCATTTAAAATAACTACAAATCTTTCAAGATGAGAGCAATAGCTCATCACTCAGATTACACTTTACAGAAGAAGAAAAAAAGTCCTAAAAAGACATAACTTACAAGTTTTGAAATTGTGAAGTACGTTTTAAATTTTATGTAAACATTTTAGTACCTCCCTACTAAATAATACCCAAAATTTTTACTCAATTGTGAAAATATAATGTTTAATAATTACTAGGGAACGAAATTCATTACGGGAGATTATTGTACCTTGATTGTAAGGTACTTTGGATCACACTTCAGTTTTTGAGAGTTGCTGCTATCTACGTTACAGCACCTATACTAACACCTTTACTCAATTAAGAGCAAGCAAGTGGAAGATTAGTTGAGTACATGACACTGTTTGCGAATAAAATAGAAGGAAAAGGAAAATCTCTCTTTCTTTTGGGCGTAAAAAGCAACAATATTTGTTTTCACTGAATATTTATTAACAACTTTACTATTGTGTTTTATGTTTAAAATCACATTCTGCCCGAATAACTACTTATTGATGAGTAATTAGGTACTCAACATTTCAGTTTTTAACTTAAACTGGAATATTGAGAAGGATAAGTTTGAAAAACTGCACTATCATAGACCTTGGATCAACACATCTTGTACCATTGTTCAAGTGGATCAGCTAGAACTGATGGCCAGTTGTGGTTCCAAGTAGAACTTCCCGGTTTTAACCTTAAATTATTTACTTAACTAGTTTTAATTAAAATTTAATTTACATATTTAATTATTTAACTGAAATTGTAAGCTTAACAATTCATCTTGTGAATTTTTGGACATGTTTACAGATAAAAATCAAGTTACACTTCAATACAATTTTATTTTTCATTGTAACAAAACAATTAAAATGTAAATTTCTCCTTAAAAATTATTTAATACACACATTATCTACAATATAGGTACAAGAAGTTATGATCCAAGGTGCACTAGGGTGTGATCAATGGCACATTATAGTCCTGTGCCACTGATCACTCATCAATAAATACCAAAATATATTTTTTCTGGAGCTGTTTAACATTTAATTTCTTAAAACAAACAAAAAAGTGTGTAGGAATAATAGTATGAGAGACTCTTTCCCTCGTAATATTTTTGAAAATAGCTTTAAAAAAAATATAAATATAAATTGTGATCCAAGTTACAACAGTTTCCCCTATACCTCAAAACTACATTTATAATAAAAAATTCATCCCCTAACATTGATCTAAAGACAAACTGACGAAATATTTGACAAATAACAATGAATTATTCTCTTCTATCTATTCAGTGTAAACATAAGATTTCCAAAACTGGTTTAGGATGATCAGCTGACGTTATTTCTTTACATTTTGTTTCTGTCCAATGAAACAGCAACCTGAAAAAACACTTTCATTGAACTTGAACAATTTTATCTTACTAGTTATGAACCCTTAAAGATAATAAACATGACAAGTGCCAAAGTGATGCTATCATGGGTTTTGTGCACTTCACAAAACAAGAGCTCACTTATGTGTAATATTTGACTTTTTAAAATGTAAAAGACTAATTTAATAAGCTTTTCTTTTGCTTTTTATGCACACTGTGATTGATTTTCAGTTACAATTGGCATTGGCTTGCAATAACCTGCCAAAAGTTATTTCCAGAAAACTTCAGATTGCATTTCATAGGTTATGGCATGGAATACATTTACTCTTAATGAAGTTACACAATTGTAACTTGTCACATAATTGAATAAGATCTGAAACTGGAATGCATAACAGTCTAATGTATGGTATACACTGTACACTCATCTCTTTTGTTCCTGCAATCGAAACAAGATATTCACTCATGGCAAACATAAGTGATGGAACAAGGCCACCTGTATAATATACACATATCAAAATACATAGTATATCTACATATTACATATACAGACGGCCATGGATTGAATTTTATTCAAAATCGTAGCTTATATGACAGATACACTTAAAAACGTAATCTCAGGCAGAGCAAAACGCAAAATATTTATTTATATTTTATATAGGTGATTATGAAAACCAAATAACAAAAATATAAGTCGTAATGAAGCTCAGGAATAGACAAATGGGTCCCCCCCTCTCTGTCCGTTTGAGCTGGCCTTCAAGTGCCACTTAATTTAAATTGGAGCAAAGAGTATAATTGGAAGTATAATCCTTGTCACCAACCACGAGGATAAAAACCTAATTATGTTGACGGTTTTACTACACAGTATGTATTAATCAATGTACACTGTAATATTAATGTATCCCACGAAAATCTCTCCGTACCGACTGAATCAGGGCCGCCGCACGGAGGAATATATTTGAAGTATGAGGTGCACTTAATATACATAATATGTATTTGTTTGTTGGAATCATTGCGGGAATTCCCCGCAAATTTATCACAGATAGGAAGAAACAAAAAGCTTATTTCCTGACCAAACCCCGCCACGTAGAGCCCAACCTTGACGTCCGCTGGCGGCATCCTGACTTATCAAATTTGTTGAAGGAGCAGCGAGCGACGAATAAGAACATTTCTGAAGGTAAGTTCAACTTAATAAGTTCTTAACAACTTACTAACTTGTTTGTCGGTGTGCGCGAGGTTACAAGTAAATGTTGTTCTGACACAAACGGTGCACAATGTGGTGGCTTATTTTTAAAATTTCTTGTAAATTTCGTAATTCAGGATGTATTTCGTTTTAAAGTACATCAGATAAGAGATTATTCCTTGAATTCAGACTGATTTTTGGATTCAGTTGACTCTATTAAATCATTTTGTTGTAGTGATTTGTTTTGATCAGACATGGAAGTAAAAGGACCAAAAGCTAGGACAATTAGATTCATCACTAAACAATGGGAAATATTCGAGAAACTGTATTATTCCAAATGCAGATAGGTGGCAGGAAACGAAAGAAAACTACCATAGAAAATCATTAAATTTAATGTTTGGTAAAGTGTAAAAATACAGAATTAATTACAAAGAAAATTTAGGCAATTTTAAAAACTAGACCTCTCTCCTATCTACAGTTAGTTGAAAATAACATAATGTTGTAGGACATCAAAGTAAGCGAATATATCCACTTCTCGCGGTTTCCAATTGTAGTACTATTACAAATTCTTGATTTAAGTATTGAATGATTAAATATTAGATAATTATTCATATATTTGTTTTAATTGTTACTCATTGCAATTTGTGGCTACAGTCATGGTAATTGAGGCTTTGCCAGAGCCAAGGGAGCTAAGTCATTTATTTTTCTCGGATATGGATGAAAACTATGTATTTGAATTCTTGGCATACAACCACAACATCACTAGAAAAACCTTTTGTTTATGTTATAACTTGTTTTCAGTCTGAAACGCCATAGAAATATCTCTACTGTTAAGTATTGGCTTATCATGTTATCAGAATAATATTATAAATAATATTGTTTCATCAATAGTTAAATAATTAAATTTTAACTCATAAAAATGTTAACGCATACACAATATTTATGTTGAAAGTTAGACAGATTCCAGCGTAATTCTTTTACTTGATCTGGAAATATAAATTACTAGTAACAAATGTGTATTATTGAAGAAACAATTTGATCATCTTGAGAGTTGTGGAAACAGTGAGTTATAATAGGAATTAATATTAAAATTCAGGTAATAAAGTTATCTCATAGCATTTGTGTTATGTATATTCACATACGGTGAGGGCAATTTTAACACTTTGGGGACTTTAATTTGGGGCCCCTGTCTCTTACTTTCACCGATCTCCTCTCACCCAACTTTAAGACAAGATTTTTAAAAAGAAACGTAACTTCTCATCCCTGAGTGACATTCTTGCATCAACCAGCAACATTCCACATAATAAATATTATTCAATGATTCCTGACACATCAGTCTGTTGTGCCCTTTTTTCATATAGTTTAATCATAGATCACTTTTTCTATGGTTTTATTTTATTTTTTGAAAAATTTAGTATGAAATAATTTTTTCAAGAACTATCAGTGGCCCTTGAACTTCGGGGGCCCGGGCCCGTGCGTTAACAGGGGCCTGCAAATGGTACAAATGTTAGCAGGAAATCAGTGGTGATGATATTTAATCTTGAATACCTTCAAATGTGAAAAGTTTATCATTAAGTTTTTGTGCTGATTGAGGAGAGGGTATATTTTTATATTTGCTATTTCAATACATATTTTTGTGTAATAGAGCTCTGATGAAGGTGAAATAAGCTCCGAAATGTTTGCATGTTGCATTAATTCACTTTTATCACCAGAATTAGTAGATAAGTTGACAATAAGAACCCCTCATCAGATGTCTGTAAATAATTAAATTATAATTTTGTACAAACATATCTTTGAAACTACAATACAATAACATTCGATAAAATAAGTGTAAGCATGGGATCAAACATTTGGAAAGAAATCTTAATTCTTTACATTAGTGAAAAGTTCTAGATCCAGAATAAGAAAGAAATGAGATTAGGTGTACTGAAAATAATTAATCTTTTCTAATGGCAACAGAGACTTGAGGATAATTTTATAATAATAAATTTCAAAGGTTAAAAAGAGTATATTGGATCAATGCTAATAGAAAAATTAATCAATATTTCAAATTAATGTACCAACTCTCTGTACTAATATACTAGCATATTGAAAATAGGATAAAAAAATGGGTAGTTTCAGTAAAACACAGGTTATGCAATTTCTGAGAATATTGTAGATACATTAAATTTAGATAGTTATTATAATTTTCGTTATATTGATAGGCCTACATGTAAGAATGGTATTACTCTATATATGATCAAAGACATCTTGTGTAGTGTAGAGATGGTCATTTTATTAAAAAATTTTCCACATGTGTAGTTATATGTAGACTGACTCTCATCAAAAACTAAAATTTTGCAGTTCATTACTGGGGATAATGTAGACTGTCCTAAAGTCAGTGTCTACATTAACCCCCATCCTCCATTTTGAGGATTTTGTGTTAGTATCACTTTATACTATAATGAAAAGTATTTTTCCTGTGTGCATAAATTAACTAAAAAAAAAAGTTTTTGTATGAAGTACATTTCTAATCCATATTCTAATATCAAAACCCTGTTCTTCCTTTTTAATGGAGTTGCAAATTTTTTTGATTCAATCTGAAAATACACATTACGCCTTTACATAACAACCACTAAAGAATTTCTGGCCAAACATGGTTGACATAAAGAGAGTTGAAAGGCCAAAATCTAAGAAATAATTTTGACAGATTACGTGTGTTACATAAGGAATAACCACATTTGTCCACAGTAATTCCCAGTCCACACTAGACTCTCTCTCCCCTATGTGACATTTGTATGAAAAGAACTTACAGGAAAAGTTATAAAAATTAACCCTGACATCTTGATTATATAAAATAATATTAATAATTATAATAAAAAATAACTAAGGAGATACTTATTTAGCTATTATTAGTTGATCATTAAGTCAGTACAAATATAGTTTGAAAATGAGAACAGTTTTAACAGTATAATGCAATATAATGTGAAAAGAGAATATGTAGTGATTTTATTGAGAATAAGAAATTAAGAATAATATATTATTAAGTAATTGAGAGACGTGACAAATGTTAAGTATATTTATTATCAAATCTGTCTCACTATAGGCAACATTGCGGGGACATACTGTCTAAAAATATCCTCAAATTCGAAATACTGTTGAATCCTATATTTTCAACTGTAGATATATTGATGTATCAAATGTGTCACTTACTTAACTCTACTCTAAAACCCATTTTAGAATATAATAGAAATACTCTTAAAAATTGTTTTTAACATGGTTTGATTAGAAATATCAAAATTACAGACTCGCATACTTGGCTTTCAGAAATGGTTGCTGTCAGTCCTCCACAATCTCTTTTTGTAAGATCTAGGAGTATATTTTGAAAAAGATTATAATAAGACAAACACCTCAAAGGTGGAAGTATTCATTGTGACTGACTTCTTTGTATAAAATATTGCATTCAAAATTAATAAAAAAGTATGCCAGGAAATTGAAAATGGTCCGATAGGCTATTGCTAGTTTGTTTTCTCAAATTTTTTATGGAAGTTAGAAAGCACAGTATTAAATGTATGTTTTTGGCATTTTGGGTTGATGGTTCCACTTTGCTGGCTAGCTAACAGTGTCCCCCATGCTACACTCGGGGGTAAGAGAGACAAGTGGCAAACGTAACATGTTCCATTCACCGTAACTAGCTAACTCTGCCTGGCTGAGCTTTGCTATGTTACACAACTACAGAAACCAAGGTAATTTTAAAGGAATGCTTCATCTGTATTTTGGCCTTGATTGGGAATTGAACCTGGGATCTGTCTATGGGAAGCTAGTATGCTGACAGTTGCTATGGTTGTGATATTGTATGTTCATGATATCAATTCAATGGTTGATATTGATAAATTAATACAGTGGCAGCACTCAAAGATATATTTTGTAGATTTAACCATTGCAAAAATGGAGAATACTTTATACTACATGGTATAAAAACATGCACATTCAGGTGTTCATTACCTTAAATAACTTAACACTCAGGTATCCTTTTCTTTCTTTTTGGACAAAGCACAACATTTTCCAAAGTCCCCCTCGCACATACACACACATTCTGGAACGCGTTTCACATAATATTTGTACGCATTTACAGATGTTATCAATATTCCTATAAATTTATTTATGTCTGAAAATGAAAAATTTTGGTGATACAGTTTAGTACAAAATATTAAGAATAAAATTGAGCAGTACGAAGATGGAATTATGGAATAAAAAAACTGTAAGTAAAAAATATACAATGTAGTAAGTACAAAATATAAATAATTGGGAGAAAACTTGACAAAATCGTGGTAAGATCGATCAAACAATTAAACAAATTATAATGATAAAAACAAAGTACTGAAAAATTAGGAAAAATATTTCCATCCTAAAACTTGCTGAGCCCAGACATTAGACAGAATTTACAGTATGTTAGGGATGAATTATGAGATAATAACTACACCACTGAATTCCTTGAGAAATATAAAACAAAAAATCTTGAAACATTTTGAAAGTGAGATAACAGTAAACAAACATCCTCATCAACCACTGAGAATCTTTGTATCATACGTACTTGGAATAAGCAACAAACTGTAAAAATAGTATAATACAAATAGTGTACATGCAAAGATTGTCCTTAGAATGAACAACTGAATAATGTTAAGAATGTAGTGGACAAAAAAAAATGTGACACCAGATACAATGCCACAATTGCCCCCATTGGTCAGGCAAAACAAACTAATAAAATATGTAAAGGAAAATAAATACAATATTCCTGAACATCCTCATGTATGCAGTTCTCTTGTGAAACATACAATAAGAATAAACATTATATAGATTTTGACAATATTTGTATAATAGATCATATGTATAGAAAGTATCAAGGTTAGTTTCACTGCATCTGTCTTCCCCCTTTTGTTGCCCCCCCCCCCCCCTTCCTTCCCCATTCCTTTCGGTTGTCGTGGTGGCCAACAAGACATGCGAGAACTCAATCGTAGGTTGCCTCCTACCCAACCTTGAACTGGTGTTCTCCCAGCTGAGGTTTGATGTCAATCACCTTTTTTTTTTTTGAGAGTATGTGGCCACTACAAAAATTTATACAATAATAGGCGAGCTTCTTGTTTGCACTTTGTAACATTCTTTTTAACATAATTTATTAAATGATAGTGTACTGTAATATTTTATTAAATGTTATTTTATTGTAAAAGGGACATGTTGCGTTGTTGTTAGGCTTATATCCATCCAAAAGACTGTTACCCTTTACCTCCTGGTGGGACACATATTCAACCACACACTAGACACCAACACACTTGTGGGCCCCACTGATCTGGGGTCAGAAGAATGCGAGGCCCTCCACGACGACACATACATGAGAGACAAGGGACAAAATATCATGTCCTAGGCGGTACTTGAACCCTTGCCCCTTCGGACCAAAGTGCTGAGTTTGTACAAGCTCTAAGCCACTTTGGCCATCCAGGTTGGCTAAATAGGATTTATGAACAATAATGTATATTGTTTCTTCTGATATGTAAAGTTTACATGGTAAATCACTCTCACCGAAGTCTAGTAGACTGTTATAAGTAACATGGGCTAAAATAGTAACTAATGTTACAATATATTTCTACATGTTGGGACTAGACAACCAACATTATGATGATTAATATAAGTCCAAAAATGTATATTAATTGAAGCTTATGACACTCATATCTCTCCTAATAGGTATCACTAGAGTGGCAGCATTTATTACTCACTTGACGATTTATTCAATTTAACATGCATGTTAATCTTTTTGTAACACAAATTACCAAAACTTCTCCATGTCAAATATCTTTAGATGTTGGCTTATAGAAAATTGTTTAATTGTTATTGTTAAGAGTGCTGCATTTTTTATGTAATTATCATGGTATTAGGAGGTATTAATAATTAAATACATTTTATTATCATATCAAACATTCAAATAGCCTATAGAATTTCAAAGAATCTGATATTTTTTGTTGTTTACAGCGAAAATCTTTTTGAAATTGAGGGTAGTGTGTACAAATTGCATTCTCATTTCAGAATTGGCATTTAGTACATCATCAGTTTGAAAGAAGACTGTTAATAATATTTAAAAAATGTTACTTTTTTATTGTATATAAAAATCCATGTATGGCATTGGTAACTCTTCTCAATAGCCAATTTTTCTTGGAAATCTTTCTTACACGCAGTCTTGCACTCTAGGTCTTCAGGCACCCATGAGAAACAGAATTTACAAGTATACTGTAAATAATGACCCTTGTGATTGGCGCCCAAGGCATGTGCTATGTCTGCCATACTGTAGATATGCCTCTGCATACACTATAACTCTACCATAAAAATAAGATTTTTTAGAAGTTTTCTTAGCCCCCGTTCCACCTCCTACACCCATCTACAGCCAAAAACGTGTTTTTATTTTTAATATTTTTTGGCCAACTTAGCACTATTTTATGAGATTGAAAAATATGTAAAACAAGAAAATAATTTATACGATCAGGAAAACATTTCTTGATCTTTTTTCAGTGCTTCAAATTCAAACCCAAAAAACAATTTTGACAAAAACTAATTTTTACTGTGGCTGGTGCGCACATAAAGATCTCAAAAGTTCTTCAAAAATACTAAATGTGATTTTTTTCACAAATTTTTGACTGCTGAGCTGTAGTTAGAAAAATAAAAACAATTTATACCATTTTCCTGCCATTAAATCACCTAAATTCTAAACACACTTTGAAAATGAGTCCAACAGCTCTGTGAATTTATTTTAGTTCTTAATATTTATTTGTATATTGTTGTAGCATCCCGTAATGGAGTTGGAATGTAGTTAATAATTATGTTCTTAAAGCTAAATAATTCTTTGTAAAGCCATATAATCAGATAACTAGGAGCCATGCTCATCTCGCACCTACTGAGAATCCCAGGCCCTGCCACCCCACACCCTCTCCTACCCATTCTTCCTCCTTCCATAACCTTCTTACCTGATCCACATCTTTCACCAGCATCCAGTCCTCTCTTACCCCCACCAATTCTTTCTCCTACTCCCATACCTCTCCTGCCCACTCCAAATCCTTCACCTGCCCTCAGTCCTTTCTTACCCATACCAGTTCCTTCTACCCCCACATCTCTCCTGCCCACTCCACTTCTTCCAACCTCCTCCTCACCTTTCTTATCTTCCCCAGCCCCTTCACCTACTGCCACACTTCCTATTCCCCATCCCATCCATACATAAAACTCCCGTTGCAACCGAAAACCCACTCCTGTATGTAACCTGTAGCATGAAACATCAGCAGAAAAGCAGACAATACATAAAAATAAAAACTATTTTCACATTCTTCACCAAAATGTACAGTCACTGAAAAATAAACTCACTGATATAGAAATATTATTTTAGGAGAAACTCGACTACGTTTCAATATGTGCTTCACAGAACACTGGCTGGCTAAAGGACAATTAGATAACACATATATACCAGGTTTCTCTCTTGCCAGCAGCTCATGTCAAAATATTAACAACGCACATCATGCTTATGGTGGGACATGCACTTTTATTAAAGATACAATTAGTTTTGTACCCTACACCAATCACACTCATCTTGTAAAAGAGAAAGACTGAAATATCCATCACTGACTTAACTACAATAAGAAGATGGGTCTTATGCACATATCGCAGCCCCCCTTGAAAATATTTTTAAAAAATCTGGAAGTTATTCTAACAAAACTTAAAAAACACAGTAATAAATTATTCTTTGTAGTGACTTCAATAAAATTGCCTCATACAATCCAGTAATGAAAATCTATTTTAAGACCTACCTAAATCATACAATCTACCAACAGCCATAAATACACCAACCCGAATATCCAAAGATGGTAGCACCACTGTAGATCAAATCATAATAGATGCAAATGACCATTGTTTTTCTGTTGGTACATTTAATACAGGTTTCAGTGACCACACTGCCCAGATTCTAACACTTCAAACAGAAACGAAAACCGCAAAACAGACAACTTGCAAAGAAATCCGTAATTATTCTCAAGGAAACATAATAAAATTTCAAAACCTACTCAGAGAAGTATATAAGGCAACTGATACAAATGATATGTTTAATTCATTTATAAATATATACTTAAGACATTCTAATGCCATTTTTCTCAAAAACCCAAAAAGATCCAAAATAAGAAAACTAAATCATGGATTACCACAGGTATCAAAGTGTCATGTGAAAGAAAACGCAACATGTCTAGAATACTAACAAATAACAAATGTAACTCAAACTTTATTTCATATTAAAAAACATATAATTTAATCCTAAAAAAGTAATCAAATAATAAACATTATCACAAATGATAAGAACGTTGCAAATGCATGTAATAAAACAAAAGCTATATGAGACATTATTAAATAGACTACAGCATGACTAATAACAAAAAAAAAAAAAAAAAAAAAAAAAAGCTCCACTACAAAAACCAAACTATACAAGACCCACAAGAAATAGCTGATATATTCAATGAACACTTTTCACAAATTAGTAAAAAGTTAATCTCTCAACACTCTAAACAATAAAGCACACCAAACAAACACTAATGTAACACAAATTGTAAATTCCATATTTTTATTTGAAACCACCCCCTCTGAAATTTTTAAAATCATTAGACAAATGGAGAGTAAATTCTCAGCAGGCGTGGACAACATTCCCTATTTTCTTATTAAACACAGTGCTCCATGTACAGTGCAACCACTCTCTCATCTGCAATTACTCTCTTAAATCAGACATATTCCCAGATATATTCAAAACAGCAAAAATTAAACCAATGTTTAAAAAGGGCAATAGTTATGATCCAATGAACTACAGACCTATCTTCCTGTTATCAGGATTTTCAAAAATTCTGGAAAGGCTTTTCAATGATACACGCAAACAGTTTCTCAATGCAAATAACGTCCTTACAAATGCACAACATGGCTTCAGGAGTAATAGATCCACAGACACAGCCAACTTCTCCTTTTTAAATGACATACTTGTTGCACTAAATCAGAAGGAAATTCCCATTGGCCTTTTCTTAGATTTGTCAAAAGCCTTTGACATCATTGACCATCATATACTTTTAAGAAAACTAGAAATGCTAGGGATTCGAGGCTTTGCAGGCCAATGGATCAAATCATATTTATCAAATCGTAGGCAAATAGTTGCCCTCCAGCACACTAAAGAAAACAAATTCTCCTCATACTACTCCTGTCCTCAAATGATAAATTGTGGAGTCCCGCAAGGATCCATCCTTGGATCAATACTATTCCTTATACATAAATGACATGCCTTTGGCACATGCCGTGGGCACGGCCTACCCAACGAGATACCATTGGATCCAGAGGCAGCTCTGAACCGAAAGAGCCCACTACCCCTAGGGGCCGTTACCTGAATTAGAATTCCTAGGTAGGTACAGCCTACCTGGCCATAGAGTGGCTGTTATGGGTGTTTTAGTGATTCCGGGCTTGTTAACTATCAGGGTCATTAGTCCCGTAGATGTAGTGCATGTTCTTGCTCAGGAGGTGGCGGTGATCTTTTCAATCGCTGTATGGCGAGAAACGGCGCCGACCTACCGGCGGCTAGCGGGGTTTCCCCAACCAGGTATCTCCCGGCAAGGCACCGCCCCAGCCAGGATAAGCTCTAAGCTCCCGACAGGTCTCTCAGCATGTGTGCTTGTGTAGTGCGTGTTAGTGTCAATGTACGTATAAGGGGAAAGGATAGGACAAGGAAGAGTTAGGCAAGATCGCGCGCGGTCCGTGGCCCGTTTAGTAGGGTAGTGCTCCAGCATTCGCTTGGTGTTGATCGGAGAAACCACGGAAAACTACCGATCAGAGCAGCCAGCCGCTAGAATTCTCTCTCCAGACAGCGACTGAATTCGACCTAGCTGACAAGCTAGTGTTGAAAATCCTGCCACAGTCCTTCCAGTATGCCTTCCAACCTTGTACTCCCTCTCTGTCTTTAAATGTCAGCCCCCGGGGCAGAAATGTTCTGTCACATTGCCTACCTAAAGGAACGGCCGCTGGTGAACTCTGCGTACTTGACCTATGTGAAAGAGCAGAGCATCCGAGAAGGCTCCACTAGGAAGCCTATCTAAAGTGTATTGTCTACTTAGCCTAAATTAGGGAGCCCCCGCACGAATGCATTGCCTACTCGAAGATTAGACACTAAGGTCTCCTACTTTTTCTTGAAAGGCCTCAAGGGCCAGAACTAAAGCCATTAACATTGTTGCGGGCCATACTTACTCGGACGATGTGCACCTCACTTTCTCGTAATGATCTCGTCAGGTTGCCCGGGTGCTCTGATACGGAGGGGGGATGGAACCATGCAACACGCCGAACCATCCATACCGCAAGTAAATAAATTGGGATGATTTGAATTTCTAGATTTATTAGGAAAGAATATGATCTAACCTTCACCTATTTGTACAAGGGACAGTCAGAAAGAAATGCCTCCGAATTTATTACGTATTTGTTCTTCAAAGAAAAAGGTGAAATTAATATAAATTTATTTCTCAAACTTTCTTTATAAATAATTTATCATTCAAAATATTATCCTTTTAATATTACAGTTTTTGTCCAACGTTGAACGAGAGTGTGTATTGCCTGGCGGTAAAAATTGCTGTCCTGCTTCCGCATCTATTGGCGCACGGCGTTCGTCAAACTTTCATTGTCTTGAAAATGTTAGAGGTGCGAAAAGATGAATGTCAGAAGGAGTAAGGTCTGGACTGTAGTTGGGTGGGGAAGGACCTCCCACTGAAGTTCTGCTATTGTTGCAGTTGTGAGCAGAGAAGTGTGTGTTTCCTTGCGTTATCGTGGAGAAGAAGAATGTCAGACTGCCTTTTCGTAGCACAAACTCTCCGGAAGCGACCTTTAAGCTTCTTTAACCTTTCCACGTATTGAGTGGAGTTAATTGTTGTTCCCTGCTCCAAAAAGTCCACAAGAATCATTCCTCTTCATCCCAAAACAGAGTAGCCATAACCTTCCCTGCAGAGGGTGCACATTTGGGTTTCTTTTTTCGGGGTAACGTTTAAATGGCGCCATTTCATGGATTGTCTTTGGTTAAAAAAAATGAATCATATTTCGCCATCTGTGACAATTTTTGATAATAACTGTTGACCTTCAATCTCAAAACGATGCAAGAGATCAGCGGCTATTGTTTTCCTTGCATCTTTATTGGATTGTGTCAGTGTTTTGGATACCCAACGAACACAAACTTTTGAATAACCCAAATGTTCAATGATAGCCATGACACTTCCTTTTCCAATTGACATTAAAGAACACAATTCACTCGCGGTTACCAGGAGATTTTCTCGAATGAGGTCATCGACGCGCTGGATATTCTCCGCAGTCACTGCTGTGTGTGGATGACCGCTCCGCGGTGCATCTGCCACGTCAAGTTGTTCTTCGTCTCCAACTTCTCTGCAGCGTCGAACCCACCACCAAACAGAGCTAGCATCCACTGTAGCATCTCCGTAAAACTTCTTTAAACGTTCGTCGATGCAAATAAGCGACTGGCCTTCTGAATTCAAGAATTCAATTACAGCACGCTGCTTTAACCGCACATCGATGGTAGCCATTTTGCATGAATGTACAGTGGTACCAACGTTTGAATGGTAACACTGTTACTGCCAAGGAAGGTTCAACGAGGTATGATGAAACGCGCAAAATTTCAATTATCTCAATTTTGTAAAAAGTTACCGAAAAAAAATATTGAAAGGCATTAGTTTCTGACTGCCTCTTGTACATTAACGAAGTGTTAATCCGACGGGGCGCCTGCACTAGGCAGACAATATTCTCGCCCGAAATGGATGTAAGGGACTTTCACTTTTAACTAATAATATTTCTAAGGCTACAATAAATGACACTGTGGGTCGAGTAATATTTTCTCAATTGAATCCCGGCCCACTCGAGCCCTGCGATTATCAAAAGAATTCTTGAAATTTTGGGGGTACTTATGGTTCACGATTTCTTGTTGGATTAGGTATTAACAAAGTCAAAATATATTTAAAGAAATATTTTAATAATTTTATCATATATGCCTGTATTTCCTTTCAAAAGCAGGTTTAATTTAAAATATCAATTGCAAACAATAATTTGATTGCATGGATTTGTATGTACTTCGCAAAAAAATTAGCATAACATTATTTGATGATCTGATTCTGATGAACACATTTCATTAAGAAAACTAGTGGTGCTCCAAAGCACACACTTTCTCGTATTGTTTCTAAAAGCTCCGCAACATCACACTACTACATAACCAGCAAAAGTGTAGTCAAGTAGCAAAGAAAAAGTATTATCAAGTAGTATTTTTCCCGCTCCGAGATTCGAAGTCGGATCCTCAGAGTTAACATGCCGACACTCATACCACTACGCGACAGAAGCGCCGTATGAATCAAACTGACAAAGGTATAAAAAGGTAAATGCCCGATTTTCGTAAAAAAAAATCAACAATTAAAATAACTGTTTGAAACTCTCAAAGCCTCCAGTCCGTTAGGATCAATCAGGGTATATCAATTTTGAAGAAAATCAGCTGTACAGTTTAGGCGCTAGCGTTAACCACGGACGAACAGGCGAGCATTTTGTCATCAATCGATTTTTCGGTATCAATAACCAATAAAAACATAGATTCTGTCTACACCACGAGTTAGAGATTTTTTCTAAATTTGGCAACAGGATTTATCCATTTTTTCATTACTAGAACAAGGCAATGGGGTTTATTATGGCGAAATTTCGGCGTTTTCTGGCGCACAATTACATAACTTTCCCTTTTTACGAAGAATTTGTAAGGCGAGAGTGTAATAATAATTTCTGAACCGTTAGGGATATCTAAGTTGGTCACGGCTACTGATCATAATGTTCATTTCATGTCGATAGATTCATTAGAGTACTTAAATTGGTTCATACAGATTCACAGAACCTTAACAATTGATTTGACGTGACATCCGTTTTACAAATCACAAAAGAAAGTTGAAAAAACAACAACAAACAAACGTTTAAAAGTTACAAATTGCAAAAGCACGTATAGAGATGTCCGGTTTATTTGTATATGTAATAATTGTATTTGTGAATAGGAATGCTTCAAATGATTTTCAATTAAGTTTCTCGAATCCCAAATAGTTTTCTACAATAACTTTTTCATCAAATTAAAATCCCCGTATGAGACTCGAACCGGCGACCGGTTCGAGTCTCATACGGCGGTTGGTTGTCTGTGAAAGTGTCTGAGGGACTTCATGTAAAGTACCTCCCTAAATTAAAATGTCGGTTTCAAAATCCAGGGGCCGCGACGTCAGCCAGATCGATTGAGCAATATCAATCGAGAAAATCGGCTGAACGGTTTAGCCGCTTGGCTTGACCAGGGACGTTTTTCCGTCAATCGAATTTTCGGTATCAAGAACTAAAAAATATGAATTCTGGCTACACCCTGTGTTAGAGGATTTCCCCTCTAAATTTATCAATAGGATTTATTCACTTATTCGTTGCCAGAGCCCGACAATAATACTTCTAGCGAAAATGTGTCGTTTTCCGCCGCACGATTACATAACTCTCTTCTTACGAAGAATTCGTAAGGCGGGAGAGAAAAAGAAAATTAACATAGGTCGCGATAAATTCCCGTCACGCAATGTGAGGATGATTCGTTTTGGAAACTTGAACATATTTAGAGGAATCATTAAATTGAGTTTTAACTTTCGTAACTTATTCGTCACGGTTCATGGTAACCAATGCTCCACCTTTATCAGAATTAATGATAATAATATTTTGGTGTTCATTAAAAAAAATATTTTGTTAAATATAAGTTCTTAAGTATTTGTATTTCATTAGGGGAATGTCTAATCTTTTTATGTAAAAATATTTCAATGGAATCAATAAATTCGCCCTAATTTGGTTGGACTCGTCACTGGGAATACCTCTTATGGAATTTTCAATCTCTTTAATTCTCTCTACTATAACATTCGATTTGTAACTTTCAATTACTGGAAAGCAAAATTTTGAACCAACATTGATTGTGAGGACGACGTATTCAGGAATTTGCTTTTGCGTGAGATTATGAAACCTTTTAATTTTAACTAATGTCTTTTGATTGGGATCAACGTTGTTTATTGTTTACATATGCTGAGCAATTTATGATATTTAATCTCAATGTGTTGCCAATAAACACTTTTCAATTTTACCATCTGCGTGCAACAAAACATCTAGGACTTTTGATCTTTCAAAATGTTTTAATTCATCTCTAATTTTTTGAGAATTGGTTTCTACCTAAACAATAAGGTAAATTTTTCACAAATGCATTGTTTAAATATTAAAGAATCAAACTTTCTCTTATTTCTCTCGTAAAATTGGAAACGCCCACTGTTAGTAAAATGTAGTAAACCTTTACGTTTTATAAAACGTGGTGTAATACAAAATATTTTAAACTGATTTAAAAACTCTAAATGTTCTTCCATGATCTTATATTTTCTGCTTACTTTGATCCATTCCGTAAGACATCTGACAAAATGTTGCCGGCGTTAGAAGACCCCCGTTCTTGATTTTGAAGATTCGAGTTGTCGGCATGTTATTGGATATTGTACGATAAGGGTGATATTGCACGTTACGGAACCTCGTGCTTTTATATGCACGTTCGGCACCTTAAGCTGCATATAAAAGCTGGAGGAATAGTACACAGGACAGATCAAAAGAAAATTAGTAACAAGAATCAGAGAACATGAGAGAAATCTTAGAGAACCTTCCAATAGATCGAATTCGGCCACGATTCATAGGATAAAAACGGGACACCAATTGGACTTTGATAATGTTAGTATTGTTGAAACTTGAAAATTTCCGCGAAGAGTTTCGGAAACTTTACATACAAAAATAATATAAAACTACGAATTCAATGGCGGAATGTAAACATTTCACTAAAGCATATGACTATTTTATATAGAATCAAACAATGTTTCCATTAGTTACTTTTTTCACATCATCCCCGTCCTCTCATTTTACCCCCTTCCCCTCCCTCCTCACCGCCCTATCCCACCATCATTTGACGTTCAGTTTAGGAATGGAAGTTGACAGATACAGTTCACAATAGAATGTATTCCACTAATGTTTGGAGTCCTAATTATAACCTTTTACCACTGAAGACTGAGTATGTAGATAAATTATTATATTTTAATGACGCGGATACTCATTTAAAAAATCATATATAACAAAAATTGTTATTTATCAACATTATGCCTCATCGTAATTTGAATTCTCACTACTTACAACTTAGTAAGGTAAGCTTCCTAATCTGAATGTTCTCTGCTTGCGAAATTTACATATTTTCTTCATGTTAAAAAATCTTTTTATTCATTCATATTTTAATTTTTAAGTTTTGTATTTAAACCTTTGTTAGCTATACATTATTTACCTGATGGAGGCAAGGCAATATCGAGACTTTGTAAAGTAAACTATATTTATGAAATGTTAATTTTATTTCAAATGAACTGATTGTCTATAACAAAGTGGAGCCTGATTAATGGAAAGATAAAGTATAAAAACTCATTATTTAAGTTAAAATCTTAATTCGTTCGATATTCAGATTACAATAGTTGATGTGTATCTCTCTCTCTCTCTCTCTCTCTCTCTCTCTCTCTCTCTCTCTATATATATATATATATATATATATATATATATATATATATATATTGTGGCGTCACCGATTAATTAATTAATAATTCTATTATAGCATCGCCAATAACCAATAATTCCTACAGCTGGAAATAGCTCGCGCCGCGGCACAGAAGTGGGTCAAGAGGCGCCGCCCCCGCCGCGGAGGTTTCTTTAGTTCCGCATCGGGCCGCCCGAACGCACCCAGCCCCCTTCTCAGAAGCAACCCCGTTTTATTACCCCCTCATAAAAATACTTGCCGCCCCCTCGCCAAAACCTTAGCGGACAAAAGAGCGCCCTCGCGTCCTTCCTTCAGCCGCGCGACCAGGGAATGCCAGCCCCGATGGAGTTGGGCCGGGTGTCAATTAGGCGAGGAAGACACATTTACGACGCGTCATGAGCGAAACCTTTCTTGGCCCTCAAACTGATCCCTTCTCGAACAATGCTAACTCCCCACATTCGTTCTGGCACGCGTCGGGCACCAGAAGTCCCGCAGGAGTTGTTTCTCTCTAAATACAGTAGGGTGTCGATTTGCCCATGCCGGCCGTCGGGAATCCGTGAAATGCGCTTCGGCGCGCGCACGTGTCCAGACAGCTGCGATCGGCGCCCGGAACAACTGACAAAGGGAAGCGAGCGAGAGAGCGAAGCCAGCGACAGACAGAACATTTACGGAAAATTACAGAAAAATCGACACGAGATTGGTTAATCAGAATTCTGCGACGCAGCCACCCTCAGCCAATGGGAAGCTTCGCCATGGGGGAAGGGATAACCCAGAGCTAGAAACATTTTGGGGGAGGGGGAAAGGGAGTTTCTCATAAAACGTGATGCACAGTAGAAATCGGGAGACGAGAGCACAGTAGAGCACTAGAGCACTTCGGGAGACTTAACTTACTTCACTTACTTCTGAGAGACTTCGGTCACTTCAGTCACTTCAACTACTTCAGTTACTTCTCAGACTTCAGGAAGGACTTCTCAGATTTTTTGGCGACAGACTTGTCAGATTTTTTTTGGCCAAACTTCCAAGATACTTCTTGGTTGCAAATTCGTTCAATTACGCAGTTACTTACGATCGGGACGCGAGTTTGGGAAAGACTTTCCCAGAATCGGAATAATTAGGACAAGACTGTGGACTTGTCGCGGAGAAAATTCGGGCGGGAGACTACTTGATCCCGCGCTGTTTCCGCATCGGCCCAGCAGCCTTTGCCGCCTCACGTGTCGAGCCCAGTGACTGTCCACCGCGTTACGTCAACGCCCGTGGCCATTCAACTCGCTGAGCCTGTTCGATTCGGCGACCTGCAGAGAGGGAGACGCGCCGCTGAAGTTCAGCGACCTGGGACAGCCGCCGCCTCCGCCCCGAGGCTGCCACCCCGGCCCGCACCCGGGACAGCCGCCGCCTCTGTTCCGAGGCCGCCACCCCGGCCCGCCCGCGGAGACAGCACAACCACTGGTGAAAGAACTATGAGACGAACCCGTCTCGCCGAACGATCGTAACGACGAGAAATCATAAGTGGCCGCGCTCAGGCCCTGCAAACTTCAAGTGATGAATAGCACGCTTCATCAAAAAGTATGCATGATGTGTTAACTATAAAAGAATTAGCAACTAGTAATTAGGACAATCAGTCCACAAAGTAAATTTAATAGAAAAATTGCGTCGCCCATTGCGACATATAAGTTCCCTGGCCGCTTTTGGTGCCAGGAATAAATTGTTATTTTTCACAAATGACTCTATGCTGATTCATGACCTCCCAACTCTTCCATCCAGTCATATTTCAGGAGCTGAACCTGGCGCCCTCCCCGCTGGTATTACATCTGGCCCTAGTCGGGCCAGTTTAGGCTAATTTTCTACGTGTATTACAATATATATATATATATAATTCTTACTATGTTTTCTATATTTATCTTTTCTAATAAACATAAAACTTGAATGTTTAAATCACTCTAAGAAATAATATATATAATGTACATTCGATCGATATTTCCAATGTTTTTGCCCATCGTGTAACTGCATTGTTCATGTTTTGTTCACAGATTCGAGATGTCGAGCAACGAGTCTGGAGCGGATGGATCCTGTGGAAACGCGAGACTCACGGAGTCACGTTCCGATTTCCTTCAATTGCAGAAATTCCTGCAGAATATTCAAAACGTAATGGAGGAACGATTTCAAACCATGGAGGTCCGATTTGCGAAAATAGAGGAGGGTCTCTCCCACGAGCAAGGCCGCAATAGCAAATTAGAGGAATCTGTCAGGCGAGCACTGGATGACGTTATGCCCAAAGTGGAGGAGCTGCTGGGCAGACACCTCTCACCTCAGCCCTCGCGCGAAGCGGCTCTTGGTCACGTGGCTCCCGCTGTCGCGTCCGCCGCCCCCAACTCAACAGCACCAACCAACGCCGACTCACCAGTCGGGATGCCTCAACAAAATCTCCAGCATGGTCTACTTGCCGGGGGAGACAGAGCTTTGCCACAAGCGAATGCTTCAGCCAGCACCAAACCGACTGAGTGCGCTCTCGTTACTGATGGAGGAGGACAGGCGACGGTTCCCCCCGCCCCATCCAGCGAGGGCGCTGCGCCTGCCTCCAGGCCCTCGGCACCGCCTCCGTCGGCAGCTTCAGGCGCGACCAACCCTGCGGCGTCGCTGCACGAGGCGGCGGAACGAGGAGATGCGGCGGCGGTGCAGCGCTTTCTCGCCGACGGAGCTCGGGTCGACGCGCGGGACAAAGACGGCAACACCGCGCTGCACCACGCCGCGAGCAACGGACGCACAGAGGTCGTCGAAATCCTGATCGCAAAGGGGGCTGCCGTGAACAGACGCGGCTTAAGATCACGAACACCTCTTCACTGTGCAGTCGCCAAAGGACATGAGACGATCGTGGCGCGCCTGGTGACCGCCGGAGCTAAACTTGATTCTCGAGACGCAGATGGCGCTACCGCCGCCGCCCTGGCTGCTCAGGGAGGTCACGCGGAGGTTGTGCTTTGGTTGTTGGACCAGGGCACGCCAGTGGAGGCAAGGGATAAGGAAGGGAGAACGCTTCTTATGTATGCAGTCGAAGAAGGAAACTTACAATTAGTCAAAGACCTTTTGGGGAAAGGAGCGAACATGAAAACAGTAGACAACAAAGGCGAGACTTGTCTTTTAATGGGGGTTAAGAAGGGGAGGTTACATATAGTAAAATATCTGTTAGAAAAGAATGCCTCGCCGTTTACAGTTGACAAGAGTAATGAATACCCTTTACTATTAAGTTCCAAGAAGGGATATGGTGATGTTGTTGAGAAAATGTTGCAAATGGCTGGCACGGGTGATAAAAATCTGTTGGAGCGCTCTCTTTGTGCGGCTGGCAGTGCGGACGTGGTGTGGAGCTTCGCAGACGAGGCCCATGACTTGGTGCTGGGGCAAGCGGGGGGAGAAGCGCTGGTGGAGGCCGCTCGAGACAGGCGCCTGGAAGTGGTGGAGGCTCTGCTTCTAGTAGGCGTGAACGCGAAGGCATCGCTTGAAATGGCGCTGCGAGCGGCCGCAGAGAAGGGACGCAGAGGCTGCATCGTGGCGCTGTTGGACGCTGGAGTCGACGTCAATGCGCGAGACATTGAAATGGAGCTCACGGCCCTCCATCATGCAGCTGTGAATGGTCACGCCGAATGCGTGGAGGTATTGTTGCAGAGGGGAGATAAGAATGATCAGTCAACGGGAGAAGTGCTGGTGAACGCAGCGTACTGGGGACGCCTTGATGTACTGAAGATTCTTCTTCGAGGAGGCGCGGGCGCGAAGGAGTCGCGTGAAGAGGCGCTGCGGGCGGCCGCACACGGTGGACACAGAGCCTGCATCGTCGCGCTGTTGGACGCTGGAGTCGACGTCAATGCGCGAGACATTAAAACGAAGCTCACGGCCCTCTGTCTTGCAGCTATGAATGGTCACGCCGAATGCGTGGAGGTATTGTTGCAGAGGGGAGATAAGAATGATCAGTCAACGGAAGAAGTGCTGGTGAACGCAGCGTACAGGGGACGCCTTGATGTACTGAAGATTCTTCTTCGAGAAGGCGCGAGCGCGAAGAAGTCGCGTGAAGAGGCGCTGCGGGTTGCCGCAAAGAAAGGCCACAAAGGCTGTATCGTCGCGCTGTTGGACGCTGGCGTCGACGTCAATGCGAGAGACAACTGGAGCACCTGGACGGCGCTGCATTTTGCAGCTTGGTATGCGCACGCCGAATGCGTAAAGGAGCTGTTGCAGAGAGGAGCGACGAAGGAACTTAAAGACAATGTTGGGAGAACAGCACTCAGTTTAGCTAGAACACACAATAAAGCGGCATGTATTGACATTCTTAAAAACTAGAAACTTTTTCATCTTCAGGAAATAGTTTTCTTTCATACACAATGTTTCTTTAATTTTTTTCTCTTACGTTAGAGTGAATGACAACAAATCTTTTCACAGAAGTGAGATTTTGGAGTAGGCGACTGTGGGGAACAGTATGATTGAATAGTGAGACAGAGAGTAAAGCTAAGATAAGGTTTTGATTATAAATTTAAAATATTCTTACTGAATCTGTAAAACTCAAGATATTTTTAATAACATTAAACTATTGTAGCAATTGTTTGTGTCGATATGGTGTTGAAATAAATTAATCACAAGGCAGCGTTGTCTGTCTTTTATACATACATATATAAATATATACATATACTAGCGGACCCGACAGACTTCGTTCTGTCCAAAAGATTTGTACTGTGACAGTTTTTTGTTCCTACATATTTTATAGTCTGGGCAAAAAATCTCCTGAACAGAACCGTCACCCTGGTGATAGGGCGTTGTGAATAAGAAATATAATTAAATAAAACATATATAAGCATTTAAAAGTAAGTAATCGCTTTATTGTTAATCATGTGAATCATAATTATTAACAAAAAACAGTTTTATTTTCATTGTAGTGCTTTGTGATATACAATGTTTTTTGTTTGATTACCTGGCGCATAGATAAACAAATCTGATGGTTTTCCAACACGGGAACAGGCAACATACAATTGACCATGTGAGAAACATGGGTTTTCCAGATTAATACCACAAACACTTAATGATTGCCCCTGGGACTTGTTTATGGTCATAGCAAAAGCAAGCCGAACTGGAAACTGTAGTCGTTTAAAGTTAAACGGCACATCAGTCGGAATCATTGGGATGCGCGGTATGAGAACGTCTTCTCCTTTATACTTTCCTTTCAGTATAGTTGCTTCTATCACGTTGTTTAGTAATTTTTTTATCGCTAACCGTGTGCCGTTGCAAAGACGTGGTTGGTTGATATTTCGCAACATTATAACTACCGATCCAACCTTTAATTGAAGATTGTGAGGTGGCAATCCTGGTAAATCGATTCAACTCTTGGTTAAAAGCATCATGCATTGGACGATTGGGCGCGGCCAGGCCTAATTGAATTAATAGTTTGTTTGACATCATCAAGCACATGTCCTCAATTGAAATCAATGCTTCATTGTATATTTCTTCACTGATTTGTATATTTGGATTTCCCATTCTATTTCGTATTTGATACAAAATATCATCACACATATAATCTTTGTACTTGATCCACAAATCAAGTGGGTTTGATGGGAAGCATGTAGATATGATTATAGAAAACAATGTTCGTATTTGATGAGCGTTTGATGATATTACAGCATCATTGAGAGTTTGATCCCAATGAGCGTCATTTTCTAGCAATTGCAAACGTTGACAGGCTTCTCTGTAAGATCCACACAATTCACCATCAACAGTTCGTAAATGTTGGAATGATGTTGGGCCACGTACGTTGACTAATAGCAGTCGTAAATAAAAACATTCATCATTGCTAGGATGTACTGAATAAATTCGACCAATGGCGTCGGTGGAATACACATCTGGGTATCCTGGAACTTGTTTTCCTTGTTTCCGTCGTATAAATCTCCTTGAGGATTGATTCCAAGTATAATATTTTGGCATTTCAGAATATAGCAATGTTTGTGCAAAGTCATCGTTTTGGCAGGTCTCAAAAAAACTGGTTAATGTAGTAGATGGTGGCTGAGCAGCTCTTTGTACTGCGTTCTGTGCTGTAAAATACACTCTTTGTCCATTTTCTAAATGCACAGCTAAGTGAACAACGGAAGGGTGTCTCTCATGAATAGGAAAAGAAAATATTCGCCATACTGCTTCATTACTACTAACATAGCGGCCCATTTGGTATTGGGTAACTTCATCATTGGAATTCTCTGCACCAATTCCAATCACAGCCATATCACTCCCTTTGGTTACATATTTGCAAATGTATTTAATAGATTTCACTGAATGGCAAGATTCAACGTTGATGTGTGCTTTGAAGGTCTTTGATAAAATGGGTGAATATGGAACAATCCAACGATTATCTATTTCAATATCTTCTTGATTTAATTTGACAATTGTTGATCTTCCATTGTCTGCTGTCGATCGTGGACGATACAGTGGATAACCGTCATTACCAGTAATTGTTTCCGATATTAATGTCCGTGGATATCGTTTTGAACATTTACCATCCATCATACATGGTGAATTTTGATTAAGAGTTCCACAGGGACCATGTATCATATTTTTGATAACTACCTCATGCAATCCAGGATCTACTTGTACATCAGGGATTTCAGCTGATATCACTGCATCAACTTCATTTGGCCTTATCTTTTCAGCCAACCAAATCAAAATGTGTGCATATGGCAATCCTCGTTTCTGCCACTCCACAGAATACATCCAGCAGCGTGTCTCACCAAACACACAATGTTTTACGATGAAATCCATTAAAGATTTCAATTTTTGTCTAAAGACTCTGGCTGTAACATCATGACGATCAATGGGAGATTGCCCAGGGAATAACTCCTGCTTGATTTCTATCCAGTGCGGATTGCATGTAAATGTGATGAACAAATCTGCTGTACCATAATGACGAACATACGACATGGCATCTTGAGCATATTCGTGCATATGTCGAGGGCTTCCGATGTATGTTGCTGGAAGAATAGTCATCCGACCAACATTCTGTGCATTTCCATCAGTATTAATCGCATCTCGAAGGTGAATATACTCTTCAGATCGGAGTTTGGTCTGATTCAACCTGATGAATGTTAATCTCTCCGTTTCAATTTTAACATACATGTCAACAATATATTTGTGATATAATCGCCGACATTTCAATATGTGATTGTCTTCATTTTCCCGAATCATTAGGCGGTATGAATAATAGTTCATTGAACTGACTTTTGTGTTAGTTTCAGAACCTGTAAATATATTTTGTTTTAATAACATTGAAATACAAAATTAAAATACATAATATAGTGACTGAGATATTAACTAATATTTTAATTACCTGTAATGGAATTTATCATTTTTATTGAGAAATATTAGCCATCTTCACCTTGCCAAAATATAATGGAATATTGCAGTGCATCATATGAGCGGTGTGTTTCCTTTATACGTTGTAATTGATCATTCCGACGATGTAAAACAATATCACGGGATTCCAAGTTTTCTCCAACTACAACGATAGCAACTTCATCAATAGTTGGTGCATTAAAACGTCTTGCATGTTGACCCGCAGGTGTTTTATCAGCTCTGATTACAATTTTGTGATTATCTGATGGCATCAGATCCAGGGCAGTTTTAAACAATATAATCAATTGATTGTGTTCATGAAATAAAGTTTGTAATTGTTCTACAATAGACCTCTTTACTAAATTGTTATGTGCACAACGCAGATTAGTTTCTTGTGATGAATTGCCCATAAAATAAATTTGCAGGAATTTGTAGTTGCTATCTGTCACTGGTAACAGTGAACCTGCTCTGTGATATATTTGGCCTTGTATCTGTAAATTTAAAAAAATATTGTTTGTACCAAACACTATAAAATAAAATAAAATAAATAAGCAATGTGGGGTATAAATTTATGGATTGTCAGTGATCAAACTTAAATAATATTTGTTCTTTAAAATTATATCTGTCTCCTAATTAGTTGTAACTAATATCTATCATCAAATATATTGGGTTTCAAAATAATAAAAGTGTCGCTAAAACTGAATCACCAAATAATATGGGGACTAAGTGATGATTATGATCTTAATGATTACGTCATTGAAAATTAGTAACACATCTTAACTTAGGTGACAGAACATAAAATAATTATGTTTAACTGCTATAATACATACCTTGAAAGTTGGCATAAAATTTTCCCGAACTACGTTTGTTGACCCAAATGAAGTCATTTGAAAGCAATTGTTATATTGTTGGATATTTGTCAAAAAGTGTATGGAATCTGTTCCTATTCCTGAAACCAATGAGTACAATGGCTCTGGTGGTGGTTCCAATGGTATCAATTTCACTTTACCATTTGCGCAACACAATCCATTAGCTTCGTTTTTAAATTTCAATGCCTTACAATATGAGCAAACCGAGTTCATAGAACCAATAACAACACATTGGTAGTTACTGTAGTCAATTGACACATCGTAACTGAAAGCAGCTCGATTCAAACTTGCGCGATTATTAGTTGAATGTAGCGCTCGCGCTTCACGCGTTCGTGATGCCCGAATTCTTTCACGTTCATTTCGGTCGTCACGTTCTTGTGCAGCATGATTAGATCGGTAATTAGCTTGCTTTGTAGCATTTCGGGTTCTACCTAAATTGCTTCGTCTAATAGGAGGCATATCTATATTATTGTAACGTTTCTCCGTGGTGAATTAAAACCAACGAAATATTATACTCACTACTCACTTCTACTCTCTTCTGCTAACTCCTCTCTAACTCGCTTCTGCTGACTGACTCGCGGCCGCCGGCAGCGGAGCATTTATACCTGCCCGGCGCTTGCCCCCAGGCGCCCGGCACCTCGGCATTTCCCCGCGGCTCGCGAATAGTCCGGAACCGTCTAGTTCGGGTGGAAGGGAAGGGGCGGCGGCAGATGACGCAATCCACGCGCAGCGACTTCGGCAGGTCGGGGGGAAGGGAAGGGGCGGCGGCAGATGACGCACCGGCTCTTATCTATCGCTTGCTGACGGATGGCAAGCCGCGGTGCTTCGGAGCTCCGGCCTACGCAATCAGGCAGGGATGTGTTGATGGAGTACGGTCTTGCGGCAGGAAGAGCGAGCGTGGGCTCCTCTGATATTTCTTGTTTTTACAGTGCGCCGCAGCTCGTGAGAAAAGGGCTGTTTTGAGGGTTTTCCCGGCAATTATTCGAATTTTTCTCGACGTAAAAACCATCCTTGGACTTCAACGAACATTTTAAAAAAAGAATTGCCCAAATTGGTTCAGGCGTTGTTGAGTTATGCGGTTACCAACACATTTTGCGATTCATTTTTATATTATAGATATTTACATTCACTTACATGCAGAGAGATAGAGACCGAAAGTGTAAGCGAGCGAGAGTTCTCAATTTAAACATTCATTTCCGAAATGATTTTCTCTATTTAATTGTTAAACTTGCTGCTATGAATTTGAGTAACTTATGTATGTTGCTACTAGCTTAAGAAATCCGGCATGACCGAGATTTTTAATTGCTCGTAACCATCCATTAAACAGATGAAGACCTACATGGCGTCATAGCCCAGTATTTGAGTAGTAAGCTTCACATTAAAACCAGCGACTGCAATGTTTGAAGTATGTAGGGAGAAGAACGAAGTATAAACATTTTACTTCAAGGTATCCGTATATACAGAGTAATATATTTCTTCAGAAAATGCCATGACAATATAGCACTCCAGATATTATGTCAAATTTCATGAATGGCAGTTTTGAGGAAATCAGATATTTGACATAATTGTGGTTAAAAGTCGAACGAAGGCGTAGGCTTCCGTGGCCGGAGTCAGTAGTTGGTTGCCCTGGAGGAGGCATCTGTGCCTGGGATGCGGCGTCTCCCGAACAGCCAAGAATTATGCGGATTGAACCCTAGGATGCATGGACCCGGGAACATACATGCTGAGGCCCTGCGCTGCACGCTCTCGAAAAAGCACATAAAATTGTTTTTATTCACTTCATTTCTTAGTAGTTTCAATACGTCAACTCTCAATGTTAAACAAATGATTATTTATTTAAATAACTTAAAATGGCCTTAAAAGTTCTACATATGCTGTGACGTAATAGAATCGAATTTCAGGATCTAACTATTCAACTTCTAAGAACTACTTTGCCAGCGACTAAAATGAAAGTAGAAAGAAGATGCTTTGTCGTATTATTGAAAATAGTTACGTGTAGTTGTTGGTGGTGGGTGTTGCCAACTTTAGCGTTATTAATTCTATGAATATTCGCGCCACTTTCACTTTGTTTGGCAAAAAACTATAGACGACAAAATATAACGAATAATCAAGAAATTAATAGCAACCACAAGTGAAAATAATTAGTGAATGATAGAATTCCTTATCAATGTGATATCGTCTTAGTTTACGTATTTATCTTAGAAATAATTGGAATAATCCTTTGGATTACCAGTTGTATTAATTACAATGAAATCCCAATGCCATTTCCGTTACAAGTATCCCGTCTTTTTTCAGTATTCTATTCTATTTACATGGGGGAAGTAACATAGCCAGACATGCAGTCACAGCTTTTATTTAGATTTACGTAGCCAAAAAACAGTAAAAACTGTATGTGACGTATAACGGAGAAGATCACCGGGGTACGTTTTCTTGATTTCCAGAATTCCTTCCCATTATTTTAACTATAAATAGTTGAAGGAAAACCGTAAGTACCACTAAAGATGTACAAAATGCGTTAAATAAATTGTACTGTTGGTCCCTAAAGCCTGGTTTTAAGTTTTCAGTCAAAAAACAGCATGCATATTATTATTCAAGCATAATCCAAACACAACTTATATTTCGGACAGCAAACTTTACGATTTGTACAAAACACCAAAGTTCCGTGGATAATTTTTACTTTCTCGTATATTTACGTATATTCGGAGTACGTACTCTATACGTTGTGTAGAGAAAGTTATGCAATGCTGCGGAAAATTGATTTCGAAATTTCAACGCAAATACGTTTTACATTCCCCTTATATCGAAAAAGTGGTTTTCTCAAAACGTTCGTTTCTGCCCGTCTGGTGCATGTGAACAACACTAGCGCCTAAACTATGCCTACGATTTATTCCAAACTGAATAAACTTCTGTCGTGAGTACAAGCACTGACATTTTGAAAAAATATTAATTTTTGAGGGCACTGTACATGAAGCCGTTTTTGAGTAAATTTTGAAAGTGTTCCAAAGACTTTCTGTAAAGTGTCCCCAAATTTTAAAGAATGTTTTTCATTATCGCAAAGCGTTGATTCGAGCCAAATCAACTGGGGAATCTCCATTTTGGAAAAACATCGTAGGTATGGTTTAGGCGCTTGTGTTCACAGATGGAGGGACGGACGTTTTGGGAAAAAAAAACAAACTTTTTTCCGGTATCAATGATTCACATTTCTGATATGATTACATAACGTGTTAAGAGGGAGTCATTTATTACATTTTAGAAAACTATTTATCCACTTTTTCTGTATCAGGGCCGCACAATTCGAGTTTGTCGGAAATTCGCGGTTTTTTGGTGCCGCATTACATAACTTTCTCTACAGTACGTATATTGCTCCTTGTGTACGGAAAAGTAAAAATATGTATTCATAATAATAGTTATAAAAAACGCCGAACAATTTTGTTATTTTTTCAATTTTTCGATAAATCGGGGATTTCAACGAAGATGAGACCTTCACCATTCTCTTAAGCGTCCTTCATGCTTCATGCATGGTCAAAATGTAATGAAATAATTCGGTGCCATTTTTTAAAAAATGCCATAGGGGCTGTTATAACACGTTTGTGCCGGAGCAAACTCTAGACAGTTTCTGGCCGAGTTGGGCGCTTCGTGTTATTAAAATCAATTATGGAGGCGCTAATACGAATTTCTTGAGCCCTACTAAAATACTTAAAAGATAGAATTTCCCGCTGACTGGCTGCGCCAAATCCTCGCCAGGACGCTGGTCCGCCGTCGCCGCCCTCGTCTCTTCAGGTGGAGTGGGGGTGGGGGGAAGGGCTGCTTACCGCGTGGGGCTTGGGCGAGTGAACGCGGCGAGGTTTATTCGGAACGGCGTTCGTGCTGGCGTGGCGTGGCAATGGACCGAGACTCAACCGTGGTGTGAAAACACTCCTAAACCCGCCGCTGAGGTGAACTGGAAATCGCGGCGTGCGGCGAAGTGCTGGAGTAAAGGACGTCTGTCTTCTTAAAATGTTTCTACCCCTCGACTACTAGTGTGCCGATGCTGGAGTGAATAGCTTTAGAGAGCTTTTTAGTGTCTATAGCAGAGAGTCTTCATTGATTTCCCATTTTTGTTACTTTGCAGGTTGTTAATTATTGTTCGTAATGTGTAGAGATATATAATATCAGGTTTTGGTTTTGCAGCACAGGCAATGGAATGTCTTAAAAAAATGCGATGTGTTTTCTTGGAAATACGGTTCCTATTCAGTGTGTTACCTTTCTCATCAATGTTTTGGAAAGTGTGAGAAGTTCAGTCTTTTCTTAACAGGGCTTTATGTAAATTACCCCCAAAAATAAATTAATATCTGCTTCAAATTCACGGGACCGCGACATCAGCCAGATCGAAAGGGTAATATCAATGTTGTTGAAAATCCCACTGACTAGCTTCTAGCGTTGTCCAAAGACTGACAAACGTTTTGCCGTTAATCGATTTTTCGGTATCGAGGACCCACAAAATCTGTATTCCAACTACACAAGGTGTTAGAGAATATAACGTTCTATATATAGGGACAAGATGTATCCACTTTTTCGTTACTAGGCCCGGCAATGAGTTTTTCTGTCGAAAATTTGCAGTTTTTCCCGTAGCATTATAATACTTTATCTATGCCGCATAAGCTGTGGCGAGAAAGTAAAAGCAAATAAAAACCGTTAGGTCCTCCTAGGCCCTGCATATGCATCCTAGCCTTAGGTCATTTGCGTGCTCGAAATCCACTCGGCGGGCGCCTCATCGCAGACATCTTGGCGTCCTGAACGGCGCTGGGCGTTGCCCCGTTTCTCCGTGTGACTGCGGAACAGGAATACTTCAAATGATTCCTTCAGACGCTTATCAAAATATCAATAGTAATTTTACATTACAAGGTAAGACGGTGGATATTTTCATGACTGGACAGTGTGTGACCGACATGGAAAGTCAATTCTTCCAGGTGAAGTACATTTTATTTCAGATCTTAATGTTATGACCATTTATTCCTGTGATTAACAAATTAAATTGTAGACCGCGAAGCAATTCTACGTATTTTTCTGTTAGGAGTTTAGGACGTACTTTGTTTTCTAATTACAGCTTTAGTATTAGTACGGAAAGTACTTTCGGTGCGTTACAAGGTTGGTGTTGAAAAAGTTATACTTTCATGTCTGAATACTGCACGAGTGTGCTGTACTTTCTCGACGGTGTCCATTGAACGTTTTTGTCGGTATTTCAGTTCAGAATTACCGGTTTTCAAACACGCTCAAATAACATTTCTCGAGAACGACTTCAATTTCGCAACGAAAATTTTCATGAGAAAAGTCTTCTTTCTCTTATGATATTCCCAATGTCTTTTTCCATCTAACAATTAGGGGCCAACAAAATCGAGAAATAAAACTATATTATTTTGTTAATTTGTCACAATTGAACAATCTAAATCATCTGGAACTCTTTTAGTCCTTCGCTTTAAGGCCTCAATATTCCTTCTGTATTCACCTCCTTAGCCGGCTCGCGGATCTGTGAGAGGTACTAGGGTGGTGAAACACCCAAAGGAACGGCCTGAGAGGCGTGTGGTTGATTAAAAGAGGGAGAGCACTGCTCTAGGCTGGTTTATTAACTAATGGATGTTAAAATCTTTTCATAACAGGATTCAGAAGTTATTTTCTGCTTTTACGGGGAAACAAGTCAGCCACGCATCTGCGCCAACTCATCATCACGACAGCCCTCATTCTGATTTCTGCTCTGTCCTCGTCGTCTGACTGTCTTGTTCGCTCGCCTCCGTCTAAGTCAGGGTCTTATAACTCCCACATATCGTGGTGGAAACCATTACGGTGGCGCGCTCTGCTGCATCACTTTCTTACAGGAACTAGAACGTGAACTGCTGCCAACCATACTTAAAACATTTTTGAGTGACTTTAATGTAGTTTTTAATGCATCAGTGTTTTTCAGTGGGAAAATATAACGCACTTACCGCACATAATTTTATTGATTGTTATGTGAAAATATCTATTTGTGTAAAAAATGATAAAAAAAATCAACATGTTCATATGGTCTTTTATGTTGGAGCAGAGAAGTTTACGTTCATCTCACCGCAGAAGAGTAATTCTTCTACCATCTCATTCTTCTTCGAGAATCCTTAAGGATGCAAATGAATGACTGATTTAGTAGTTTTATTTTTTGGTCTAAAGAGCTCATCATTGTCTGTTTTAACAATCAAGAGAAAACCGATTTAAGGCGGGCTGCATACCGGCCGATGGTTTTCGCGTGGTGTTCAGTTACATGCCACCCACTTTCAACGACCTACGTGACTTCGGCAGCGCAACGGCCCGCGCGAAATGCATCCTCGAGAATTACATCCTGTGGCGACGCGTCGGGCTGCCGGTACAGCACGGCGTGTGACTCCTCCGTCGTCAAGAAATAGAGGTTTGACTGCGAATGACAGGCGATCACTTGTGTATTAGGCGTCATCATTCGCCTTTCACACTAGTCCCAAGGCACAACCACTAGGCAGATTTCAATGAATGTTTATTGCGAAAGAACCAGTACTAGTTTTTTTTGCGGGGGGGGGGGGTCCACTTTGCTTTATAGAATTTTTCCCCAGATTTTAAACCAAGCCTAATTAAAGGATTTGTTTCGAAAACTTGGGACGTTTTTACAAAATTGGATTTTAGCATTTTTATAAACGATGTGTCCTGTTTTCCAACTAGAAAATTAAGAAATATTTTGGAGTCGTGTTGAGAAGTTGAAAATCCGGCGTGAGCTCCACGTTTAATGAGTCTCAAATTTCGAACCTCTTTAAAAATTTGCAGGGCCTGACGTTGAGGCTAATGAAGTGGAGTGTCTGCGTTTTGGAAAATGTCCTCATGGTGTCGGTTCTAATAATGTTTACAATATTTGGGTTTTGGCTAGTTACATTGACGTAGCAAACATTCAAATAAACCTTAACTGGGGAAAAATGAACTAGACTAGATGTCGGCTCCCCTTTGTACGACTGTTATATACTGGAGTATGTTCATTTTATTAAGAGACCTCAAGATATTCGCATCCTTTAGAAATATATATATATATATATATATATATATATATATATATATATATATATATATATATATATATATATATATATATATTTATATATATAAACCAAAAAAACGCTGAAATTACACGCATTATAATGACTAGGGAAAGGATTTTAAGGTGCGTCACTTTTTCAAAAATATAGCTGTTTTTTTTAGAGATAGCATGATATATGTACTTGGGGGGATGCAATTAAGAGAAATAAATACAATTTGGTGCACCTTTTCGTGAGATTACTATATGTTGCCACCTTTTTATGCTTCAGCTTTTTCTCCACTCTTTTCTGCGTTTTTAGACAACTGGGCAGACAAAAAAAGCATTTTTTTCTTCTTGAACAAATCTTTTTAAATTCTCATTTAATCAGAAGTCAACAATATTAAATAAATATTAAAATATATTTTACGTTAACCATAAGTAATTTACATCCCAGCAACAATGATCAATCTGTAGCTGTAAAGTCAAATTTAAATTTCAACAATGTTGCTGCCTTTCTCGCTGGATTAAAAGTGCTTCCCAAACAGGCAAATCAGGACATTTAAATGGGTGTGCAGAAATCCACATGTCTGTGTCCTGAGGAAAATGTTTACCCTTGCCATCGTGTCGCCGTCAATGCTAAAAGAGCACTGGCAGTTCTTGTGGATGTGGAGGAGAGAGGAGAGGGGAGCCAGGAGAAGTTGCCTGTGCCTCTAAGAGCACCGATGTTCCCACGCGGGCAAGTTCTCGTGTGGGTGCAGTTTGATGCGCCTGCGACGTACATTGTAAGACGCGATCCGCGGGAAAAATTAGTTCAGTCAGTCCTAGCAATTGTTAAACAATTTTCAATCTACTATAGTGTTGGATAAAGTACTGTGAATTACCCCATACCATTGTATAAAGAACAATTTGTTCCGTAATGATGCGTATACAAGCATTTTAGAAACTGAGTTCATGTTTTAAACGTTAATTACGTTGTCTCAGCAGCACCTTTTTGTATCTATTTTCAGAACCTTCCTCCTCTTTTATGATCATAATTTGCACCTCAAATACCTTAAACCATATTTGGCCCCTTTTTCCATAATAATGATCAAAGAGTAAACATTACACTGTTGGTTGCAGGGATGGCACTGAAAATATGAGCGAGTGTGCAAATGTTGCTCGTTTCTAGGGTTAACGTAGTGAGTGGCGCGAGCGCTTCCATGAAAACTTCATTGCAATAACTTCAACCGTTCAAAAGTTACAAGAGATGCTAAAGTTACGTGACTCACTCTGCATATAAAAATGGGTGTTGGTATATTTAAAAACGGAAAAATTCCGACTCCGTGTGACCGATCTCCATGTTATTTGGTCTATCTACTTGTTTTTTCACCGAGACGGTTTATGTGCTGTTAATGTTCGTGTAACTACTGACGTTGCAGAACTATTGGCGTTGATGGCGTTGCAGAACAAAATTGCGCTTCTTTTTAGTTCATTTTCCATTTAAACGGCACTCCAATGATTGCTGACCGTTGACGCATGCCAGGCCCAGGAGAACAGGATGCATGCGCGCGAAAAACAGTGTGAGGCAGAGAGAGAGGGAGAGAGAGAGATACAGAGATAGGCGACAGAGAGATAGACACAGAGGCACACACAGATATAGAGAGACTGAGACACACAGAGAGACAGGTAGTGAAACAGACACGATTCAATTCTTTTTCACAAGGAATGAATATGAAAATACCTGGGCAACGCCAGGTATTTTGCTAGTATTTTATAATACTAAACAGACTCCCACTTCCATCAGCATTGGTTCCAGATAAAAGTATGAATATTTATCGATTTTAAATCAGTGTCTGACTTGTGTAAATCTTGATACATAGTTCTATACTAATGCATATTTTTTTCTCTGTTCCATTTCTCATGGCTACCAATACATTTTGAAACTCCACAATTCGTTATGCTGTTCCATTCACGTAAATTATCCCATAGGTGGAATATCGCAGTGTGAACTCGACTTCAAACCAATCACTATAATGCGAAACTTAAAGCAAATGAACTTAATGGATGGAACAAGAAATGTAATGAGTTTTAACGTGCTTTGTTCTACCAATATCCCATAACTGAAATGTCATCATGTTGACATCTAGCCATCCTACGGATGTAAGTCCCAGGGACCCACAGCCCGCAGTTGCTCGAAGCCGTCATCAGAGATGGACATGGGATGAATTGAAGGCAATGATGTGGTGCTTTTACTATGCAAAAGCGAAAAATGGGGGCTCAGAAGCAGAAGTTCTCAAGATATGATGAGAGCGGAAGTCAGATACGAGATCTTCCCTAGATTCAAAGAAGCTTGCCAGTCAACAATACATTCTAGCAGTGGAAAATTCACAGCAGAACAACTTTCTTTCAGTCAGAGAAATGCAGAGCATGTTGTTCGATCGAAGTATCCACAAGAAAATTTAGGACCATCTAATATCCCTGAAAACGATGATCCTGTGTAAGGTTCACCTCTTCCCAATGACAGTTTTGTCAGTGGTAAATATTCATTTGGCTACGAATCACACGATAGAGACATGATGCGAAATATGCTAGGGCGCGAGATAGAACAAGTTCGTCTATTACAATTCGAATCTCGTGCACGGTTGATGTGAATATACGAAACTGTTAGAGCTAAGAGAGTGATACAGACAGCTAATTTTGCCTTAAATGGGGTAGTGCAGACCCCAGTTAGAAATCTAGGTATTACCGAAATCGTGTATGCAACTGGATCTCAGGTATCTCAGATAATATGGGGGTCAGTCAAGAATACCAACGGCTAGAGGATAAACAGAGTAAACCGTTCCATACCCTCGTGGACGAAATGAATCATGAAACGGATAGTCGACTCAGCGTGATATTACTCTTAGTCGAGCCATCTTCTATACCAACGGACGCGTTTAAAGTCATTTTGGTCAGGAATCTGGGAAGGGAGCAGATCCTTCACAAAAGACGCTTCTTGACTCCAATGGAAATAGTGGAACACGATTACCATTTTTCGGAAGAGACCCCTTCCAAGCAAAAGAACATGGGAAACTGGAAGTCGCCTGGAATTGATAAGATCCACAATTATCAGATTAAGAAATTAACAGCATTACATTCTCATCAAGCAAAGAATTTTTGTATATTGTCGTCTTGATGCTATGAAACAAAATTGTTACAATAACACTGGTCCACAAAATTATTTTTTCTGTAACAACCACAAAACACGTTTCTGAAAAATAATTTGCCTCTAAATCCAGATATAATTTTAGAATTTCCATATCGACCTCAGTTTTCATGTATTTATAGTTTTTTGCAAATGCGAATTCTCCCTGTGTGTTATAGGTATCTGGCAAAATGTCACGCTCTAATAACATATTTAAAGTATACATTAACTACTACAATATACGTGCTAAGAAAAATGTCGAAACATCCCAAAAAATATTTCCTTCTTGATTTCTTGCGATACTTTGCCTCATCATCTAGCCTTTGCATCTTCATAAGTACCAGCAGTAGTCGGATAACATTGCACAATTCAAATTGCCTTGAGAACGCTTTCCCATTTGAGGAATGTACTGGTGGAACACATAATATACTCGATTTTACTACAAAAAACTTTGTCATTTGGAAAAATATTTTGAAAAAACAATATTTGGCGATCACGTAAAAAAGTTTCGTACAGGGGACAGAAGATTCCATCCTTTTAGTGGCGCAGCTAAAAGCTCAGTCTGTTGCTTCGAAAAATTTAAATCACGAACAAAATAGTTGAGATACCCTTAAGACAAAAAAAAGTGGTTCATTTGAATCAAAGGATGCTTGAAATGTTGAGTTAGAATGGATATCTCCGTCTCTCCGACTCTGTCGTGTAAATGTCACTGTAGCACTCTTCATTGTCATATTCTCAGGAGGCAGTGGTACCGCTAGTTCTTCACTTTGACATACATGCCTTATAGCAGAGGGTATATTAGGATATTTCACAGTTTTCTTAATTTTTGAGGTGATTCCAGCTATTTTTGTCAGACAGAAATAGCAGTCTATTGTGTGATTCGTTGGTTCCCTCCCAAACATGAGAACGGCAAATGACATGTGTCGTGTACCTATTGACCAGCATGACAGGAGTATGACACACTAGGCACAGCATATATATATATATATATATATATATATATATATATATATATATATATATATATATATATATATAGGCCCATTTCAGTACCAGGTCGCCAACCATACACCCGAAATGAAAGTTCGTAACATTCCATTAAGATTCAGTTTTTTTTTATTTCAGAGTTAATTCTTCACATATATAACAATATGAATTTGGCCTATTTACAAGTTTCGAGGATTTCTTCTTCTAAATTAATACAAAGCACAAACCTTCACAAATCTAGAACCACACCCATTTACATCGAAGTACATTCCATGCTATCAGATGTCTGAATGCTGGACCTACAGACTAGAATCGCAAGACGATTCTATCCGTTCTAGCATGACATACCAGAAATGATGGCAAACCGTTTTGATCTTTAGAGATGAATTCAGCGTCATGTATAGGAATTCAGTGATCACTTTTCGGTTGTTCCTGAACAATTCGATCTGCAGAATAAATGAAGCTACAGCAAAATAACGAATATGCAGCGTTTTCAAGCATTTCTGTAGATACAGAGTAATATGCCACAAGAAAACTGAGCTTGATTGGCAAAAACTGATTACATATTCGATTTCATTAAAAATGGCAAGACGGCGTTGGAAATCGGGGTTCCGTAATTATTTAAAATGGATCAGTATCTTTACAACCGGCTAGGGCAGTACTAATATTGCAAACTTAGGCTGGGAAACAATTTTGATATTAGGAAGCGGGAACTTATATTAATTGGGCGAATTTTGTCTTATGTAAATTAGAATTCACGGGTGTTATAATATCATGTGTTGTAATTTATGAATTATAAATAAAATAAAATAGACTCCGTACGTGAGGGATTATAGTTTATTAGAACCGTAGCAGAGCATGATTGCTTAATTTCTTTGAACAAAAAAGATAGTCGCGAGTAGGCGCTTCGCCCGCTGCACAGGAAGGGCAAGTCGCGTTCGCGAATGATATTTCTTCAAAGAATTAGACCAGATAATATTATTATTAAACTGTTAAAATATTCGGGAAATATTAGGATCTTTATAATGGTAAAAAATATTAAAAGTTTTCGCGTAATCTTGTGTGAAATGTAGGAACTTCTTTTCTAAACAGATTTTTTTCTCAAAAACAGGTCCATTTTTTTCTTTTAATTTTCTCCTCTTATTAATCAAATGAGGGTTAAAGATTGATTCTATCTCTATTCCGAGGAACTCCGAATTTTCGAAAAATGTTTCATGTTGACTGTTTTGAGCTGAAGCAAAGAAAAAAGAACTGGCATATCGCTTCCTGCGCTGTACGAGATGTGCGATGTGCGATGTGCGATGTGCGATGTGCGATGAACGAGAATGCCCGACCAAAATTTGTTTCCTTCACCCTGGATTTGCTAGATGTATTAGATACTACAGTAGGACTAGAAATAGAAAAATACAAATAGAAAAAAAACTGGCCCAAACCTGCCTCCTTTATTATTATTATTATTATTATTATTATTATTATTATTATTATTATTATTATTATTATTATTATTATTATTATTATTATTATTATTATTATTATTTTGCTCACGAATCGGCCAACTAAGACCACGCGTTCATACATGCTGCATTTACCGTGGCTCAGTATCATATATCGCGGTAGCAGGTGCATGTAACTTCAATTGGGGGGGATCAGTATTTTTTACTGAATCCGATTTTTATCCCCCAGGGTTGTTAGTTGTATGAAAGATGAAATGATGATGATAATGAGGAGTGAAAGGACGACACACACAAATACACCCATGCCCGAGGCGGGACTCGAACCCGCAATCTTCTGGTCCGAAACCACTACGACACTACTGCCTTAGCGATCTCGGCCATCTGATCGGCCCTTTATTATTATTATTATTATTATTATTATTATTATTATTATTATTATTATTATTATTATTATTATTATTATTATTATTATTATTATTATTATTATTATTATTATTATTATTATTATTACAAGAAAGCATGTGTTGTAGTATTACTAGTTTTGTATGATAAGGAGCTGTGTATTGCAAATGATTAATTACAAATGATCATAAGGGGCGGATTTTGATCACCTAAAATATTACCAGAAATGATCAATAAAATGTTCTTAAAATGTTTTTAAAATGACCTAAAACCAAAGGAAGATGAAATAATAAATGATCAAAACCACTTCAGGTGAACGAAATGACAATGGCGCCGATAGGCGTCACACGATCCTTAGATTACTTAGTACTCACGGCTGACCTTACAACGTATGAGTCAAGAAATCGAAAAGGCTACTCTGTAATTCTGTGGTGAACATTTGTTGCAACTCGTAAATATTGTTTGAAGCAAGTACCATTAAGATTATATAACAATCAATGAAATCATCGAAAAATGCATTAAAACTGACGCAAAAATGTAAAAAAATGACTTATTAGTAAAAATCGACAAAAAATGGGGGGGGGGGGGAATGAGACACATAAAAATGGATAATTTTGTTTCGTCATTACATAAAATGAATTTCTATACTAAACGGAATTGTTCAAAAGTGAAAAGAAAAAAAGATATTTCATTTAAATCTGCCCCATAATTAATAAATTAAAATATTATGCTGACCCTATAATGATGGCATTTATTTTATACACTCATTGCCCTGCATGCTGTAATGTTTGTAATGTTGGATAGTTCTTAGTTCTTCCTTACTAGAGGTAGGTACTTGCAGCAACTTTCAACCTCATAGTGTATTGCATTAATTATGCATGGGTGAAACACTCAATATTACTTTAAAATGTCCAGTTCTTTGGAGGACAATGAGCAACTTGTGATATTATTAATAGACGGAATATACATTTCTAGTGCGTGGGAGTTCAGAGGCTTACATATTGTGGGATCATCTGATAATTATAGTGCAATTGCCAAATTTGTTTCAGCTTATACGATTTGTTTTGCATTTTGAAATTTCTCCAAGGTTGCGAAGCTGTTTGCTGTCCAAAATGTTAAAGGTACATAAATCACTGCAATAATATTGGATATTGTTAAACTTGTTCACCACCGTTATCTGTTGCATTGTAACAGATAATTATTCAATTAATTGTTCCATGTTTGAACAGCTTACAAATGATTTCATGAGATTTTCATAGCCAGATTATCCTCAAAGTACAATTTTCTTACTTGAAGATTTTTTCACATTTTTAAAAATATATGAAATAATTGGATTAATCTTAAAAATTGAAAACCAGACTTTGGTTTTCCCAGACTTGTAATCTGATGAAATTAATTTAGCAAAGAATTCAGACTTAAGATTTCTACATAATAAAGAAAAAGGTAAAGTTGTAAATAACAAAAGGTTCATAAAAGTTCAATGAAAGGTAAAATCAAGAGAAATTCTATGTGTGAACCAGTCAAGAAAGAATCTGTACCTGATAGAATAGTTTTTCTCAACAAATTTCTGACCTAGTTGTATAAATGAAAAATATCAAAAACGAAGGTCACTTCTCAGTAGAAACGTTTAATGCAATTGATCAAAGTACTTGTGACTTAATTAATATCATTGACTACTGTTTCCGCAGTTATTCTTTTGATTACTTCTTGCCTGACAAATTTACCACAGGCCCTCTGGACATGTTTCACCAGTGCCTGATAAAGTATCTGATAGTCTATCCAGAAGTTATCTTACTGATATGTTGAAATTTAGTGTTTTACGAGTGCCTGATAAATCTATCCAGTGGTTATAGTATCCAGTAAATAATCTGCAGGTTTGAGAGGGTGTTAAATGTTTATCTGGTAGGCTAATGTCAGGTTGCAATTTTAATGTTACTTTTAGAAATATAGTTGGTGCAGAGAAAAAGTTGTGGCTTCAATATCTTCTTCAACATGCTGCTGATAACCTCTCATTGAGAGAAATACAATCTGCACCGGAAAGTGTAGTTTCGAAAGATGAAGTTTGTAATGAATATTTTGAGGCTCACACAAATTATTTTAAAGTCAGTTCTTGATTCTGACTTCTTAGGATAAACAGACATTGATGAATTGGTTCAGATATGTTATGATGTGTTGCTTATGCATTAAACAAAAAATTTGGCTGTAATTCTCACTTTTCAACGATAGTACAAAAAAAAGGGGAATACATTGACAATGATTATTGTGATTTTTTGCAAAGAGGTGATTTAACAGTATCTTCTGACTGTGTCCATGTGATATATGTTCAAATGATTTAGCTTTGGATTCATTTTAAATCACCCAGAATATGAAAGTAAATTTCTAAAAGATCCAAAAATGAAACTGTTGCTGCGTAGAATGACATTGTCTAGGGTTGAAATGTTTGGATTGAGTGATGACAATGTTATGCAACTTGGCTTTAGAATTTAATTTAGATTTATTCAGATATATTTAGTCAAAAAAACAGTAAAAACTGTCTGTATGTGACGTATGGGGGAGAAGATAATCTGTACATGTTCTCTTGAGTTCCAGAATCCCTTCCTGTCATTTTAACTATAATTAGTTGAAAGTTAAATAAAGGTTTAAAATAAATAAATAAAAATAAATTTTAAAAAATCGCGAATTAGCAATATGTGAAAAAGAAATAGACATTTTCGTTTCCTAGTGATAGAAAATTAATTTGCATCAGTAAACGAATTGCAAGTATGATTTTTCTGCATTGCTAACAATATAGTAACTTGTCCTAATAGAACTCCTACCATTACAAGCAAAAGGAGAGTTAAAAAAGCGTGCGCATAGTGAAGCTACATTTACGTCCAGAAGCAAAACAAAGGGCCATCTCAGCATTTGCTCAATGGATCAGGGAAACTGGACAAAAACCTGATAGAGATGGGGGACATTGACCTATTCTAGCCAATATGGTGGATTCAATTCCTGCAAACCTTATTTTCAATAATTATGTAAAATACAAGAATGCAATAGTTGATGTTTAAGGACATTACAAACTTCATGATTTTGAAAACCGTACGCTTTGCACTTACAAGAAATAACTGGTGGTTTTTTCTAGCAATGTAAAGCAAAATTTCCTATGTATTTACTAGTTTAATATCATTAAATACTGTATTTTATTTCTCCACTTTCATTAATAATGTTTTGTGAATTTATTGTAGATTTAGGGTGGTCTATGTAGCTAATAGTGATGTGGACCTACAGGTTAAGTTCCATTTTTTGTTCTACAAGTACACATTGTGTAGTCATTGTACACTGTGCATTATATGTAGACAAATGAATGGGTGAAAACTAGAACGATATAAACATCATATAAATTCTGTGGAAATCATGTTTATTTTGGACTGTATTTCAGTGGCAATGTATTTTTGTGGTTTTAATGATGAAAGAAAGTAAGACTTTACAGTAATATTGATTTAAAAAAACAGATTTCTCTCAATTTATAAAATGTCACTTATACCATTGTGGTTTTCACCTATTCATATCTAATTATCATTTTTCCTATTAGTGAACTTGTGCTCAATACTTCTGCATCAGGTTTCCAAAATTCAGTAATATAAAACAGAATTGTACGAAAAACAAAAAATCCCTGGCGTATCAGGTAAAAATCAACCAAAAATGAATAAATATAGAAAGGGATATTCGTTTAATAAAATATGTACTAGGGAAATTTTGGTTGATTTTACCTGAAAATTTTGAAAGAAGCAACTGCAGGTGGTAGCTGGTTTACACAGTTGGCTGAAACATGCACATTGGATTTCACATGTAATTTCTAATATAACTAATTTTTGTACAAAATTTTAAATGACAAATGGCACCATTCTAATTTGTAATAATTATTTTTGTGTCATTTTGTTGAAGATTCAAAAAGCACACTTGCAAGACCAAAATAGGAAGGTGTAGAAACTAAAGAGTAGGAATGTGTACCAAAGGGTTTTAGGTTTTTCTAATTAAATGAATTTGGCATCAAAATTGTAAAAAACAAAAATGGCAAATCCAATTCGGTGAATATATTTCTGAAAACTTCATTCAATTTCAATTTTTAAACATTAGATATTTCTTATGAACATTTAAGAAACTGAATAAATGGAATAGTTGAACTTGTTGTAAATATTTAATAAAACACAAGTATACATTTCCCTTGATGTTTTTTATTACATTTTTGATGCAAATTAATTTTAGAAATTATGTTTTGTGTTAGAAATAATCTTGATTCTTTACAATTTAATTTCTTTCGAAGTACTATTTAAGTCATTGTTCAAGCGTAAATCTAATTTCCAGGTATGTGAATAGCAACAACAAAAATCATGACATTTTTAATCACTGTTAATATTTTCTTAGAACAGTTGGTAGCTTTTTAGAACAAACACATCATTACAACAGTATTGTATTTATTTTAAGGTAGCTGTCTAACCAAGAGTGATGAAAAATCGTGAAATTTCATGTTTTTCAATTTTTATTGGGTCATATGCTCTGTTTTTTTTTCTTTTTTCTTTTACATGCTTCAAACCGTATCTAGCTATGATTCTTATTTTTTGAGAAAATACGTTGTTTCCAAGTGAGTGTTAACTGTCAAGGTCTTAAGTGAGTGAACTTCAGATGCATTTCCCTGAATTGGGAATTTCCAGCACATTCATTCACTTCAAACCTCATAAATCAAATCTATTAAAGATAATAATATTATTCCTTTTGCTGCATGTAACCCATGACAATAATCTAGTGAATGAACTAGAATAGTTAATCTGTCACTAAAATTATCAATTTTTTGAACTGAAATGTCCAGACAAAATTTAACAATTTTTTTCTCTCAAATAGTCCTGAAAACTCTTTAGTTTTCACGGCATCTTTACCATTCTAGTTCACTCACTAGATAATTCAATTGTGATTATTTTAAAAAGAATGATCAACATATATCAATTTGTTGACGTAATATGTGAAGTAAAAAACCTGCATTTTTGCCAATAATTTATACATAAATTGAAAAAAAAAAAAAAAAAAAATTAACTATTTGATCTCTAAAATCATAAAGAAATCAAATGTACAAAGGGAAATAAAATAGACCCAAAATTGCCATTTTTTTTTCTTTAGTAGACAGCTATCCTATGGAGTATGTAATATCATATTAATTAAAAAAAAAAAAAAATTGTCTACTAGTAGACCTGGCAAAGCCTTTGGTATTGCAGTGTATTGAATAAATACAATATAAGTTGAAAATCAATTTATTTAATGATGTTTAACTTTGTATTAAGTACACTTTAAGTACTTATTAATTACACATAAAAATCAAATATTCGATTTATGTTGTGCACCCACTTCACTTTGCAAAACAATGCCCCCATATGTCCACTTTAATTCAAATCACTCTTTAAATACTCCCAATACTAATAAAAACAAAATGTGAAAAACTTGTAGGTAAAATCAGTCTAATACTTTTTGTGTCTATACACAACAGAAATACGCACATTCCCATCAAATTTATAGATAGATAGGACAACTATAACACTTTATTGCAACAGTTTCTATACCAGCATGAATAATTTTCTTGGGATCAGGTGGCAAAAGCAAAATATTCACTGTAGGAATAATATTGTATAAAACAATACACATTGACAACCATATACAATATTGATATGTACATTTCAAAACTTCAGTGTCTCAAGACACAACCGTAAGTACCTACCGCTTAAACATATTAGGTATAGAAAATTGAAGTAATAGAATTATAAACATTACACCAGGATAAGTGAAATAAATGTACATTCAATGTGTAATAATGTGATCTCTTATACAATAGTGTACAGGATACAGAAAAGTCAAAATGATCAGTAAATGAACAATACCGGGCCACATTATTATAATCACTCAAATTCTCTTTATTTTTTTTTACATACATGTAGCACATAGATTACGGCCTAAAAACAAACAAATGTTATAGCTAAAAATAAGTAATAATAACTGTAAATGTATTTCATTTAAAATAACTACAAATCTTTCAAGATGAGAGCAATAGCTCATCACTCAGATTACACTTTACAGAAGAAGAAAAAAAGTCCTAAAAAGACATAACTTACAAGTTTTGAAATTGTAAAGTACATTTTAAATTTTATGTAAACATTTTAGTACCTCCCTACTAAATAATACCCAAAATTTTTACTCAATTGTGAAAATATAATGGTTATTAATTACTAGGGAACGAAATTCATTAGGGGAGATTATTGTACCTTGATTGTAAGGTACTTTGGATCACACTTCAGTTTTTGAGAGATGCTGCTATCTACGTTACAGCACCTATACTAACACCTTTACTCAATTAAGAGCAAGCAAGTGGAAGATTAGTTGAGTACATGACACTGTTTGCGAATAAAATAGAAGGAAAAGGAAAATCTCTCTTTCTTTTGGGCGTAAAAAGCAACAATATTTGTTTTCACTGAATATTTATTAACAACTTTACTATTGTGTTTTATGTTTAAAATCACATTCTGCCCGAATAACTACTTATTGATGAGTAATTAGGTACTCTACATTTCAGTTTTTAACTTAAACTGGAATATTGAGAAGGATAGGTTTGAAAAACTGCACTATCATAGACCTTGGATCAACACGTCTTGTACCATTGTTCAAGTGGATCGGCTAGAACTGATGGGCAGTTGTGGTTCCAAGTAGAACTTCCCGGTTTTAACCTTAAATTATTTAGTTAACTAATTTTAAGTAAAATTTAATTTACATATTTAATTATTTAACTGAAATTGTAAGCTTAACAATTCATCTTGTGACTTTTTGTACATGTTTACAGATAAAAATTAAGTTACACTTCAGTACAATTTTTTTCTCTTTGTAACAAAACAATTAAAATGTAAATTTCTCCTTAAAAATTATTTAATACACACATTATCTACAATATAGGTACCAGAAGTTATGATCCAAGGTGCACTAGGGTGTGATCAATGGCACATTATAGTCCTGTGCCACTGATCACTTATCAATAAATACCAAAATATATTTTTTCTAGAGCTGTTTAACATTTAAATTCTTAAAACAAACAAAAAAGTGTGTAGGGATAATGGTGTTAGTATGAGAGACTCTTTCCCTCGTAATATTTTTGAAAATAGCTTTTAAAAAAATATAAATATAAATTGTGATCCAAGTTACAACAGTTTCCCCTATACCTCAAAGCCACATTCATAATAAAAAATTCATTCCCTAACATTGATCTAAAGACAAACTGACAAAATATTTGACAAATAACAATGAATTATTCTCTTCTTCTATCTATTCAGTGTAAACATAAGATTTCCAAAACTGGTTTAGGATGATCAGCTGACGTTATTTCTTTACATTTTGTTTCTGTCCAACGAAACAGCAACCTGAAAAAACACTTTCATTGAACTTGAACAATTTTATCTTACTAGTTATGTACCCTTAAAGATAATAAACATGACTAGTGCCAAAGTGATGCTATCACTGGTTTCGTGCAATTCACAAAACAAGAGCTCACTTATGTGTAATATTTGACTTTTTAAAATGTAAAAGAGTAATTTAATAAGCTTTTTTCTTTTGCTTTTTATGCACACTGTGATTGATTTTCAGTTACAATTGGCATTGGCTTGCAATAACATGCCAAAAGTTATTTCCAGAAAACTTCAGATTGCATTTCATAGGTTATGCCATGGAATACAATTACTCTTAATGAAGTTACATAATTGTAACTTGTCACATAATTGAATAAGATCTGAAACTGGAATGCATAACATTCTAATGTATGGTAAAGACTGTACACTCATTTCTTTTGCTCCTGCAATCGAAACAAGATATTCACTCATGGCAAACATAAGTGATGGAACAAGGCCACCTGTATAATATACACATATCAACATACATAGTATATCTACATATTACATATACAGACGGCCATGGATATAATTTTATTCAAAATCTTAGCTTATATGACAGATAAACTTAAAAACGTAACCTCAGGCAGATCAAAACGCAAAATATTTATTTATATTTTATATAGGTGATTATAAAACCCAAATAACAAAAATATAAGTCGTAATGAAGCTCAGGAATAGACAAATGGGTCCCCCCCTCTCTGACGGTTTGAGCTGGCCTTCAAGTGCCACTTAGTTTAAATTGGAGCAAAGAGTATAATTGGAAGTATAATCCTTGTCACCAACCACGCGGAAAAAAACCTAATAATGTTGACGGTTTTACTACACAGTATGTATTAATCAATGTACACTGTAATATTAATGTGTCCCACGAAAATCTCTCCGTACCGACTGAATCAGGGCCGCCGCACGGAGGAATATATTTGAAGTATATGAGGTGCACTTAATATACATAATAGGTATTTGTTTGTTGGAAACATTGCGGGAATTCCCCGCAAATTTATCACAGATAGGAAGAAACAAAAAGCTTATTTCCTGACCAAACCCCGCCACGTAGAGCCCAACCCTGGCGTCCGCTGACGGCATCCTGACTTATCAAATTTGTTGAAGGAGCAGCAGCCAGCGACGAACAAGAACATTTCTGAAGGTAAGTTCAACTCACTAAGTTTTAAACAACTTACTAACTTGTTTGTCGGTGTTCGTGAGGTTACAAGTGAATAGTTGTTCTGACACAAACGGTGCACAATGTGGTGGCTTATTTTTAAAATTTCTTGTAAATTTCGTAATTCAGGATATATTTCGTTTTAAAGTACATCAGATAAGAGATTATTCCTTGAATTCAGACTGATTTTTGGATTCAGTTGACTCTATTAAATCATTTTGTTGTAGTGATTTTTTTTGATCAGACATGGAAGTAAAAGGACCAAAAGCTAGGACAATTAGATTCATCACTAAACAATGGGAAATATTCGAGAAACTGTATTATTCCAAATGCAGATAGGTGGCAGGAAACGAAAGAAAACTACCATAGAAAATCATTAAATTTAATGTTTGGAAAAGTGTAAAAATACAGAATTAATTACAAAGAAAATTTAGGCAATTTTAAAAACTAGACCTCTCTCCTATCTACAGTTAGTTGAAAATAACATAATGTTGTAGGACATCAAAGTAAGTGAATATATCCACTTCTCGTGGTTTCCAATTGTATTACTATTACAAATTCTTGATTTAAGTAGTGAATGATTAAATATTAGATAATTATTATTCATATATTTGTTTTAATTGTTACTCATTGCAATTTGTGGCTACAGTCATGATAATTGAGGCTTTGTCAGAGCCAAGGGAGCTAAGTCATTTTTTTTTCTCGGATATGGATAAAAACTATGTATTTGAATTCTTGGCATACAACCACAGCATCACTAGAAAAACCTTTTGTTTATGTTATAACTTGTTTTCAGTCTGAAACGCCATACTCTACTCTACATACAAATCTCTACTGTTAAGTATCAGTTTATCATGTTATCAGTATAATATTATAAATAATATTGTTTCATCAATAGTTAAATAATTAAATTTTAACTCATAAAAATATTAACGCATACACAATAGTTATGTTGAAAGTTAGACAAATTCCAGCGTAATTCTTTTGCTTCATCTGAAAATATAAATTACTAGTAACAAATGTGTATTATTGAAGAAACAATTTGATCATCTTGAGAGTTGTGGAAACAGTGAGTGATAATAGGAATTAATATTAAAATTCAGGTAATAAAGTTATCTCATAGCAATTGTGTTATGTATATTCACATATGGTGAGGGCAATTTTAACACTTTGCGGACTTTAATTTGGGGTCCCTTTCTCTTACTTTCACCGATCTCCTCTCACCCAACTTTAAGACAAGATTTTTAAAAAGAAACTTAACTTCTCATCACTGAGTGACATTCTTGCATCAACCAGCAACATTCCACATTATAAATATTATTCAATGATTCCTGACACATCAGTCTGTTGTGCCCTTTTTTTCATATAGTTTAATCATAGATCACTTTTTCTATGGTTTTATTTTATTTTTTGAAAAATTTAGTATGAAATAATTTTTTCAAGAACTTTCAGTGGCCCTTGAACTTCGGGGGCCCGGGCCCGTGCGTTAACAGGGGCTTGCAAATGGTACAAATGTTTGCAGGAAATCAGTGGTGATGATATTTAATCTAGAATACCTTCAAATGTGAAAAGTTTATCATTAAGTTTTTGTGCTGATTGAGGAGAGGGTATATTTTTATTTTTGCTATTTCAATACATATTTTTGTGTAATAGAGCTCTGATGAAGGTGAAATAAGCACCGAAATGTTTGCATGTTGTATTAATTCACTTTTATCACCAGAATTAGTAGATAAGTTGACAATAAGAACCCCTCATCAGATGTCTGTAAATAATTAAATTATAATTTTATACAACCATATCTTTAAAACTACAATACAAAAACATTCAATAAAATAAGTGTAAGCATGGGATCAAACATTTGGAAAGAAATCTTAATTCTTTACATTAGTGAAAAGTTCTAGATCCAGAATAAGAAAGAAATGAGATTAGGTGTACTGAAAATAATTAATCTTTTCTAATGGCAACAAAGACTTAAGGATAATTTTATAATAATAAATTTCAAAGGTTAAAAAGCGTATTGGATCAATGCTAATAGAAAAATTAATCAATATTTCAAATTAATGTACCAACTCTCTGTACTAATATACTAGCAAATTGAAAATAGGATCAAAAATGGGTAGTTTCAGTAAAACACAGGTTATGTAATTTCTGAGAATATTGTAGATACATTAAATTTAGTTAGTTATTATAATTTTCGTTATATTGATAGGCCCTCATGTAAGAATGGTATTACTTTATATATGATCAAAGACGTCTTGTGTAGTGTAGAGATGGTCATTTTATTAAAAAATTTTCCACATGTGTAGTTATATGTAGACTGACTCTCATCAAAAACTAAAATTTTGCAGTTCATTACTGGGGATAATGTAGAATGTCCTAAAGTCAGTGTCTACATTAACCCCCATCCTCCATTTTGAGGATTTTGTGTTAGTATCACTTTATACTATAATGAAAAGTATTTTTCCTGTGTGCATAAGTTAACTAAAAAAAAAGTTTTCTTATGAAGTACATTTAAAATCCTTATTCTAATATCAAAACCCTGTTCTTCCTTTTTAATGGAGTTGCAGCTTTTTATATTCAATCTGAAAATACACATTACGCCTTTACATAACGACCACTAAAGAATTTCTGGCCAAACATGGTTGACATAAAGAGAGCTGAAAGGCCAAAATCTAAGAACTAATTTTGACAGATTACGTGTGTTACATAAGGAATAACCACATTCGTCCACAGTAATTCCCAGTCCACACTAGACTCTCTCTCCCCTATGTGACATTTGTATGAAAAGAACTTACAGGAAAAGTTATAAAAGTTAACCCTGACATCTTGATTATATAAAATAATATTAATAATTATAATAAAAAATAACTAAGGAGATACATATTTAGCTATTATTAGTTGATCATTAAGTCAGTACAAATATAGTTTGAAAATGAGAACAGTTTTAAAAGCAGAATGCAATATAATGTGAAAAGAGAATATGTAGTGATTTTATTGAGAATAAGAAATTAAGAATAATATATTATTAAGTTATTGAGAGACGTGACAAATGTTAAGTATATTTATTATCAAATCTGTCTCACTATAGGCAACACAGTGGGGACATACTGTCTAAAAATATCCTCAAATTCAAAATACTGTTGAATCCTATATTTTCAACTGTAGATATATTGATGTATCAAATGTGTCAGTTACTTAACTCTACTCTAAAACCCATTTTAGAATATAATAGAAATACTCTTAAAAATTGTTTTTAACATGGTTTGATTAGAAATATAAAAATTACAGACTTGCATACTTGGCTTTCAGAAATGGTTGCTGTTATTCCTCCACGATCTTTTTTTTGTAAGATCTAGGAGTATATTTTGAAAAAGATTATAATAAGACAAACACCTCGAAGATGGAAGTATTCATTGTGACTGACTTCTTTGTATAAAATATTGCATTCAAAATTAATAAAAAAGTATGCCAGAAAATTGAAAATGGTCCGATAGGATAGTTTGTTTTCTCAAATTTTTTATGGAAGTTAGAAAGCACAGTATTAAATGAATGTTTTTGGCATTTTGGGTTGATGGTTCCACTTTGCTGGCTAGCTAACAGTGTCCCCCATGGTACACTCGGTGGTATGAGAGACAAGTGGCAAACGTATCACATTCCATTCACCGTAACTAGCTAACTCTGCCTGACTGAGCTTTGCTATGTCACACAACTACAGAAACCAAGGTAATTTTAAAGGATAGCTTCATCTGTATTTTGGCCTTGATTGGGAATTGAACCTGGGATCTGTCTATGGGAAGCTAGTATGCTGACAGTTGCTATGGTTGTGATATTGTATGTTCATGATATCAATTCAATGGTTGATATTGATGAATTAATACAGTGGCAGCACAAAATAATAATACCTCATTTACGTCGGACACAGCATGGAATTAAAAGATATATTTTGTAGATTTAACCATTGCAAAAATGGAGAATACTTTATACTACGCGGTATAAAAACTCGCACATTCAGGTGTTCATTACCTTAAGTAACTTAACACTCGGGTATCCTTTTCTTTCTTTTTGGACAAAGCACAACATTTTCCAAAGTCCCCCCCGCCCATACACACACACATTCTGGAACACATTTCACATAATATTTGTATGCATTTACAGATGTTATCAATATTCCTATAAATTTATTTACGTCTGATAATGAAAAATTTTGGTGATACAGTTTAGTACAAAATATTAAGAATAAAATTGAGCAGTACGAAGATGGAATTATGGAATAAAAAAACTGTAAGTAAAAAATATTCAATGTAGTAAGTACAAAATATAAATAATTGGGAGAAAACTTTACCAAATCGTGGTAAGAGCGATCAAACAATTAAAAAAATTATAATGATAAAAACAAAGTACTGAAAAATTAGGAAAAATATTTCCATCCTAAAACTTGCTGAGCCCAGACATAGACAGAATTTACAGTATGTTAGGGATGTATTATGAGATAATAACTACACCACTGAATTCCTTGAGAAATATAAAACAAAAAATCTGAAACATTTTGAAAGTGTACAAATAGTAAACAAACATCCTCATGAACCACTGAGAATCTTTGTTTCATACATACTTGGAATAACCAACAAACTTTAAAAATAGTTGAATACAAATAATGTACATGCAAAGATTGTCCATAGAATGAACAACTGAATAATGTTAACAATGTAGTGGACAAAAAAATGTGACACCAGATACAATGCCACAATTGCCCCCATTGGTCAGGCAAAACAAATTAATAAAATATGCAAAGGAAAATAAATACAATATTCCTGAACATACTCATGTATGCAGTTCTCTTGTGAAACATACAATAAGAATAAACATTATATAGATTTTGACAATATTTGTATAATACATCATATGTATAGAAAGTATCAAGGTTAGTTTCACTGCACCTGTCTTCCCCCTTCTGTTGCCCCCCCCCCTCCCTTCCCTACTCCTTACGGTTGTCGTGGTGGCCAGCAAGACATGCGAGAACTCAATCGTAGGTTGCCTCCTACCCAACCTTGAACTGGTGTTCTCTCAGCTGGAGGTTTGATGTCAATCACCTTTTTTTTTTTTTTTTTTTTGAGAATATGTGGCCACTATAAAAATTTATACAATAATAGGCGAGCTTCTGGTTTGCACTTTCTAACATTCTTTTTAACATAATTTATTAAATGATAGTGTACTATAATATTTTATTAAATGTTATTTTATTGTAAAAGGGACATGTTGTTGCACTGTTGTTAGGCCATCCAAAAGACTGTTACCCTTTACCTCCTGGTGGGACACATATTCAACCACACACTAGACACCAAACCACTTGTGGGCTCCTCTGATCTGGGGTCAGAAGAACGCGAGGCCCTCCACGACAACACATACATGAGAGACAAGGGACAAAGAATCATGTCCTAGGCGGTACTTGAACCCTTGGCCCTTCGGACCAAAGTGCTGAGTTTGTACAAGCTCTAAGCCACTGGCCATCCAGGTTGGCTAAATAGGATTTATGAACAATAATGTATATTGTTTCTTCTGATATGTAGAGTTTACATGGTAAATCACTCTCACCCAAGTCTAGTAGACTGTCATAAGTAACATGGGCTAAAATAGTAAACAAATGTTACAATATATTTCTACATGTTTGGACTAGACAACCAACATTATGATGATTAATATAAGTCCAAAAATGTATATTGATTGAAACTTATCACACTCATATCTCTCCTAATAGATATCACTAGAGTGGCAGCATTTATTACTCACTTGACGATTTATTCAATTTAACATGCATGTTAATCTTTTAGTAACACAAATTACCAAAACTTCTCCATGTCAAATATCTTTAGATGTTGGCTTATAGAAAATTGTTTCATTGTTATTGTTAAGAGTGCTGTATTTTTTATGTAATTATCATGGTATTAGGAGGTATTAATAATTAAATAAATTTTATTATCATATCAAACATTCAAATAGCCTATAGAATTTCAAAGAATCTGATATTTTTTGTTGTTTACAGCGAAAACCTTTTTTAAGTTGAGAGTAGTGTGTACAAATTACATTCTCATTTCACAATTGGCGTTTAGTACATCATCAGTTTGAAAGAAGACTGTTAATAATATTTAAAAAATGTTACTTTTTTATTGTATATAAAAATCCGTGTATGGCATTGGTAACTCTTCTCAATAGCCAATTTTTCTTGGAAATCTTCTTACACTCAGTCTTACACTCTAGGTCTTCAGGCGCCCATGGAAAACATAGAATTTACGGGTATACTGTAAATAACGACCCTTGTGATTGGCGCCCAAGGCATGTGCTATGTCTGCCATACTGTAGATATGCCTCTGCATACACTATAACTCTAACATAAAAATAAGATTTTTTAGAAGGTTTCTTAGCCCCCGTTCCACCTCCTACACCCATCTACAGCCAAAAACGTGTTTTTATTTTTAATTTTTTTGGCCAACTTAGCACTATTTTATGAGATTGAAAAATATGAAAAACAAGAAGATAATTTATACGATCAGGAAAACATTTCTTGATCTTTTTTCAGTGCTTCACATTCAAACCCATAAAACAATTTTGATAAAAACTAATTTTTACTGTGGCTGGTGCACACATAAATATCTCAAAAGTTCTTCTCAAAATACTAATTGTGAATTTTTTCACAAATTTTTGACTGCTGAGCTGTAGTTAGAAAAATAAAAAAAATTATACCATTTTCCTGCCATTAAATCACCTTAATTCTAAACAAACTTTGAAAATGAGTCCAACAGCTCTGTGAATTTATTTTAGTTCTTAATATTTATTTGTATATTGTTGTAGCATCCCGTAATGGAGTTGGAATGTAGTTAAAAATTATGTTCTTAAAGCTATATAATTCTTTGTAAAGCCATATAATCAGATAACTAGGAGCCATGCTCATCTCGCACCTACTGGGAATCCCAGGCCCTGCCACCCCACACCATCTCCTACCCATTCTTCCTCCTTCCATAACCCTCTTACCTGATCCACATCTTTCACCAGCATCCAGTCCCCTCTTACCACCACCAATTCCTTCTCCTACTCCCACACCTCTCCTGCTCACTCCAAATCCTTCACCTGCCCCCAGTCCTCTCTTACCCATACCAGTTCCTTCTACCCCCACATCTGTCCTGCCCACTCCACTTCTTCCAACCTCCTCCTCACCTTTCTTATCTTCCCCAGCCTCTTCACCTACTGCCACACTTCCTACTCCCCATCCCATCCATACATAAAACTCCCGTTGCAACCGAAAGCCCACTCCTGTATGTAACCTGTAGCATGAAACATCAGCAGAAAAGCAGACAATACATAAAAATAAAAAACTATTTTCACATTCTTCACCAAAATGTACAGTCACTGAAAAATAAACTCACTGATATAGAAATATTATTTGAGGAGAAACTCGACCACGTTTCAATATGTGCTTCACAGAACACTGGCTGGCTAAAGGACAATTAGATAACACATATATACCAGGTTTTTATCTAGCCAGCAGCTCATGTCAAAATATTAACAACACACATCATGCATATGGTGGGACATGCATTTTTATTAAAGATACAATTAGTTTTGTACCCTACACCAATCACACTCATCTTGTAAAAGAGAAAGACTGAAATATCCATCACTGACTTAACTACAATAAAAAGATGGGTCTTATGCACATATCGCAGCCCCCTTGAAAATATTTTTAAAAAATCTGGAAGTTATTCTAACAAAACTTAAAAAACACAGTAATAAATTATTCTTTGTAGTGACTTCAATATAAATTGCCTCATACAATCCAGTAATGAAAATCTATTTTAAGACCTACCGAAATCATACAATCTACCAACAACCATAAATACACCAACCCGAATATCCAAAGATGGTAGCACTGCTGTAGATCAAATCATAATAGATGCAAATAACCATTGTTTTTCTGTTGGTACATTTTATACAGGTTTCAGTGACCACACTGCCCAGATTCTAACACTTCAAACAGAAACAAAAACCGCAAAACAGACAACTTGCAAAGAAATCCGTAATTATTCCCAAGGAAACAATAAAATTTCAAAACCTATTCAGATTCGAAAGCTGGAAAGAAGTATATAAGGCAACTGATACAAATGATATGTTTAATTCATTTATAAATATATACTTAAGACATTCCAATGCCATTTTTTTCAAAAACCCAAAAAGATCCAAAATAAGAAAACTAAATCATGGATTACCACAGGTATCAAAGTGTCATGTGAAAGAAAACGCAACATGTCTACAATACTAACAAATAACAAATGTAACTCAATCTTTATTTCATATTAAAAAACATAATTCGATCCTAAAAAAGTAATCAAATGAGCAAACATTATCACAAATGATAAGAACGTTGCAAATGCATGTAATAAAACAAAAGCTATACGAGACATTATTAAATAGACTACAGCACAACTAATAACAGAAAAAATATAGAGCTCCACTACAAAAATCAAACTGTACAAGACCCACAAGAAATAGCTGATATATTCAATGAACACTTTTCACAAATTAGTAAAAAGTTAATCTCTCAACACTCTCTAAACAATAAAACACACCAAACAAACACTAATGTAACACAAATTGTAAATTCCATATTTTTATTTGAAACCACCCCCTCTGAAATTTTTAAAATCATTAGACAAATGGAGAGTAAATTCTCAGCAGGCATGGACAATATTCCTGATTTTCTTATTAAACACAGTGCTCCATGTATAGTGCAACCACTCTCTCATCTGCAATTACTCTCAAAAATCAGGGATATTCCCAGATATATTCAAAACAGCAAAAATTAAACCAATGTTTAAAAAGGGCAATAGTTATGATCCAATGAACTACAGACATATCTTCCTGTTATCAGGATTTTCAAAAATTCTGGAAAGGCTTTTCAATGATAGACTCAAACAGTTTCTCAGTGCAAATAATGTCCTTACAAATGCACAACATGGCTTCAGGAGTAATAGATCCACAGACAGCCATCTTCTCCTTTTTAAATGACATACTTGTTGCACTAAATCAGAAGGAAATTCCCATTGACCTTTTCTTAGATTTGTCAAAAGCCTTTGACATCATTGACCATCACATATTTTTAAGAAAACTAGAAATGCTAGGGATTCGAGGCATTGCAGGCCAATGGATCAGATCATATTTATCAAATCGTAGGCAAATAGTTGCCCTCCAGCACACTAAAGAAAACGAATTCTCCTCATACTACTCCTGCCCTCAAATGATAAATTGTGGAGTCCCGCAAGGATCCATCCTTGGACCAATACTATTCCTTATACATAAATGACATGCCTTTGGCACATGCCGTGGGCACGGCCTACCCAACGAGATACCATTGGATCCAGAGGCAGCTCTGAACCCAAAGAGCCCACTACCCCTAGGGGCCGTTACCTCAATTAGAATTCCTAGGTAGGTACAGCCTACCTGGCCATAGAGTGGCTGTTATGGGTGTTTTTAGTGATTCCGGGCTTGTTAACTATCAGGGTCATTAGTCCCGTAGATGTAGTGCATGTTTTTGCTCAGGAGGTGGCGGTGATCTTTTCAATCGCTGTATGGCGAGAAACGGCGCCGACCTACCGGCGGCTAGCGTGGTTTCCCCAACCAGGTATCTCCCGGCAAGGCACCGCCCCAGCCAGGATAAGCTCTAAGCTCCCGACAGGTCTCACGGCATGTGTGCTTGTGTAGTGCGTGTTAGTGTCAATGTACGTATAAGGGGAGAGGATAGGACAAGGAAGAGTTAGGCAAGATCGCGCGCGGTTCGCGGCCCGTTTAATAGGGTAGTGCTCCAGCATTCGCTTGGTGTTGATCGGAGAAACCATGGAAAACTACCGATCAGAGCAGCCAGCCGCTAGAATTCTCTCTCCAGACAGCGACTGAATTCGACCTAGATGACAACCTAGTGTTGAAAATCCTGCCACAGTCCTTCCAGTATGCCTTCCAACCTTGTACTCCCTCTCTGTCTTTAAATGTCAGCCCCCGGGGCAGAAATGCTCTGTCACATTGCCTACCTAAAGGAACGGCCGCTGGTGAACTCTGCTTACTTGACCTATGTGAAAGAGCAGAGAATCCGAGAAGGCTCCACTAGGAAGCCTATCTAAAGTGTATTGTCTACTTAGTCTAAATTAGGGAGCCCCCGCACGAATGCATTGCCTACTCGAAGATTAGACACTAAGTTCTCCTACTTTTTCTTGAAAGGCCTCAAGGGCCAGAACTAAAACCATTAACATTGTTGCGGGCCATACTTACTCGGACGATGTGCACCTGACTTTCTCGTAATGATCTCGTCAGGTTGCCCGGCTGCTCTAATACGGAGGGGGGATGGAACCATGCAACACGCCGAACCATCCATACCGCAAGTAAATAAATTGGGATGATTTGAATTTCTAGATTTATTAGGAAAGAATATGATCTAACCTTCACCTATTTGTTCAAGGGACAGTCAGAAAGAAATGCCTCCGAATTTATTACGTATTTGTTCTTCAAAGAAAAAAGGTGAAATTAATATGAATTTATTTCTCAAACTTTCTTTATAAATAATTTATCATTCAAAATATTCTCCTTTTAATAGTACATTTTTTGTCCAACGTTGAACGAGAGCGTGTATTCCCTGGCGGTAAAAATTGCTGTCCTGCTTCCGCAGCCATTGGCGCACGGCGTTCTACAAACTCATTGTCTTGAAAATGTTAGAGTGCGAAAAGATGAATGTCAGAAGGAGTAAGGTCTGGACTGTAGTTGGGTGGGGAAGGACCTCCCACTGAAGTTCTGCAATTGTCGCAGTTGTGAGCAGAGAAGTGTGTGTTGCCTTGCGGTGTTATCGTGGAGAAGAAGAATGTCAGACTGCCTTTTCGCAGCACGAACTCTCCGGAAGCGACCTTTAAGCTTCTTTAACGTTTCCACGTAACGTATTGATTGGAGTTAATTGTTGTTCCCTGCTCCAAAAAGTCCACAAGAATAATTCCTCTTCATCCCAAAACAGAGTAACCGTAACCTTCCCTGCAGAGGGTGCACTTTTGGGTTTCTTTTTTCGGGGTAACGTGGAATGGCGCCATTTCATGGATTGTCTCTGGTTCAAAAAAATGAATCAATATTTCGTCATCTGTGACAATTTTTGATAAGAACTGTTGCCCTTCAATCTCAAAACGATGCAAGAGATCAGCGGCTATTGTTTTCCTTGCATCTTTATTGGATTGTGTCAGTGTTTTGGATACCCAACGAACACAAACTTTTGAATAACCCAAATGTTCAATGATAGCCATGAAACTACCTTTTCCAATTGACATTAAAGAACACAATTCACTCGCGGTTACCCGGAGATTTTCTCGAATGAGATCATCGACGCGCTGGATATTCTTCGCAGTCACTGCTGTGTGTGGATGACCGCTCCGCGGTGCATTTGTCACGTCAAGTTGTTCTTCGTCTCCAACTTCTCTGCAGCGTCGAACCCACCACCAAACAGAGCTAACATCCACTGTAGCATCTCCGTAAAATTTCTTTAAACGTTCGTGGATGCAAATAGGCGACTGGCCTTCTGAATTCAAGAATTCAATTACAGCACGCTGCTTTAACCGCACATCGATGGTAGCCATTTTGCATGAATGTACAGTGGTACCAACGTTTGAATGTTAATACTGTTACTGCCAAGGAAGGTGCAACGAGGTAGATGAAGCGCGCAAAATTTCAATTATCCCAATTTTGCAAAAAGTTACCGAAAAAAAATTAAAAGGCATTAGTTTCTGATTGCCCCTTGTACATTAACGAAGTGTTAACCCGACAGGGCGCCTGCACTAGGCAGACAATATTCTCGCCCGAAATGGATGCAAGGGACTTTCACTTTTAACTAATAATATTTCTAAGGCTACAATAAGTGACACTGTGGGCCGAGTAATATTTTCTCAATTGAATCCCGGCCCACTCGATCCCCGCGATTATCATAAGAATTCTTGAAATTTTGGGGGTACTTAAGGTTCATGATTTCTTGTTGGATTAGGTATTAACAAAGTCAAAATATATTTAAAGAAATATTTTAATAATTTTATCGTATATGCCTGTATTTCCTTTCAAAAGCAGGGTATAATTTGAAACATCAATTACAAACAATTTGATTGCATGGATTTGTATGTACTTCGCAAAAAAAATTAGCATAACATTATTTGATGATCTGATTCTGATGAACACATTTCATTAAGAAAACTAGTGGTGCTCCAAAGCACACACTTTCTCGTATTGTTTCTAAAAGCTCCGCAACATTACACTACTGCATAACCAGCAAAAGTGTAGTCAAGTAGCAAAGAAAAAGTATTTTTCCCGCTCCGAGATTCGAAGTCGGATCCTCAGAGTTAACGTGCCGGCACTCATACCACTACGCCACAGAAGCGCCGTATGAATCAAACTGACAAAGGTATAAAACGGTAAATGCCAGATTTTTGTAAAAAAAAAAAAATCAACAATCAAAATATCCGTTTGAAACTCTCAAAGCCTCCAGTCCGTTAGGATCAATCAGGGTATATCAATTTTGAAGAAAGTCAGCTGAACAGTTTAGGCGCTAGCGTCAACCACGGACGAACAGGCGAGCATTTTGTCATCAATCGATTTTTCGGTATCAAGAACCAACAAAAACAGATTCTGTCTACACCACGAGTTAGAGATTTTTTTCTAAATTTACCAACAGGTTTTATCCATTTTTTCATTACTAGAACAAGGCAATGAAGTTTATTATGGCGAAATTTCGGCGTTTTCTGGCGCACAATTACATAACTTTCCCTTTTTACGAAGAATTTGTAAGCCGATAGTGTAATAATAATTTCTGAACCGTTAGGGATATCTAAGTTGGTCACATGGCTACTGATCATAATGTTCATTTCATGTCGATAGATTCATTATAGTACTTAAATTTGTTCATACAGATTCACAGAACCTTAACAATTGATTTGACGTGACATTCGTTTTACAAATCACAAAAGAAAGTTGAAAAAAACAACAAACAAACGTTTAAAAGTTACAAATTGCAAAAGCACGTATAGAGATGTCCGGTTTATTTGTATATGTAATAATTGTATTTGTGAATAGGAATGCTTCAAATGATTTTCAATTAAGTTTCTCGAATCCCAAATAGTTTTCTACAATAACTTTTTCATCAAATTAAAATCCCCGTATGAGACTCGAACCGGCGACCTCTTGGTTGTCTGTGAAAGTGTCTGAGGGACTTCATGTAAAGTACCTCCCAAAATTAAAACGTCGGTTTCAAAATCCAGGGGCCGCGACATCAGCCAGATCGATTGAGCAATACCAATCGAGAAAATCGGCTGAACGGTTTAGCCGCTTGGCTTCACCACGGACGTTTTCCTGTCAATCGAATTTTCGGTATCAAGAACTAACAAATATGGATTCTGGCAACACCATGTGTTAGAGGATTTCCCCTCTAAATTTATCAATAGGATTTATTTACTTTTTCGTTGCCAGAGCCCGACAATAATACTTCTAGCGAAAATGTGTCGTTTTCCGCCGCACGATTACATAACTTTCTCTTCTTACGAAGAATTCGCAAGGCGGGAGAGAAAAAGAAAATTAACATAGGTCGCGATAAATTCCCGTCACGCAAGGTGAGGATGATTCGTTTTGGAAACTTGAACATATTTAGAGGAATCATTAAATTGAGTTTTAACTTTCGTAACTTATTCGTCACGGTTCATGGTAACCAATGCTCCACCTTTATCAGAATTAATGATAATAATATTTTGGTTTTCATTAAAAAAATATTTTGTTAAATATAAGTTCTTAAGTATTTGTATTTCATTAGGGGAATGTCTAATCTTTTTATGTAAAAATATTTCAATGGAATCAATAAATTCGCCCTAATTTGCTTCGACTCGTCACTGGGAATACCTCTTATGGAATTTTCAATCTCTTTAATTCTCTCTACTATAACATTCGATTTGTATCTTTCAATTACTGGAATGCTAAATTTTGAACCAACATTGATTGTGAGGACGACGTATTCAGGAATTTGCTTTTGCGTGAGATTATGAAACCATTTATTTTTAACTAATATCTTTTGATTGGGATCAACGTTGTTTATTGTGTACATATGCTGAGCAATTTATGATATTTAATCACAATGTGTTGCCAATAAACACTTTTCAATTTTACCATCTGCGTGCAACAAAACATCTAGGACTTTTGATCTTTCAAAATGTTTTAATTCATCTCTAATTTTTTGAGAATTGATTTCTACCTAAACAATAAGGTCAATTTTTAACAAATGCATTGTTTAAATATTAAAGAATCAAACTTTCTCTTATTTCTCTCATAAAATTGGAAACGCTCACTGTTAGTAAAATGTAGTAAACCTTTACGTTTTATAAAACGTAGTGTAATACAAAATATTTTAAACTGATTTAAAAACTCTAAATGTTCTTCCATGATCTTATATTTTCTGCTTACTTTGATCCATTCCGTAAGACATCTGAGAAAATGTTGCCGGCGTTGGAAGAACCCCCGTTCTTGATTTTGAAGATTCGAGTTGACGGCATGTTATTGGATATTGTACGATAAGGGTGATATTGCACGTTACGGAACCTCGTGCTTTTATATGCACGTTCGGCACCTTAAGCTGCATATAAAAGCTGGAGGAATAGTACACAGGACAGATCAAAAGGAAATTAGTAACAAGAATCAGAGAACATGAGAGAAATATTAGAGAACCTTCCAATAGATCGAATTCGGCCAGGATTCATAGGATAAAAACGGGACACCAGTTGGACTTTGATAATGTTAGTATTGTTGAAACTTGAAAATTTCCGCGAAGAGTTTCGGAAACTTTACATACAAAAATAATATAAAACTACGAATTCAATGGTAGAATGTAAACATTTCACTAATGCATATGACTATTTTATATAGAATCAAACAATGTTTCCATTAGTTACTTTTTTCACATCATCCCCGTCCTCTCATTTTACCTCCTCCCCCTCCCTCCTCACCGCCCTATCCCACCATCATTTTACGTTCAGTTTAGGAATGGAAGTTGACAGATACAGTTCACAATAGAATGTATTTCACTAATATTTGGAGTCCTAATTATAACCTTTTACCACTGAAGACTGAGTATGTAGATAAATTATTCTATTTTAAAGACGTGGATACTCATTTAAAAAATCATATATAACAAAAATTGTTATTTATCAACATTATGCCTCATCGTAATTTGAATTCTCACTACTTACAACTTAATAAGGTAAGCTTCCTAGTCTGAATGTTTTCTGCTTGCAAAATTTACATATTTTCTTCATGTTAAAAAATCTTTTTATTCATTCATATTTCAATTTTTAAGTTTTGTATTTAAACCTTTTTTAGCTATACTTTATTTACCTGATGGAGACAATAAGGCTCCGAAACGCAATTTCGAGACTTTGTAAAGTAAACACTATTTATGAAATGTTAATTTTATTTCAAATGAACTGATCGTCGATAACAAAGTGGAGCCTGATTAATGGAAAGATAAAGTATAAAAACTTATTATTTAAGTTAAAATCTTAATTCGTTCGATATTCAGATTACAATAGTTGATGTATATATACAATATATATATATATATATATATATATATATATATATATATATATATTGTAATATAAGCGATCAAATCGCCTAAACTAGCCCGACTAGGGACCAGCCGAATGTAATACCAGCGGGGGAGGGCGCCAGGTTCAGCTCCTGAAATGTAACTGAATGGAAGAGTTGGGAGGTCAAGAATGAGCAATTGAGTCATTTGTGACAAACAACTGTTTATTCCTGGCACCAAAAGCTACCAGGGAAATTACAATGTCGCAATGGGCGACGCAAGTTTCTTTACTAAAACTACTCTGTGACTTAATTACAAGTGATTAATTCTGCTGGGCCTGAGCGCGGCCACTTGCAGTTTTTCGCCGTTACAATTGTTCAGTGAGACGGCATCGTCTCATAGTTTCACCAATGGCTGCTGGTCTTCGTGGGTGGGTCGAGGTGGCAGCCTCGGACAGAGGCGGCGGCGGCTGTCCCAGGTCGCTGAACTCCAGCGGTGCGTCTCCTCTGCAGGTCGCCGAATCGAACAGGCTCAGAGGGGCGAGTGTCCACGGGCGCTGACGTAACGGAGAGGCCTGTCACTGGGCCCGGGACGGTAGACGGCAAGGCTGGCAGGTTGATGCGGGACCGGCGCGGGGTCCGGTAGTCTCCCGCCCGAGTTCTCTCCGCAACAAGTCTGCGGGTCGCGTCCTGACTAATTCGGCTGTGGGAAAGTCTTTTCCCAAACTCGCATCCCGATCGTGAATGACTGAATAACTTTTAGAAGTGAAGTTCTCAAGTAACGAAAATTTCGAAGTTCCACGAAGAAATTTTACAAGTCGAGACTGTCGAAGGAATTTACAAGTGAAGTTCGCCGGAAAATCTTAGAAGTAGTCTCTTCAAAAAAATCTAAGAAGAAGTCTCGTTTCGAAGAAATTTTTTAGAAGTCTCGAAGAAATTTTACAAAAGTGCCTCTTCCCACTGTGCATCGCGTTTATAAAAGAGCTACGTTTCCCCTTCCCAAAATGTTCCTGACACCAAATTTCTCCCTTCCCTCATGGCGAAGCTTCCCATTGGCCGAGGGTGGCTGCGTCGCAGAATTCTGATTAACCAATCTCGTGTCGATTTTTCTGTAATTTTCCGTAAATGTTCTCTGTCTGTCGCTGGTTTCGCTCTCTCGCTCGCTTCCCTTTGTCAGTTACACCGGGAGCTGATCGCAGCTGCCTGGACACGTGCGCGCGAAAAAGCGCATTTCACGGATTCCGGACGGCCGGCAGGGGCTACTCGACTGCCTACTGTGTTTAGAGAGAAACAGCTCCCGCGAGACTTCTGGTGCCCGTCGCGTGCCCAGACGCGTGCCAGAACGAATGTGAGGAGTTAGCATTGTCCGAGAAGGGATCAGTTTGATGGCCAAGAAAGGTTTCGCTCACGACGCGTCGTAAATGCGTCGTCGTCTTTAATTGACACCCGGCCAATCCTTTCTTTGGGGTTTGCACCCCCCGGTCGCGCGGCTGGAGAAAGGACGCGGGGGCGCGCTCTGTCCCAGGAGAGGGCCGGCGAACGGCTCCGAAAACTAGAATGGACCTTTATGTCTATTTATGAGGGGGCAATAAAACAGTTGCCTCTGGAGGGGAGCTGAGTGCGTTCGGGGCGGCCTGGCGGCGTGACGAAAGAACCCTTCGTGGGGGCGTCGCTTGACCCACTTCTGTGCCGCGGCGCGAGCTATTTACAGCTGTAGGAATTCTTTGTTATCGGCGATGTCATAATAAAATTATATTTAATTAATCGGTGACGCCACAATATATATATATATATATATATATATATATATATATATATATATATATATATATATATATATAATTCTTACTATATTTTCTATATTTATCTTTTCTAATAAACATAAAACTTGAATGTTTAAATCACTAAGAAATAATATATATATATAATGTACATACGATCGCTATTTCCAATGTTTTTGCCCATCGTGTAACTGCATTGTTCATGTTTTGTTCACAGATTCGAGATGTCGAGCAACGAGTCTGGAGCAGAAGGATCCTGTGGAAACAGGGAACACATGGAGTCGCGTTCCGATGTCCTCCAGTTGCAGAAATTCCTGCAGAGCGTAATGGAGGAACGATTTCAAACCATTGAAGCGCGAATTGCGAAAATGGAGGAGCGTCACTCCCACGAGCAAGGCCGCATTAACAAATTAGAGGAATCCGTCCGGCGAGCGGTGGACGGCGTGATGCCGAAAGTGGAGGAGTTGCTGACCAGGCACCTCTCACCTCAGCCCTCGCGCGAAGCGGCTCTTGGTCACGTGGCTCCCGCTGTCGCGTCCACCGCCCCCAACTCAACAGCACCAACCAACGCCGACTCACCAGTCGGGATGCCTCAACAAAATCTCCAGCATGGTCTACTTGCCGGGGGAGGCAGAGCTTTGCCACGAGCGAATGCTTCAGCCAGCACCAAACCTACTGAGTGCGCCCTCGTTACTGGTGGAGGGGCGACGGTTCCCCCCGCCCCATCCAGCGAGGGCGCTGCGCCCGCCTCCAGGCCCTCGGCACCGCCTCCGTCGGCAGCTTCCGGCGCGACAAACCCTCCGGCGTCGCTGCACGAGGCGGCGGAACGAGGAGATGCGGCGGCGGTGCAGCGCTGTCTCGCCGACGGAGCTCGGGTCGACGCGCGGGACAAAGACGGCAACACCGCGCTGCACATCGCCGCAAGCAGCGGGCGCACAGAGGTCGTCGACATCCTCATCGCAAAGGGGGCTGCTGTGGACAGATTTGGCTTCGGATTACGAACTCCGCTTCACTGTGCAGCCGCCAAAGGACATGAGACAATCGTGGCGCGCTTGGTGACCGCCGGAGCTAAACTTGATTCTCGAGACGCAGATGGCGCTACCGTCGCCGCTCTGGCTGCTCAGAACTGTCACGCGGAGGTTGTGCTTTGGCTGTTGGACCGGGGCACGCCAGTGGAGGCAAGGGATAAGGAAGGGAGGACGCTTCTTATGTATGCAGTCGAAGGAGGAAACTTACAATTAGTCAAATACCTTTTGGAGAAAGGAGCGAACCTCAATGCAGTTAACAAGAGAGGAGAGTCTTCTCTCTTAACGGCGGTTAAAAAACAGAGCTTACTAATAGTAAAATATCTCTTAGAAATGGGTGCCTCGCCAATTAAAGCAAACAAAATTAATGAATCCCCTTTACTGTTGTGTTCTATGAAGGGATACGCTGATCTGGTAGGGAAAATGTTGTCAGTGGCCGCCACTAGGGATACAAATCTTTTGAAGCGCTGCCTTTGTGCGGCTGGCAGTGCGGACGTGGTGTGGAGCTTCGCAGACGGGGCCCATGACTTGGTTCTGGGGCCAGCGGGGGGAGAAGCGCTGGTGGAGGCCGCTCGAGACGGGCGCCTGGAAGTGATGGAGGCTCTGCATCGAGTAGGCGTGAACGCGAAGGCATCGCTTGAAATGGCGCTGCGAGCGGCCGCAGAGAAAGGACATGGAGGCTGCATCGTCGCGCTGTTGGACGCTGGAGTCGACGTCAATGCGCGAGACATTAAAACGAAGCACACGGCTCTCTATTTCGCAGCTATGAATGGTCACGCCGAATGCATGGAGGTATTGTTGCAGAGGGGAGCTAAGAAGGATGAGTTAACGGGAGAAGTGCTGGTGAACGCAGCGCTAGAGGGACACCTTGATGTACTGAAGATTCTTCTTCGAGCAGGCGCGGGCGCGAAGGAGTCGCGTGAAGTGGCGCTGCGGGAGGCCGCAGTGGGAGGACACAGAGGCTGCATCGTTGCGCTGCTTGACGCTGGAGTCGACGTCAATGCGAAAAACAACTACAACGTGACGGCGCTGCATTATGCAGCTTGCAAAGGGCACGCCGAATGCGTAAAGGAGCTGTTGCAGAGAGGAGCGAAGAAGGAACTAAAGAGTATGAGAGCACGTACAGCACTCAGTTTAGCTATAGAAAACAATAATGCGGCATGTATTGACATTCTTCAAAACTAGAAACTTCTACATCTTAAGGAAATAGTTTTCTTTCATACACAATGTTTCTTTAATTTTTTCTCTTACGTTAGAGTGAATGACAACAAATCTTTTCACAGAAGTGAGATTTTGGAGTAGGCGACTGTGGGGAACAGTATGATTAAATAGTGAGACAGAGAGTAAAACTAAGATAAGGTTTTGATTATAAATTTAAAATATTCTTACTGAATCTGTAAAACTCAAGATATTTTCAATAACATTCAACTATTGTAGCAATTGTTTGCGACGATATGGTGTTGAAATAAATTAATCACAAGGCAGCGTTGTCTGTCTTTTATACATACATATATAAATATATACATATATACCTACATTCACATACATACATGCAGAGATAGAGACCGAAAGTGTAAGCGAGCGAGAGTTCTCAATTTAAACTTTCATTCCCGAAATGATTTTCTCTATTTAATTGTGAAACTTGCTGTTATGAATTTGAGTAACTTATCTATGTTGCTACTAGCTTAAGAAATCCGGCATGACCGAGATTTTTAATTGCTCGTAACCATCCATTAAACAGATGAAGACCTACATGGCGTCATAGCCCAGTATTTGAGTAGTAAGCTTCACATTAAAACCAGCGACTGCAATGTTTGAAGTATGTAGGGATAAGAACGAAGTATAAACATTTTACTTCAAGGTATCCGTATATACGGAGTAATATATTTCTTCAGAAAATGCCATGACAAAATAGCACTCCAGATATTATGTCAAATTTAAGGATTGGCAGTTTTGATGAAATTAGATATTTGACATAATTGTGGTTAAAAGTCGAACGAAGGCGTAGGCTTTCGTGGCCGGATTCAGTAGTTGGCTGCCCTGGAGGAGGCATCTGTGCCTGGGATGCGGCGTTTCCCGAACAGCCAAGAATTATGCGGATTGAACCCTAGGATGCATGGACCCGGGAAAATACATGCTGAGGCCCTGCGCTGCACGCTCTCGAAAAAGCACATAAAATTGTTTTTATTAACTTCATTTCTTAGTAGTTTCAATAAGTCAACTCTTAATGTTAAACAAATGATTATTTATTTAAATAACTTAAAATGGCCTTAAAAGTTCTACATATGCTGTGACGTAATAGAATCGAATTTCAGGATCTAACTATTCAACTTCTAAGAACTACTTTGCCAGCGACTAAAATGAAAGTAGAAAGAAGATGCTTTGTCGTATTATTGAAAATAGTTACGTGATATTAAAATATTGCAATTTAGCCCTTTTAGCACCTCAACTATAACTTGAAAATGTCCAATTCAACAAATTCAAACAAAGCGCCTCTCGTGTACAGCTGCGTTTATTTCGATTGTCAGGACCAGTACTAGTGGCGCGACTTTTCGTGACGTCTCACAGCGCGGGCTGCGAGGAGAGGGGAGGCTACTGCCTACTTTGTTTGGCAAAAAACTATAGACGACAAAATATAACGAATAATCAAGAAATTAATAGCAACCACAAGTGAAAATAATTAGTGAATGATAGTATTCCTTATCAATGTGATATCGTCTTAGTGTACGTATTTATCTTAGAAATATTTGGAATAATCCTTTGGATTACCAGTTGTATTAATTACAATGAAATCCCAATGCCAGTTCCGTTACAAGTATCCCGTCTTTTTTCAGTATTCTATTCTATTTACATGGGGGAAGTAACATTGCCAGACATGCAGTCACAGCTTTTATTTAGATTTACGTAGCCAAAAAACAGTAAAAACTGTATGTGACGTATAACGGAGAAGATCATCGGCGTACGTTTTCTTGATTTCCAGAATTCCTTCCCATTATTTTAACTATAAATAGTTGAAGGAAAAACGTAAGTACCACTAAAGATGTACAAAAAGCTTTAAATAAATTGTACTGTTGGTCCCTAAAGCCTGGTTTTAAGTTTTCAGTCAAAAAACAGCATGCATATTATTATTCAAGCATAATCCAAACACAACTTATATTTCGAACAGCAAACTTTACGATTTGAACAAAACACCAAAGTACCGTGGATAATTTTTACTTTCTCGTATACTTACGTATATTCGGAGTACGTACTCTATACGTTGTGTAGAGAAAGATATGCAATGCTGCGGAAAATCGATTTCGAAATTTCAACGCAAATACGTTTTACATTCCCCTTATTCGAAAAAGTGGTTTACTCAAAACGTTCGTTTCTGCCCGTCTGGTGCATGTGAACAACACTAGCGCCTAAACTATGCCTACGATTTATTCCAAACTGAATAAACTTCTGTCGTGAGTGCAAGCACTGACATTTTGAAGAAATATTAATTTTTGGGGGCACTGTACATGAAGCCGTTATTGAGTAAATTTTGAAAATGTTCCAAAGACTTTCTGTAAAGTATCCCCAAATTTTAAAGAATGTTTTTTATTATCGCAAAGCGTTGATTCGAGCCAAATCGACTGGGGAATTTCCATTTTGGAAAAACATCGTACGTATGGTTTAGGCGCTTGTGTTCACAGATGGAGGGACGGACGTTTTGGAAAAAGAAAAAAAAAACAACTTTTTTTTGGTATCAATGATTCACATTTCTGATATGATTACATAACGTGTTAAGAGGGAGTCATTTACTACATTTTAGAAAACTATTTATCCACTTTTTCTGTATCAGGGCCGCACAATTCGAGTTTGTCGGAAATTCGCCGTTTTTTGGTGCCCCATTACATAACTTTCTCTACACTACGTATATTACTCCTTGTGTACGGAAAAGTAAAAATATGTATTCATAATAATAGTTATAAAAAACGCCGAACAATTTTGTTATTTTTTCAATTTTCGATAAATCAGGGATTTCAACGAAAATGAGACCTTCACCTTTCTCTTAAGCGTCCTTCATGCTTCATGCATGGTCAAAATATAATGGAATAATTCGGTGCCATTTTTTAAAAAATGCCACAGGGGCTGTTATAACACGTTTGTGCCGGAGCAAACTAGACAGTTTCTGGCCGAGTTGGGCGCTTCGTGTTATTAAAATCAATTGTGGGGGCGCTAATACGAATTTCCTGCGCCCTACTAAAATAATTAAAAGATAGAATTTCCCGCTGACTGGCTGCGCCAAGTCCTCGCCAGGACGCTGGTCCGCCGTCGCCGCCCTCGTCTCTTTAGATGGGGTGGGGTTGGGGGGAAGGGCTGCTTACCGCGTGGGGCTTGGGCGAGTGAACGCGGCGAGGTTTATTCGGAACGGCGTTCGTGCTGGCGTGGCGTGGCAATGGACCGAGACTCAACCGTGGTGTGAAAACACTCCTAAACCCGCCGCTGAGGTGAACTGGAAATCGCGGCGTGCGGCGAAGTGCTGCAGTGAAGGACGTCGATCTTCTTAAAATGTTTCTACCCCTCGACTACTAGTGTGCCGATGCTGGAGTGAATAGCTTTAGAGAGCTTTTTAGTGTCTATAGCAGAGAGTCTTCATTGATTTCCCATTTTTGTTACTTTGCAGGTTGTTAATTATTGTTCGTAATGTGTAGAGAAATATAATATCAGGTTTTGGTTTTGCAGCACAGGCAATGGAATGTCTTAAAAAAATGCCATGTGTTTTCTTGGAAATACGGTTCCTATTCAGTGTGTTACCTTTCTCATCAATGTTTTGGAAAGAGTGAGAAGTTCAGCCTCTTCTTAACAGGGCTTTATGTAAATTACCCCCAATAATAAATTAATATCTGCTTCAAATTCACGGGACCGCGACATCAGCCAGGTCGAAAGGGTAATATCAATGTTGTTGGAAATCCCGCTGACTGATTAGCTTCTAGCGTTGTCCAAAGACTGACAAACGTTTTGCCGTTAATCGATTTTTCGGTATCGAGGACCCACAAAATCTGGATTACAACTACACAAGGTGTTAGAGAATATAACGTTCTATATATAGGGACAAGATGTATCCACTTTTTCGTTACTAGGCCCGGCAATGAGTTTTTCTGTCGAAAATTTGCAGTTTTTCCCCGCAGCATTATAATACTTTATCTATGCCGCATAAGCTGTGGCGAGAAAGTAAAAGCAAATAAAATCCGTTAGGTCCTCCGAGGCCCTGCATATGCATCTTAGCCTTAGGTCATTTGCGGGCTCGAAATCCACCCGACGGGCGCCTCATCGCAGACATCTTGACGTCCTGAACGGCGCTGGGCGTTGCCCCGTTTCTCCGTGTGACTGCGGAACTGGAATACTTCAAAGGATTCCTTCAGAAGCTTATCAAAATATCAATAGTAATTTTACATTTCAAGGTAAGACAGTGGATATTTTCATGACTGGACAGTGTGTGTCCTACATGGAAAGTCAATTTTGCCAGGTGAAGTACATTTTATTTTATATCTTAATATTATGACCATTTATTCCTGTGATTAACAAATTAAATTGTAGATCGCGAAGTAATTCTACGTATTTTTCTGTTGGGAGTTTAGGACGTACTTTGTTTTCTAATTACAGCCTTAGTATTAGTACGGAAAGCACTTTCGGTGCGTTACAAGGTTGGTGTTGAGAAAGTTATACTTTCATGTCTAAATACTGCACGAGTGTGCGGTACTTTCTCGACGGTGTACATTGAAAGTTTTCGTCGGTATTTCAGTTCAGAATTACCGGTTTTCAAACACGCTCAAATAACATTTCTCAAGAACGACTTCAATTTCGCAACGAAAATTTTCATGAGAAAAGTCTTCTTTCTCTTATGATATTCCCAATGTCTTTTTCCATCAAACAGTTAGGGGCCAACAAAATCGAGAAATATTATTATGTTAATATAATTATTACTATATTATTTTGTTAATTTGTCACAATTGAACAATCTAAATCATTTGGAACTCTTTTAGTCCTTCGCTTTAAGGCCTCAATATTCGTTCTATATTCACCTCCTTAGCCGACTCGCGAATCTGTGAGAGGTACTAGGGTAGTGAAACACCCAAAGGAATGGCCTGAGAGGCGTGTGGTTTATTAAAAGACGGGAGCACTATTCTAGGCTGGTTTATTAACTAATGGATGTTTGAATCTTTTCATAACAGGATTCAGAATTTATTTTATGCTTTTACGGGGAAACAAGTCAGCCACGCATATGCGCCAACTCATCATCACGACAGCCCTCATTCTGATTTCTGCTCTGTCCTCGTCGCCTGACCGTCTCGTTCGCTCGCCTCCGTTTAAGTCAGGGCCTTATAACTCCCATATATCGTGGTGGAAACCATTACGGTGGCGCGCTCTGCTGAATCACTTTCTTACAGGAACTAAAACATGAACTGCTGCCAACCATACTTAAAACATTTTGGAGTGATTTTAATGTAGATTTTAATGCATCAGTGTTTTTCAGTGGGAAAAGGTAACGCACTTACCGCACATAATTTTATTGATTGTTATATGAAAATATCTATTTGTGTAATAAATGATAAAAAAAACAACATGTTCATATGGTCATTTATGTTGGAGCAGAGACGGTTACGTTCATCTCACTGCAGCAGATAAATTTTTCTACCATCTCATTCTTCTTCGAGAATCCCTAAGGATGCAAATGAATGACGGTTTTAGTAGTTTTATTTTTTGCTCTAAAGAGCTCATCGTTCTCTGTTTTAACAATTAAGAGAAAACCGATTTAAGGCGGGCTGCATACCGGCCGACGATTTTCGCGTGGTGTTCAGTTACATGCCACCCACTTTCAACGACCTACGTGACTTCGGCAGCGCAACGGACCGCACGAAATGCATCCTCGAGAATTACATCCTGTGGCGACGCGTCGGCCTGCCGGTTCAGCATGGCTTGTGACTCCTCCGTCGTCAAGAAATAGAGGTTTGACTGCGAATGAAAGGCGATCACTTGTGTATTAGGCGTCATCATTCACCTTTCACACTAGGCAGATTTCAATGAATGTTTAATGCGAAAGAACCAGTACTAGTTTTTTTTGCGGGGGGGTCACTTTGCTTTATAGAATTTTCCCCCAGATTTTAAACCAAGCCTAATTAAAGGATTTGTTTCGAAAACTTGGGACGTTCTTACAAAATTGGATTTTAGCATTTTTATAAACGATGTGTCCTGTTTTCCAACTAGAAAATTAAGAAACATTTTGGAGTCCTGTTGAGAAATTGAAAATCCGGTGTGAGCTCCACGTTGAGTCTCAAATTTCGAACCTCTTTAAAAATTTGCAGGGCCTGACGTTGAGGCTAATGAAGTGGAGTGTCTGCGTTTTGGAAAATGTCCTCATGGTGTCGATTCTAAGAATGTTTACAATATTTGAGTTTTGGCTAGTTACATTGACATAGAAAACATTCAAATAAACCTTAACTGGGGAAAAATGAACTAGACTAGATGTCGGCTCCCCTTTGTACGGCTGTTATATACTGGAGTATGTTCATTTTATTAAGAGATCTCAAGACATTCGCATCCTTTAGAAAAATATACAAAAAAAAACCGCTGAAATTACACGCATTATAATGACTAGGGAAAGGATTTTAAGGTGCGTCACGTTTTCAAAAATATAGCTGTTTTCTTAGAGATAGCATGATATATGTATTTGGGGGGATGCAATTAAGAGAAATAAATACAATTTGCTGCACCTTTTCGTGAGATTACTATATGTTGCCACCTTTTTATGCTTCAGCAGCCTTTTCTCCACTCTTTTCTGCGTTTTTAGACAACTGGGCAGACAAAAAAGCATTTTTTTCTTCTTGAACAAATCTTTTTAAATAGTCATTTAATCAGAAGTCAACAATATTAAATAAATATTAAAATATATTTTACGTTAAGCATAAGTAATTTACATCCCAGCAACAATGATCAGTCTGTAGCTGTAAATTCAAATTTAAATTTCAACAGTGTTGCTGCCTTTCCCGCTGGATTAAAAGTGCTTCCCAAACAGGCAAATCAGGACATTTAAATGGGTGTGCAGAAAACCACATGTCTGTGTCCTGAGGAAAATGTTTACCCTTGCCATCGTGTCGCCGTCAATGCTAAAAGAGCACTGGCAGTTCTTGTGGATGTGGAGGAGAGGGGAGCCAGGAGAAGTTGCCTGTGCCTCTAAGAGCACCGATGTTCCCACGCGGGCAAGTTCTCGTGTGGATGCAGTTTGATGAACCTGCGACGTACGTTGTAAGACGCGATCCGCGGGAAAAATTAGTTCAGTCAGTCCTAGCAATTGTTTAACAATTTTCAATCTACCATAGTGTTGGATAAAGTACTGTGAATTACCCCATACGATTGTATAAAGAACAATTTGTTCCATAATGATGCGTATACAAGCATTTTAGAAACTGAGTTCATGTTTTAAACGTTAATTACGTTGTCTCAGGAGCACCTTTTTGTATCTATTTTCAGAACCTTCCTCCTCTTTTATGATCATAATTTGCACCTCAAATACCTTAAACCATATTTGGCCCCTTTTTCCATAATAATGATCAAAGAGTAAACATTACACTACTAGTTGCAGGGATGGCACTGAAAACATGAGCGAGTGTGCAAATGTTGCTCGTCTCTAGGGTTAACGTAGTGAGTGGCGCGATCGCTTCCATGAAAACTTCATTGCAATAACTTCAACCGTTCAAAAGTTACAAGAGATGCTAAAGTTACGTGACTCACTCTGCATATAAAAATGGGTGTTGGTATATTTAAAAGCGGAAAAATTCCGACTCCGTGTGACCGATCTCCATGTTATTTGGCATATCTACTTGTTTTTTCACCGAGACGGTTTATGTGCTATTAATGTTCGTGTAACTATTGGCGTTGCAGAACAAAATTGCGCTTCTTTTTTGTTCATTTTCCATTTAAACCAATGATTGCTGACCGTTGCCGCGTGACGCAGGCCAGGCCCAGGAGAACACGATGCATGCGCGCGAAAAACAGTGTGAGGCAGAGAGAGAGAGAGAGACAGGGAGAGAGAGAGAGATACAGAGATAGGCGACAGAGAGATAGACACAGAGGTACACACAGATATAGAGAGACTGAGACACACAGAGAGACAGGTAGTGAAACAGAGACACGATTCAATTATTTTTCACAAGGATAGAATATGAAAATACCTGGGCAACGCCAGGTATTTTGCTAGTATTTTATAATACTAAACAGACTCCCACTTCCATGAGCATAGGTTCCACATAAAAGTATGAATTTTTATCGATTTTAAATCAGTGTCTGACTTCTGTAAATCTTGATACATAGTTCTCCATCTACCATGGATATTTTTCTTCTCTGTTCCATTTGTCATGGCTACCAATACATTTTGAAACTCCACAATTCGTTATGATAATGATGTTCCATTCACGTAAATTATTTAGTTTCTCATAATTATTATTTGAACTATTTGTGTTTAGGAAATAATGCCTAATTTTGTCAGTTTCATATAAAACATTTGTGGCCAGGTTTCTAAATATCTGAAGACCTCAGATTAAAATCTCTTTGTAAGTGAATGAAGTTAGACTTCTTTGACACTTTCTTCTTTAGTAAGTTTCTTGAGGGCATTTTCAGTAGGAAGAGGAAAAAAATTGTGTTCGTCATTATCTGACCTAATTTAAAAGGAGAAACTATTGTACAGATACTTCTGCTGGTGTTATATTTGCTCTTTTAAATTACGTATTGATTCATTGAAAGGAATTGGTTGAACAAGCAAAAATTGCAAAGTTCACTATATTTAGTTTGAAAAAAATACTATTGGGGAATTTTCATCACTCAAAATGTCAGTGGTTCATTGTATCGAATATTACATTTTTCGACACAAGGAAGCAAGTAGAGAGTTCTGTGTTTGACATGTAATTCTATTATTTGCACATCCAATAAAATCACAAAAGGTTGTCAAATTTTCTGTTTTTGCAATAAAAACACTGAAGTATATATTTTCAAAACTAAGGTTTCATCATCTCTGGGTACGATGTATAAAGTAGATACATAAATGCCATCGTGTAAAATATGAGAATACAATCAATTGTCTATATACTTCTTTTTAATCTGCATTCTATTTCATTGAGCATTTCATCAAGTATTGTTTCTTATTGTAATCTGCATTAACTTGCCCCGCGTTGGGCATACCAATTTGTAACCTTTTTCTTGTTCACGATTGTTTTGTCTCGCGTTGGCCAGACATTTTGAAACCTGCATTAACCTTGGATGTAACTAATTAAACTTATTTTATCATGCCCCGAAGTGGGCAGCCATTTGCAACGTTTTTTGATTCTCCTAATTTAATTTGTCCTGCAATGATCGTAAATTAATTACTCTAATAACTCAATTTGGCTATCTCTGTTTTTTTCTCTTTTATTAAGATATTGCATGAGTTTCACGTACAACATAGGTCACCTTACCGGTTGCACGTGGATGTGTGACTGTACAGAAATCACGATTCCTGGCACTTCTGTGGATCATTACATAATGTTTAGCACTGCCACGCATGAACCGCACTGGTTACTTTAGCACCGTTGCTTCGTTGTTTTAGGCGCTTAATTTTTGTCTCGAAAAAAAAGAAGAATTATGCTAATTGCAGTTGACGATTTGTGCTCTTTTAGCTTCGAACAAGAACTTGTGTTCCTACACACAATCTTACGCTATTCTGAAGCTCATGAAAGCGTGCGCGCATTAACCATACTTTAACGTACCGATGTCGATAGGTGAATCAATCGATGTCTTCCACTCGATGTACCCGAGGCAGCGATAGTGACAGCGCCATGAGCGACTCGGACGAAGTATCGGGAACGGAGTCGTTGGAGGCGGGCGTCGGCGACGAGGACTGCGAGGACGGCTGCCGCAGCAAGGTGCCTTCCGACGTGATGGGGCAGGAGATGGAGCTTGAGGACGACGCAGACTAGGGCAGACTGGAGTACGAGGTGAGAGTGGGTTCAGGCACTGCTTGTGAGGACATTTGAACTGTGTGTGTCAGAAACGATACCAGTGAGTTTTTTGAAAATGTTTTTTTTTAGAGCAGTCACTTTATCTGTATGTAAATGCATCGTCTGAGAGAAGATCTAGCGTAAGACAAACGACTTTGGAAGGTTTTTAGAACACAACGTCTGAAAAATTGGTCACAGTGTTTATGAATTTATTTAGTGTTTTTGGTCCTACTGAAATGTCTGTTCATTGACTTGTTTCTAAAATATGCTTTTACTTACTCTGTCATATAACATTGGTGTGCATGTGAAACGAAGTCCAAAATTCGTGATTTGATTTAAATGAAGTTGAAGAAGTTTGTATTAAATATTCTACTTAATATCTTTCTGGAGGTGTTTAAAACAAAACGTCTAAAGTATTTGTCACAGTGTTTATGATTTAAAGTCACATTTTGCTTTTGACCCTACTGAAAAGTTTGTTCACTGACTTGATTCTGAAATGAGCTTTTACTTACTCTCTCATATAACATTGGTATGCATGTGAAACTAAGTTTAAAATTCGTGCTTTGAGTTGAAGTAGTTTCAATTACCTATTCTACATATTTTTCTAGATAGATGAACTTCTTTGAATTTTCCGTAAAGATGAATTTTTTTCCTGATCATTTTGACTGTTCTGTGACTTCGCTGAAACAAAATACCGTCAAAGAGGATAACTTAGAATACATTCAATGTTTGTAGTTTAACCCTGTCTATATGAGGTGGAGGTAGATACCTTTTTTACTGCCAAACTTAAGTCTTAGTACGTACTTTAGGAATATGTGCTTAATTTTTTTTGAATGTTAAATATGATGGGTATAATAAAATCAAAACTTGGAGTCCGAAGTTACCCTCCAATGTTAGCGAACTTGGAACACCCGTTTGAATTGTGTTTAAATTGACATTTATGACTAGACAGGCTAATTTGGGACATATATCTATACACTGTAGATACTATGAAATAAGTACAACTGATTTTCACAATTATTTGGCAAACGTCATTATTAAAAAATTTGGGTAAATAACTTATTTTGGGTACAAAGTAAATTTAAAGAGACATGTTTGCAAATGAAGAAATAAGTCATTAAAAATATATAAATATATTTAATTATATCTTATACTAAGACAATACATAAATAATAAGTATAATAATAAATAAATGTCTCGGACCGAGTAGTTCATCAGGAGATTCCTCGAACGATTTCTTCTGCTTCTTGGAAGAAGATGCCGATTTTTTATATTTCTGGACTACTTGTTCTTCTGTCTCTTAATTTGGCTCATCTGGGGTCACACGTTCTGGGGCAACGGGCACTTCATTCAGTGCTTTGTCAGTCGGCTCTTGGTCAAATTCTTGATACTTTGTACCTTTTCCTTTTCTCTCATTCCCCTTTGTATTCATATTTATTAATCTGAAACAGCATTTAATATTTTTATTCTTTTATCCTTATAAAATATCAATGCGGGGTAACTTGGGACAGTGTCCCAATTTACCCGCATCTAATCATTCGTAGGAACTTCTGACCATAAAAAACTAGGAGGGCAACATTGACAAAACATGATACTGGAGATGCTGTACTCTAGTTCGGGTTGTGGAATGAAATTTCGCACAAAATAGAAAAAAGCTTATTAAGAACTCTCCAAGGAAAGTTTTACAATGATTGTTTTTCAGATTAGTGTACATTAACCATTTTTGTTACTAGATAACACTTACCTGCAAATAAAACTTCCAAAATATGATTATATATCTTCTTTAAACCGTCATGAGCACTTCAACGCTGCTCCAGACTTAAAACACCCGAACAAAACGTTTACAGCCAACGTTCAAAAAAGTCGCAAAACGTCCCAAGTTACACAACTGTCCCAAGTTATCCTCTTTGGCGGTAATCAATAATTTAGTTCACACAAACGTCAGGACATCATTAATCAAAAGAATAGAAACAATGTGGCTTAGCGATGGAAACAATTCAAAAACTTCGAAAATGGACTTAGTAGACCACCAACGATTGGTGTAAAGGAAGTTATATATTTAATCGAGTTTTTCGTGTTTGTGCCTTTCGGTGACTACAGACGTCCCCATCGATGCCAAGCTGGAGGCGACTCTGGTTCCTATCGGACTCCCGATCCATTGCGCAGTTGTCACTCGTGAGCCCATGTCGATCATCGGATATACAGTTGGACTACTGTTACTCGTGACCGCATCGCACTTAGTTCCGCACTAGAGGAGGAAGTTAAAGCTTCTCCCAAATGGCGCTGAAGTTGCGGCTCGTTAGTCCTTACGTCTCGCGCCTGGCGTTATTCCTCCTCACACACCCCGGGCAAGGAGAGGATGTTAAATGCCTGATTTCCTCATTGCCAGTATGCTTGCCAGTGGAGGTTGCCAGTGACTAGCAAGTAGGGACTGGCAACATGTAAACGCCTTGTTGCAAGCGACTGGCAAGATCATGGCGCCTGTCACTGGCAATGCCTCCTAAATAAGAATATTTGTTTTATTGCACACCCACGTGTTTCTACATCACTTTTGAGATCACGCGGACCTTTATACTCTGCATTGGCGTCTCGCACCAGCAGCAGAGAGCATAATATACTTGCACCGTGATCCGTGAAGAGGGTCAGCATCATCATAATACAGTGTTCAGTCTGGGAAGTAAAGGAATTCGAAAATGTTTGGAATGACGGAAGAACAAATGCAGGAAAGTGGCCATAAAGATCATAATAAATTTTAATAAAGAGACTATAGTAATACTTTAGTAGAAAGAGCTGTCAGAAAAATATCTCCTGTTGCATGCCAATACTAGCCCCGTGTGGACAGCAATTGCCAGTCGAGCACCAACTTGGATAGGGTACCCTGAGGGGTATGCAGGGGGCCTGGAGAGGGAACGCGAAAAAATCGATAATGATGAAAATAATTTCGTTGCTTCACAAAAATATAGCTCACTGCTCCCTAGTCGAACAAAAATTGTATTTCAACACAATAACAATGTTTTGAAATTAACAAACAATTATGCTTATATGTTACTTTATTTTGGAATCTTATTTTGGATTGTAAAATGAAAATCGTAGACTCGATTCAAGGATCATAGGCAGGATTCAAGAGTTGAAGAGAAATTAAAACTTTATAGAGATTTTCAGGCTTATTAATATAGGTTTTGGAAAGATCGGTTTTTCTTATTACGCACAATACCACACACAATACAACTCTTCTGATGACTGGGAATGAAATGGCGGAATCGCCGCCATCTTATATCCTCTCTCCGGGTAGCCCTACCAGGCAGAATTCAGTAGTTTAGAATACATTACGGTAATAGGAGGCGTGAAACAAACAGTAAACAATGTTTATTGGGCACTTACACGATTTCAAAAGGTCCAACCCCTACCGATAACAATGCTTTTTATAAGATATCTCTGTCTTTCCTAAATATGGCATAAACATTTCTGCATTAGAAATATTTCTGCATTAGAAATTTCAGGTTTAAGCCATGACCCCTATTACAATATAGGGGCAGTACTGATCTATCAAATTCCAAAATTGTTCATATTTATTTATTAAGCTTCCACAACTTACCTGCAACATTAACATTAATTAACCCCTTCTCATCCACCGCTATGTGTTCCCCAGCCATCTTTCGCGCCGATTCCTGAGAACAGCCGTCCAAGACCAGCTGTTCCTCTCCGATTTAAATGCAGTCTGTCTCGTCCAAAGCCACTTCTGGGACCAAAATAATTCTTCGTGTCGACTCGAATCCAAGAGTTCGCGTCCACAAACAATACATTTTTTGTTCTGCCACCCACTCATAGGCCTCATACACCTTGCTAATGTATCTCCACGCAATATCCCTCCTCCGTAGCACACCACGTAGCACGATCTTAGCTTCTGGGAATTTCTTCTGTGTTGCCGTGACCAATTCGTATATGCCTCTGGTTAATACGTCCACATCACTGCTCTTTAGATCGTGTTCAAAATGGCCACGATCACCTCTCATCGTTATCCTATCAGCTCATAATTCAAAATAATAATAATAATAATAATAATAATAATAATAATAATAATAATAATAATAATAATAATAATAATAATAATAATAATAATAATAATAATAATAATAATAACAACAACAACACCGAGCGAAGTGGCTCAGTGCGTAGCGCACTGACTTCGTAATCGGGAGGTCCGGGTTCGATTCCCGGGCCGGCCATCCTGACCGGGGTTTTCGTGGTTTCCCTCGGTCATAAAGAAATGGTGAACGATTGAAGAAATGGTGAACGATTTTTAGAAATCAACGAAGAAATGTAATGAAATTTAGAAATGAACGAATTTTAGAAATGGTGAACCATTATAAATATTTTGAGTTTTGGCTTAACTAGGGAGGGGGCTACGAAAAGTATATAGCACAAATATGTAAGAAGGGGATTGTGGTTACGAAACAAGTGTGGGGAATAATTAAAAGAAGGTGCAGGGATTTTTGGGCAAAGGGTATGAGAATATATGACCGTATTATTGGTTCTATTTTGAGGTGGGAAGCAGAAATTTGGGGATGGAAGGAAAGGAGAAAACTAGGAACAATACATGAAATATTTTTAAGATGGATCCTAGTGATAGATTACTGACACCTGGTTACATGGCGAGATGGGTGACCGGCAGAAAATGAGTATAGAGATGGGCAAAATTGCGTGTAAATTTCAGGATAGGATTAGGAGAGAGAGGGTCAATGGGTTATTAAAGCAAGTTTGTTGGGAAATAGATAAAAACATAGAAACTGAGAAATCTGATTGGGAAAGGGAAAGTTTTTGGAATAATAAAGGTTTTTCCTTGAAGGAAGTGTCAAAGTTAAGAGGAGCTTTAGACTTGAGTAAAGAATTGATCCAATGTGATAAAGATCAGTTATTGCAGGAATATTACGAAAAAAAAGAAAGATTTCAAAATTTAATAAATGGTATAAAATTATTCAAATGGACGATATTCTCAGCTATTTGAAAGGTAAATGTAAGGAAAATTACAGACGTTGGATTGCAATATGTAGGTTAGGTAATGAATTGAAAGCGAACAAATAGTGGCTCGATAGTGATGGGGGAGAAATGTAAGATAAAAGAAGAAGATTGGGAACATATTTTAGAGAGATGTCTGTTTTTTGACGAAGGAAGAATGGGGACAAGGTGGAATATTCAGGATAAGGTGTGGTTATTATTAGAAGACACAGGTGAAAGGATCAGTGTTATTGATAAATAGTAGAAGAGGCGAAGCATATAGCATATATTATATTATTGCATTATTGTATATTATTTATATATTATTGTATATATTATATTATTGTATGTATGTATTGGGTATATAATATATTTGTATTTTTCAACTGTTATAAAATGATATTTATTCAATAATAACAACTCCACCTACGGAGTACACGACCTTAAAGTTGGTGGTGGAGCTTATGTACCCCCATGTGCCTGAGCGCAATGTCGGCGGTACTGTAACTACTAGTAGGGCTTCCCCTGCTCAATAGGTTAGACGAAGTACTCTACAGGAGAACCTCAACGATATCTTAGAAGAAAAAAGGAATATTGATGACGATGGCGGAAGAGGCACGGCGAAACCTTAACCGCGTCTGAGCCGCAGCGGGAGGTTGCAAACAGCGCCTTCTCCACGTTACGGGCGGCTGAATCCATAGCGAGAAGTAAATACAGAGGGAAGGATCACGAACCTTTGGATTTGCTGTAGGGCCCATGGAGGGTGCAGGAGAGAATCTGGGTTGGCACACCAGGCCACTGATTGGAGTGGATGCCCGAACCTTGCATTAGCCAGCAAAGGAGGCTACCTTCAGCAGTCTATGAATATCCCGTAGGGTTTAGTAATGCCGATTGGCGATCGGCGATAACCCTTGCTGGGCCCTGCGGGGGCATGTCCCAAGGCCACTGTGGGTCGCAGTAACGGATGACAGGAAATATCCCATAGGTGGAATATCGCAGTGTGAACTCGACTTAAAACCAATCACTATAATGCGAAACTTAAAGCAAATGAACTTAATGGATGGAACAAGAAATGTAATGAGTTTTAACGTGCTTTGTTCTACCAATACCCCATAACTGAAATGTCATCATGTTGACATCTAGCCATCCTACGGATGTAAGTCCCAGGGACCCACAGCCCGCAGTTGCTCGAAGCCGTCATCAGAGATGGACTTGGGATGAATTGAAGGCAATGATGTGGTGCTTTTACTATGCAAAAGCGAAAAATGGGGGCTCAGAAACAGAAGTTTTCAAGATATGATGAGAGCGGAAGTCAGATGCGAGATCTTCCCTAGATTCAAAGAAGCTTGCCAGTCAACAATACATTCTCAGCAGTGGAAATTTCACAGCAGAACAACTTTCTGTCAGTCAGAGAAATGCAGAGCATGTTGTTTGATCGAACTATCCACACGAAAATTTAGGACCATCTAATATCCCTGAAAACGATGATCCTGTGGAAGGTTCACCTCTTCCCAATGACGGTTTTGTCAGTGGTAAATATTCATTTGGCTACAAATCACACGATAGAGACATGATGCGATATCTCCTAGGGCGCGAGATAGAACACGTTCGTCTATTACAATTCGAATCTCGTGCACGGTTGATGTGAATATACGAAACTGTTAGAGCTAAGAGAATGATACAGACAGCTAATTTTGCCTTAAACGGGGTAGTGCAGACCCCAGTTAGAAATCTAGGTATTACCGAAATCGTGTATGCAACTGGATCTCTGGTATCTCAGATAATTTGGGGTCAGTAAAGAATACCAACGGCTAGAAGCTAAACAGAGTAAACAGTTCCATACCCTCGTGGACGAAAAGAATCATGAAACGGATTGTATGCGCACCGCGCGTCCGTGTCGTGCGAGCGCGTGCAGACGCGGTACTCACCTGGTACCCACCTCTCACACGACGCCACGCACGATGATGAGCCAACAGCGTGGACCGTACTGTTGGCTATAGACGGGCACAGCACACCCACACATATCGGCCTCCGGTAGCTCACGCGATGTAGCCAGAGGGCTACTAAAATAAAAGGGCTGGAGGACCACCTCGTACGAGGAAATGCGGGATCGGCCGAAGTGAATAGCAAAACGGAATAGCTTAAATGTTAATATAATTATATAATGCCTCTTGGATTAATAAATATGTAAACTTACAATCAAAGAGAGGTCATGAAAAACAAACCAATTACAAACCTACTATATACAAAACGCGTGCCGGGCCCGAGCGGTGAATTACAAAATGTATTACAGAAAACTAAATCTAAAACTTAATGAGTAATTTACAATGACAAATTATATAAATTGACACAAAGTGACTTAATCCAATAAATGATCCTTGATGATGAAGAGAAACAGTTCAATCCGATTAATGTTGATTAATGCCACATAATGTTCCATTGTTTGATATGAACCTGAGAAGCTTGGCTCGGTACCTAAGAGGCAGAACAGGTACCTGCTATTTGAAGGCGCTGAGCTCGTCCCATTTCTCGCTGCGCGGAGGTCGCTGAACACGTACAGTGCGCCTCTGAGCGAATGCTGCAAGCTCCCGGACTCGATGTCCAGGCAATGCACGCTGTCGTGGTCCAGTTTATGAGATGTGGACAGCCTCAACCCTGAATGAATGCTGAGATGGGCAGCCCTGGTGTCGACCATCGGCTATGCGGGCAGTCTGAGGCCCTGAATGATGTGACATGTGTCAGGGGCGGAGCAGACGTGACAAGACGCGTGCTCACGTGCCTCGCCTTCACATGTTTAACTATCTCTCAACGAATGTCTATGTGTCTCTGCGCGGGCGTGATTGTGCGTACGAATATATAGAACCCCGCCCTTCCCTGGAGCGGGGGTGGCTACCACGAGGCGTGGCGGGAGGGGGGGTGCTCTGGGCCGCCGTGGGAAAAAGGCTGCCGAAACCTCAGAGACCACCAGCGGGGCCGCGCGGTGCACTTACGGCCAAGCCGCTGGCTGGGGGTGGTCGCAATTCGCGGAAGGCGCAAATGGGTGCCATAAACCGCACATGCCGACAAGGACGCGGCGTCGTGCCTAAGAGGGTGGCAAAGCCGGCGGTGCGGTGACAAAGAGACGGATTTGCGCCTTCGCTGCCCCGGCGGCCGAGCGGAGAGGGAAGGGGGCGGCGCAGGTGGTTGCAAACCACGTGCGTGCGTAAACACGGATAGTCGACTCAGCGTGATATCACTCTTAGTCGAGCCATCTTCTATACCAACGGACGCGTTTAAAGTCATTTTGGTCAGGAATCTGAAAAGGAAGCAGATCCTTCACCAAAGACGCTTCTTGACTCCAATGGAAATAGTGGAACACTTTTACCATTTTTCGGAAGATACCCCTTCCAAGCAAAAGAACATGGGAAACTGGAAGTCGCCTGGAATTTATAAGATCCACAATTATCAGATTAAGAAATTAACAGCATTACATTCTCATCAAGCAAAGCATTTTCGTATATTGTCGTCTTGATGCTATGAAACAAATTTGTTACAATAATACTGGTCCACAAAATTATTTTTTTCTGTAACAACCACAAAACACGTTTCTGAAAAATGATTTGCCTCTAAATCCAGATATAATTTTAGAATTTCCATATCGACCTCAGTTTTCATGTATTTATAGTTTTTTGCTAATGCGTATTCTCCCTGTGTCTTATATGTATCTGGCAAAATGTCACTCTCTAATAACAACGTATTTAAAGTATACATTAACTACTACAATATACGTGTTAAGAAAAATGACGAAACATCCCAAAAAATATTTCCTTCTTGATTTCTTGCGATACTTTGCTTCATCATACCTTTGCATCTTCATAAGTTCCAGCAGTAGTCGGATAGCATTGCACAATTCAAATTGCCATGAGAACGCTTTCCCATTTGAGGAATGTACTGGTGCAACACATAATATACTCGATTTTACTACAAAAAACTTTGTCATTTGGAGAAATATTTTGAAAAAACAATATTTGGCGATCACGTAAAAAAGTTTCGTACAGGGGACAGAAGATTCCATCCTTTTAGTGTGGCGCAGCTAAAAGCTCAGTCTGTTGCTTCGAAAAATTTAAATCACGAACAAAATAGTTGAGATACCCTTAAAACAAAAAAATGGGTTCATTTGAATCAAAGGATGCTTGAAATGTTGAGTTTGATTGGATATCTCCGTCTCTCCGACTCTGTCGTGTAAATGTCACTGTAGCACTTATTGTCATATTCTCAGGAGGCAGTGGTACCTCTAGTTCTCCACTATGACATGCCGTATAGCATGCCTTATAGCATGCCTTTTAGCAGAGGGTATATTAGGATATTTCACAGTTTTCTTAATTTTTGAGGTGATTCCAGCTATTTTTCTCAGACAGAAATAGCAGTCAATTGTGTGATTCGTTGGTTCCCTCCCAAACATGAGAACGGCAAATGACATGTGTCGTGTACCTATTGACCAGCATGATAGGAGTATGACGCACGAGGCACAGCATATATATATATATATATATATATATATATATATATATATATATATATATATATATATATATATATATGGGCCCATTTCAGTACCAGGTCGCCTAACATACACCCGAAATGAAAGTTCGTAACATTCCATTAAGGTTCAGTTGTTTTTTTTATTTCAGAGTTAATTCTCCACATATATAACAAAATGAATTTGGGCTATTTACAAGTTTCGAGGATTTCTTCTTCTAAATTAATACAAAGCACAAACCTTCACAAATCTAGAACCACACCCATTTACATCGAAGTACATTCCATGCTATCAGATGTCTGAATGCTGGACTTACAGACAAGAATCGCAAGATGATTCTATCCGTTCTAGCATGACATACCAGAAATGATGCCAAACCGTTTTGATCTTTAGAGATGAATTTAGCGTCATGTATAGGAATTCAGTGGTCACTTTTCGGTTGTTCCTGAACAATTCGATCTGCAGAATAAATGAAGCTACAGCAAAATAACGAATATGCAGCGTTTTCAAGCATTTCTGTAGATACAGAGTAATATGCCACAAGAAAACTGAGCTTGATACGCAAAAACTGATTCGATTTCGATATTCGATTTCATTAAAAATGACAAGACGGCGTTGGAAATCGGGGTTCCGTAATTATTTAAAATGGTACAGTATCTTTACAACCGGCTAGGGCAGTACTAATATTGCAAACTTAGGCTGGGAAACAATTTTGATATTAAGAAGCGGGAACTTACATTAATTGGGCGAATTTTGTCTTATGTAAATTAGCATTCACGGGTGTTATAATGTCATGTGTTGTAATTTTTGAATTATAATTTTTGAATTATAAATGAAATAAAATAGACTCCGTACGTGAGGGATTATAGTTTATTAGAACCGTAGCAGAGCATGATTACTTAATTTCTTTGAACAAAAAAGATAGTCGCGAGTAGGCGCTTCGCCCGCTGCACAGGAAGGGCAAGTCGCGTTCGCAAATGATATTTCTTCAAAGAATTAGACCAGATAATATTATTATTATTAAACTGTTAAAATATTCGGGAAATATTAGGATCTTTATAATAGTAAAAAATATTAAATGTTTTCGCGTAATCTTGTGTGAAATGTAGGAACTTCTTTTCTAAACAGATTTTTTTCTCAAAAACAGCTCCAATTATTTTCTTTTAATTTTCTCCTCTTATTAATCAAAGGACGGTTAAAGATTGATTCTATCTCTATTCCGAGGAACTCCGAATTTTCGAAAAATGTTTCATGTTGACTGTTTTGAGCTGAAGCAAAGAAAAAATAACTGGCATATCGCTTCCTGCGCTGTACGAGATGTGCGATGTGCGATGTGCGATGTACGATGAACGAGCCTGCCTGACCAAAATTGTTGATTCCTTGACCCTGGATTTGCTAGATGTATTAGGTACTACAGTAGGACTAGAAATAGAAAAATACAAATAGAAAAAAAAACTGGCCCAAACCTGCCTCCTTTATTATTACTATTATTATTATTATTATTATTATTATTATTATTATTATTATTATTATTATTATTATTATTATTATTATTATTATTACAAGAAAGCATGTGTTGTTGTAGTATTACTAGTTTTGTATGATAAGGAGCTGTGTATTGCAAATGATTAATTACAAATGATCATAAGGGGCGTATTTTGATCACCTAAAATATTACCAAAAATGATCAATAAAATGTTCTTAAAATGTTTTTAAAATGACCTAAAACCAAAGGAAGATGAAGTAATAAATGATCAAAACCACTTGAGGTGAACGAAATGACAATGGCGCCAATAGGCGTCACACGATCCTTAGATTACTTAGTACTCACGGCTGACCTTACAACGTATGAGTCAAGAAATCGAAAAGGCTACTCTATAATTCTGTGGTGAACATATGTTGCAACTCGTAAATATTGTTTGAAGCAAGTACCATTTAGATTATATTAAAATCAATGAAATCATCGAAAAATGCATTAAAGATGACGTAAAAATGTAAAAAAAAAAAAAATGACTTATTAGTAAAAATCGACAAAAAATGTGTGTGTGGGGGGGAATGAGACATATAAAAATGGATAATTTTGTTTTGTCATAACATAAAATGAATTTCTATACTAAACGGAATTGTTCAAAAGTGAAAAGAAAAAAAGATATTTCATTTAAATCTGCCCCATAATTAATAAATTAAAATATTATGCTGACCCTATAATGATGGCATTTATTTTATACACTCATTGCCCTGCATGCTGTAATGTTTGTAATGTTGGATAGTTCTTAGTTCTTCCATACTAGAGGTAGGTACTTGCAGCAACTTTCAACCTCATTGAGTGTTTCACCCATGCATAATTAATGCAATACACTATATTACTTTAAAATGTCCAGTTCTTTGGAGGACAATGAGCAACTTGTGATATTATTAATAGACGGAATATACATTTCTAGTGCGTGAGAGTTCAGAGGCTTACGTATTGTGGGATCATCTGATAATTATAGTGCAATTGCCAAATTTGTTTCAGCTTAGATGATTTGTTTTGCATTTTGAAATTTCTCCAACGTTGCGAAGCTGCTTGCTGTCCAAAATGTTAAAGGTACATAAATCACTGCAATAATATTGGATATTGTTAAACTTGTTCACCACCGTGACTTTTAAGTGATTTGCATTGTAACAGATAATTATTTAATTAATTGTTCCATGTTTGAACAGCTTACAAATGATTTCATGAGATTTTTATAGCCAGATTATCCTCAAAGTACAATTTTCTTACTTGAAGATTTTTTCACATTTTTAAAAATATAAGAAATAATTGGATTAATCTTAAAATTGAAAACCAGACTTTGGTTTTCCCAGACTTGTGATCTGATGAAATTAATTTAGCAAAGCATTCAGACTTAAGATTTCTACATAATAAAGAAAAAGGTAAAGTTGTAAATAACAAAACGTTCATAAAAGTTCAATGAAAGGTAAAATCAAGAGAAATTCTATGTGTGGACCAGTCAAGAAAGAATCTGTACCTGATAGAATAGTTTTTCTCAACAAATTTCTGACCTAGTTGTATAAATGAAAAAATATTAAAAGCAAACGTCACTTCTCAGTAGAAACGTTCAATGCAATTCATCAAAGTACTTGTGACTTAATTAATATCATTGACTACTGTTTCTGCTGTTATTCTTTTGATTACTTCTTGCCTGACAAATTTACCACAGGCCCTCTGGACCTGTTTCACCAGTGCCTGATAAAGTATCTGATAGTCTATCCAGAAGTTATCTTACTGATATGTTGAAATTTAGTGTTTTACGAGTGCCTGATAAATCTATCCAGTGGTTAAAATATCCAATAAATAATCTGCAGGTTCGAGAGGGTGTTAAATGTTTATCTGGCAGGCTAACGTCAGGTTGCAATTTTAATGTTACTTTTAGAAATATAGTTGGTGCAGAGAAAAAGTTGTGGCTTCAATATCTTCTTCAACATGCTGCTGATAACCTCTCATTAAGAGAAATACAATCTGCACTGGAAAGTGTAGTTTCGAAAGATAAAGTTTGTAATGAATATTTTGAGGCTCACACAAATTATTTTAAAGTCAGTTCTTGATTCTGACTTCTTAGGATAAACAAACATTGATGAATTGGTTCAGATATGTTATGATGTGTTGCTTATGCATTAAACAAAAAATTTGGCTGTAATTCTCACTTTTCAACGATAGTACAAAACAAAGGGGAATACATTGACAATGACTATTTTGATTTTTTGCAAAGAGGTGGTTTAACAGTATCTTCTGACTGTGTCCATGTGATATATGTTCAAATGATTTAGCTTTGGATTCATTTTAAATCACCCAGAATATGAGAGTAAATTTCTAAAAGATCCAAAAATGAAACTGTTGCTGTGTAGAATGACATTGTCTAGGGTTGAAATGTTTGGATTGAGTGATGACAATGTTATGCAACTTGGCTTTAGAATTTAGATTTAGATTTATTCATATATATTTAGTCAAAAAAACAGTAAAAACTGTCTGTATGTGACGTATGGGGGAGAAGATAATCTGTACATATTCTCTTGAGTTCCAGAATCCCTTCCTCTCATTTTAACTATAATTAGTTGAAAGTTAAATAAAGGTTTAAAATAAATAAATAAAAATAAATTTTAAAAAATCGCGAATTAGCAATATGTGATAAAGAAATAGACATTTTTGTTTCCTAGTGATAGAAAATTAATTTGCATCAGTAAACGAATTGCAAGTATAATTTTTCTGCATTGCTAACAATATAGTAACTCGTCCTAATAGAACTCCTACCATTACAAGCAAAAGGAGAGTTCAACAAAACGTGCGCATAGTGAAGCTACATTTACATCCAGAAGCAAAACAAAGGGCCATCTCAGCATTTGCTCAATGGATCAGGGAAACTGGACAAAAACCTGATAGAGATGGGGGACATTGACCAATTCTAGCCAATATGGTGGATTCAATTCCTGCAAACCTTATTTTCAATAATTATGTAAAATACAAGAATGCAATAGTTGATATTTATGGACATTACAAACTTCATGATTTTGAAAACCGTATGCTTTGCACTTACAAGAAATAACTGGTGGTTTTTTCTAGCAATGTAAAGCAAAATTTCCTATGTATTTACTAGTTTAATATCATTAAATACTGTAGTTTATTTCTCCACTTTCATTAATAATGTTTTGTGAATTTATTGTTGATTTAGGGTGGTCTATGTAGCTAATAGTGATGTGGATCTACAGGTTAAGTTCCATTTCTTGTTCTACAAGTACACATTGTGTAGTCATTGTACACTGTGCATTATATGTAGACAAATGAATGGGTGAAAACTAGAACGATATAAATAACATATAAATTCTGAGGAAATCATGTTTTTTTTGGACTGTATTTCAGTGGCAATGTATTTTTGTGGTTTTAATGATGAAAGAAAGCAAGACTTTACAGTAATATTAACTTAAATAAACAGATTTCTCTCAATTTATAAAATGTCACTTATACCATTCTGGTTTTCACCCATTCATATCTAATTATCATTTTTCCTATTAGTGAACTTGTGATCAATACTTCTGCATCAGGTTTCCAAAATTCAGTAATATAAAACAGAATTGTACGAAAAACAAAAAATCCCTGGCATATCAGGTAAAAATCAACCAAAAATGAATAAATATAGAAAGGGATATTAGTTTAATAAAATATGTACTAGGGAAATTTTGGTTGATTTTACCTGAAAATTTTGAAAGAAGCAACTGCAGGTGGTAGCTGGTTTACACAGTTGGCTGAAACATGCACACTGTATTTCACATGTAATTTCTAATATAACTAATTTTTGTACAAAATTTTAAATGACAAATGGCACCACTCTAATTTTTAATAATTATTTTTGTGTCATTTTGTTGAAGATTCAAAAAGCACACTTGCAAGACCAAAATAGGAAGGTATAGAAACTAAAGAGTAGGAATGTGTACCAAGGGTTTAAGGTTTTTCTAATTAAATGAATTTCGCATCAAAATTGTAAAAAATAAAAATGGCAAATCCAATTCGGTGAATATATTTCTGAAGACTTCGTTCAATTTCAATTTTTAAACATTAGATATTTCTTATGAACATTTAAGAAACTGAATAAACGGAATAGTTGAACTTGTTGTAAATATTTAATAAAACACAAGCATACATTTCCCTTGATGTTTGTTATTACATTTTTGATGCAAATTAATTTTAGAAATTATGTTTGGTGTTAGAAATAAGCTTAATTCTTTACAATTTAATTTCTTTCAAAGTACTATTTAAGTCATTGTTCAAGCGTAAATCTAATTTCCAGGTATGTGAATAGCAACAACAAAAATCATGACATTTTTAATCACTGTTAATATTTTCTTAGAACAGTTGGTAGCTTTTTAGAACAAACACATCATTACAACAGTATTGTAATTATTTTAAGGTAGCTGTCTAACCAAGAGTGATGAAAAATCGTGAAATTTCATGTTTTTCAATTTTTATTGGGTCATATGTTCTGTTTTTTTTTTAACTTTTACATGCTTCAAACCGTATTTAGCTATGATTCTTAGTTTTTGAGAAAATAAGTTGTTTCCAAGTGAGTGTAAACTGTCAAGGTCTTAAGTGAGTGAACTTCAGATGCATTTCCCTGAATTGGGAATTTCCAGTACATTCATGCACTTCAAACCTCATAAATCAAATCTATTAAAGATAATAATATTATTCCTTTTGCTGCATGTAACCCATGACAATAATTTAGTGAATGATCTATAATAGTTAATCTGTCACTAAAATTATCAATTTTTTGAACTGAAATGTCCAGTCAAAATTTAACCATTTTTTCTCTCAAATAAACAAGTCCTGAAAACTCTTTAGTTTTCACGGCATCTTTACCATTCTAGTTCACTCACTAGATAATTCAATTGTGATTATTTTAAAAAGAATGATCAACATATATCAATTTGTTGAAGTTATATGTGAAGTAAAAAACCTGCATTTTTGCCAATAATTTATACACAAATTGAAAAAAGAAAATTAATTATTTGATCTCTAAAATCATAAAGAAATCAAATGTACAAAGGGAAATAAAATAGACTCAAAATTGTCAATTTTTTTTCTTTAGTAGACAGCTATCCTAAGGAGTATGTAAAATCATATTAATTAAAAAAAAAAAAAATGGCTCCTAGTAGACCTGCCAAAGCCTTTGGTATTGCAGTGTATTAAATGAATACAATATAAGTTGAAAATCAATTTATTTAATGATGTTTAACTTCGTATTAATTACACTTTATGTACTTATTAATTACACACAAAAATCAAATATTCGATTTATGTTGTGCACCCACTTCACTTTGCAAAACAATGCCCCCATATGTCCACTTTAATTCAAACCACTCTTTAAATACTCCCAATACTAATAAAAACAAAATGTGAAAAACTTGTAGGTAAAATCAGTCTAATACTTTTTGTGTCTATACGCACATTCTCATCAAATTTATAGATAGATAGATAGGACAACTATAACACTTTATTGCAACAGTTTCTATGCCAGCATGAATAATTTCCTTGGGATCAGGTGGCAAAAGCAAAATATCCACTGTAGGAATAATATCGTGTAAAACAATACACATTGACAACCATATACAATATTGATATATACATTTCAAAACTTCAGTGTCTCAAGACACAACCGTAAGTACCTACCACTTAAACATATTAGGTATAGAAAATTGAAGTAATAGAATTATAAACATTACACCAGGATAAGTGAAATAAATCTACATTCAAGGTGTAATAATGTGATCTCTTATACAATAGTGTACAGGATACAGAGTAGTCAAAATGATCACTAAACGAACAATACCGGGCCACATTATTATAATCACTCAAATTCTCTTTATTTTTTTCTACATACATGTAGCACATAGATTATGGCCTAAAAACAAACAAATGTTATAGCTTAAAAATAAATAATAATAACTGTAAATGTATTTCATTTAAAATAATTACAAATCTTTAAAGATGAGAGCAATAGCTCATCACTCAGATTACACTTTACAGAAGAAGAAAAAAAGTCCTAAAAAGACATAACTTACAAGTTTTGAAATTGTAAAGTACATTTTAAATTTTATTTAAACATTTTAGTACCTCCCTACTAAATAATACCCAAAATTTTTACTCAATTGTGAAAATATAATGTTTAATAATTACTAGGGAACGAAATTCATTAGGGGAGATTATTGTACCTTGATTGTAAGGTACTTTGGATCACACTTCAGTTTTTGAGAGATGCTGCTATCTATGTTACAGCACCTATACTAACACCTTTACTCAATTAAGAGCAAGCAAGTGGAAGATTAGTTGAGTACATGACACTGTTTGCGAATAATATAGAAGGAAAAGGAAAATCTTTTTTTCTTTTGGGTGTAAAAAGCAACAATATTTGTTTTCACTGAATATTTATTAACAAATTTACTATTGTGTTTTATGTTTAAAATCACATTCTGCCCGAATAACTACTTATTGATGAGTAATTAGGTACTCTACATTTCAGTTTTTTACTTAAACTGGAATATTGAGAAGGATAAGTTTTAAAAACTGCACTCTCATAGACCTTGGAGCAACACGTCTTGTACCATTGTTCAAGTGGATCGGCTAGAACTGATGGGCAGTTGTGGTTCCAAGTAGAACTTCCCGGTTTTAACCTTAAATTTTTTAGTTAACTAATTTTAAGTAAAATTTAATTTACATATTTAATTATTTAACTGAAATTGTAAGCTTAACAATTCATCTTGTGAATTTTTGTACATGTTTACTGATAAAAATCAAGTTACACTTCAATACAATTTTATTTCTCATTGTAACAAAACAATTAAAATGTAAATTTCTCATTAAAAATTATTTAATTAATACATTATCTACAATATAGGTACAAGAAGTTATGATCCAAGGTGCACTAGGGTGTGATCAATGGCACATTATAGTCCTGTGCCACTGATCACTTATCAATAAATACCAAAATATATTTTTTCTAGAGCTGTTTAACATTTAAATTCTTAAAACAAACAAAAAAGTGTGTAGGAATAATGGTGTTAGTATGAGAGACTCTTTCCCTCGTAATATTTTTGAAAATAGCTTTAAAAAAAATATAAATAAAATTGTGATCCAAGTTACAACAGTTTCCCCTATACTTCAAAGCTGCATTTATAATAAAAAATTCATCCCCTAACATTGATCTAAAGACAAACTGACGAAATATTTGACAAATAACAATGAATTGTTCTCTTCTTCTATCTATTCAGTGTAAACATAAGATTTCCAAAACTGGTTTAGGATGATCAGCTGACGTTATTTCTTTACATTTTGTTTCTGTCCAATGAAACAGCAACCTGAAAAAACACTTCCATTGAACTTGAACAATTTTATTATACTAGTTATGTACCCTTAAAGATAATAAACATGACAAGTGCCAAAGTGATTCTATCACTGGTTTTGTGCAATTCACAAAACAAGAGCTCACTTATGTGTAATATTTGACTTTTTAAAATGTAAAAGACTAATTTATTAAGCTTTTCTTTTGCTTTTTATGCACACTGTGATTGATTTTCAGTTACAATTGGCATTGGCTTGCAATAACATGGCAAAAGTTATTTCCAGATAACTTCAGATTGCATTTCATAGGTTATGCCATGGAATAAATACTCTTAATGAAGTTACATAATTGTAACTTGTCACATAATTGAATAAGATCTGAAACTGGAATGCATAATAGTCTAATGTATGGTATACACTGTACACTCATCTCTTTTGTTCCTGCAATCGAAACAAGATATTCACTCATGGCAAACATAAGTGATGGAACAAGGCCACCTGTATAATATACACATATCAACATACATAGTACATCTACATATTACATATACAGACGGCCATGGATTGAATTATATTCAAAATCGTAGCTTATATGACAGATACACTTAAAAACGTAACCTCAGGCAGAGCAAAACGCAAAATATTTATTTATATTTTATATAGGTGATTATAAAAATCAAATAACAAAAATATAAGTCGTAATGAAGCTCAGGAATAGACAAATGGCCCCCCCCCTCTCTGTCCGTTTGAGCTGGCCTTCAAGTGCCACTTAGTTTAAATTGGAGCAAAGAGTATAATTGGAACTAGTCACCAACCACGCGGGAAAAAAAACCTAATAATATTGACGGTTTTACTACACGGTATGTATCAATCAATGTACACGGTAATATTAATGTGTCCCACGAAAATCTCTCCGTACCGACTGAATCAGGGCCGCCGCATGGAGGAATTTATTTGAAGTATATGAGGTGCACTTAATATTCATAATAAGTATTTGTTTGTTGGAGTCATTGCGGGAATTCCCCGCAAATTTATCACAGCTAGGAAGAAACAAAGATCTTATGCCCTGACCACACCCCGCCACGCAGAGCCCAACCCTGACGTCAGCTGACGGCATCCTGACGTATCAAATTTGTTGAAGGAGCAGCCAGCGACGAACAAGAACATTTCTGAAGGTAAGTTCAACTCACGAAGTTTTAAACAACTTACTAACTTGTTTGTCAGATTTTGAGTAGTGCGCGAGGTTACAAGTGAATAGTTGTTCTGACACAAACGGTGCACATCGGTGTGCGTGAGGTTACAAGTGAATAGTTGTTCTGACACAAACGGTGCACAATGTGGTGGCTTATTTTTAAAATTTCTTGTAAATTCCGTAATTCAGGAAATATTTCGTTTTAAAGTACATCAGATAAGAGATTATTCCTTGTATTCAGACTGATTTTTGGATTCAGTTGACTCTATTAAATCATTTTGTTGTAGTGAATTGTTTTGATCAGACATGGCAGTAAAAGGACAAAAAGCTAGGACAATTAGATTCATCACTAAACAATGGGAAATATTCGAGAAACTGTATTATTCCAAATGCATATAGGTGGCAGGAGATGAAAGAAAACTACCACAGAAAATCATTAAATTTAATGTTTGGAAAAGTGTAAATATACAGAATTAATTATAAAGAAAATTTAGGCAATTTTAATAACTAGACATCTCTCCTATCTACAGTTGGTTGAAAATAACATAATGTTGTAGGACATCAAAGTAAGCGAATATATCCACTTCTCACGGTTTCCAATTGTAGTACTATTGCAAATTCTTGATTTAAGTATTGAATGATTAAATATTAGATAATTATTATTCATATATTTGTTTTAATTGTTACTCATTGCAATTTGTGGCTACAGTCATGATAATTGAGGCTTTGCCAGAGCCAAGGGAGCCAAGGCATTTTTTTTTCTCGGATATGGATAAAAACTGTATGTATTTAAATTCTTGGCATACAACCACAGCATCACTAGAAAAACCTTATGTTTATGTTATAACTTGTTTTCAGTCTGAAACGCCATAGAACTATCTCTACTGTTAAGTATTGGTTTATCATGTTATCAGTATAATATTATAAATAATATTGTTTCTTCAATAGTTAAATAATTAAATTTTAACTCATAAAAATATTAACGCATACACAATATTTATGTTGAAAGATAGACAGATTCCAGCGTAATTCTTTTACTTGATCTGAAAATATAAATTACTAGTAACAAATGCGTATTATTGAAGAAATAAATTGATCATCTTGAGAGTTGTGGAAACCGTGAGTGATAATAGGAATTAATATTAAAATTCTGCTAATAAAATAATCTCATAGCAATTGTGTTATGTATATTCACATATGGTGAGGGCAATTTTAACACTTTGGGGACTTTAATTTGGGGCCCCTTTCTCTTACTTTCACCGATCTCCTCTCACCCAACTTTAAGACAAGATTTTTAAAAAGAAACGTAACTTCTCATCACTGAGTGACATTCTTGCATCAACCAGCAACATTCCACATTATAAATATTATTCAATGATTCCTGACACATCAGTCTGTTGTGCCCTTTTTTCATATAGTTTAATCATAGATCACTTTTTCTATGGTTTTATTTTATTTTTTGAAAAATTTAGTATGAAATAATTTTTTCAAGAACTATCAGTGGCCCTTGAACTTCGGGGGCCCAAGCCCGTGCGTTAACAGGGGCCTGCACATGGTACAAATGTTTGCAGGAAATCATTGGTGATGATATTTAATCTTGAATACCTTCAGATGTGAAAAGTTTATCATTAAGTTTTTGTGCTGATTGAGGAGAGGGTATATTTTTATTTTTGCTATTTCAATACATATTTTTGTGTAATAGAGCTCTGATGAAGGTGAAATAAGCACCGAAATGTTTGCATGTTGTATTAATTCACTTTTATCACCAGAATTAGTAGACAAGTTGACAATAAGAACCCCTCATCAGATGTCTGTAAATAATTAAATTGTAATTTTGTACAAACATATCTTTAAAACTACAATACAATAACATTCGATAAAATAAGTCTAAGCATGGGATCAAACATTTGGAAAGAGAAATCTTAATTCTTTACATTAGTGAAAAGTTCTAGATCCAGAATAAGAAAGAAATGAGATTAGGTGTACTGAAAATAATTAATTTTTTCTAATGGCAACAGAGACTTAAGGATAATTTTATAATAATAAATTTCAAAGGTTAAAAAGCTAATTGGATCAATGCTAATAGAAAAATTAATCAATATTTCAAATTAATGTACCAACTCTCTGTACTAATATACTAGCAAATTGAAAATAGGATCAAAAATGGGAAGTTTCAGTAAAACACAGGTTATGTAATTTCTGAGAATATTGTAGATACATTAAATTTAGATAGTTATTATAATTTTTGTTATATTGGTAGGCCTACATGTAAGAAAGGTATTACTTTATATATGATTAAAGACATCTTGGTTTCTATTCATATTATGCTTGAGCCCCAGCGGAATACAACTGCATTGAACAATAATATAATATTGTGTCTGTAACTTGAATGAATCATATTTCAAGGTCTCGTAAACAGTGTAGAGTTGGTCATTTAATTAAAAAATTTTCCACCTGTGTAGTTATATGTAGACTGACTCTAATCAAAAACTAAAATTTTGCAGTTCATTACTGGGGATAATGTAGACTGTCCTAAAGTCAGTGTCTACATTAACCCCCATCCTCCATTTTGAGGATTTTGTGGTAGTATCACTTTATACTATACTGAAATGTATTTTTTGTGTGTGCATAAATTAACTAAAAAAAAGTTTTCGTATGAAGTACATTTAAAATCCATATTCTAATATCAAAACCCTGTACTTCCTTTTTAATGGAATTGCAACTTTTTTTGATTCAATCGGAAAATACACATTACGCCTTTACATAACGACCACTAAAGAATTTCTGGCCAAACATGGTTGACATAAAGAGAGCTGAAAGGCCAAAATCAAGAAATAATTTTGACAGATTACGTGTGTTACATAAGGAATAACCACATTCGTCCACAGTAATTCTAATTCCCAGTCCACACTAGACTCTCTCTCCCCTATGTGACATTTGTATGAAAAGAACTTACAGGAAAAGTTATAAAAATTAACCCTGATGTCTTGATTATATAAAATAATAATAATAATTATAATAAAAAATAACTAAGGAGATACTTATTTAGCTATTATTAGTTGATCATTAAGTCAGTACAAATATAGTTTGAAAATGAGAACAGTTTTAAAAGCATAATGCAATGTAATGTGAAAAGAGAATATGTAGTGATTTTATTGAGAATAAGAAATTAAGAATAATATATTATTAAGTAATTGAGAGACGTGACAAATGTTAAGTATATTTATTATCAAATCTGTCTCACTATAGGCAACACAGTGGGGACATACTGTCTAAAAATATCCTCAAATTCGAAATACTGTTGAATCCTATATTTTCAACTGTAGATACATTGATGTATCAAATGTGTCAGTTACTTAACTCTACTCTAAAACCCATTTTAGAATATAATAGAAATACTCGTAAAAATTGTTTTTAACATGTTGGTTTGATTAGAAATATCAAAATTACAGACTCGCATACTTGGCTTTCAGAAATGGTTGCTGTCATTCCTCCACGATCTTTTTTTGTAAGATCTAGGAGTATATTTTGAAAAAGATTATAATAAGACAAACACCTCAAAGATGGAAGTATTCATTGTGAGTGACTTCTTTGTATAAAATATTGCATTCAAAATTAATAAAAAAGTATGCCAGAAAATTGAAAATGGTCCGATAGGCTATTGCTAGTTTGTTTTCTCAAATTTTTTATGGAAGTTAGAAAGCACAGTATTAAATGTATGTTTTTGGCATTTTGAGTTGATGGTTCCACTTTGCTGGCTACCTAACAGTGTCCCCCATGCCACACTCGGGGGTAAGAGAGACAAATGGCAAACGTAACACATTCCATTCACCGTAACTAGCTAACTCTGACTGACTGAGCTTTGCTATGTCACACAACTACAGAAACCAAGGTAATTTTAAAGGAAAGCTTCATCTGTATTTTGGCCTTGATTGGGAATTGAACCTGGGATCTGTCTATGGGAAGCTAGTATGCTGACAGTTGCTATGGTTGTGATATTGTATGTTCATGATATCAATTCAATGGTTGATATTGATGAATTAATACAGTGGCAGCACTCAATAATAATACCCCATTTACGTCAGACACAGCATGGAATTAAAAGATATATTTCGTAGATTTAACCATTGCAAAAATGGAGAATACTTTATACTACGTGGTATAAAAACTAGCACATTCAGGTGTTCATTACCTTAAATAACTTAACACTCGGGTATCCTTTTCTTTCTTTTTGGACAAAGCACAACATTTTCCAAAGTGCCCCCCGCCCATTCACACACACATTCCGGAACACATTTCACATAATATTTGTACGCATTTACAGATGTTATCAGTATTCCTATAAATTTATTTACGTCTGAAAATGAAAAATTTTGGTGATACAGTGTAGTCAAAATATTAAGAATAAACTTGAGCAGTAAGAAGATGGAATTACAGAATAAAAAAACTGTAAGTAAAAAATATACAATGTAGTAAGTTCAAAAATAAATAATTGGGAGAAAACTTTACCAAATCACGATAAGATCGATCAAACAATTAAACAAATTATAATGATAAAACAAAGTACTGAAAAATTAGGAAAAATATTTCCATCCTAAAACTTGCTGAGCCCAGACATAGACAGAATTTACAGTATGTTAGGGATGAATTATGAGATAATAACTACACCACTGAATTCCTTGAGAAATATAAAACAAAAAATCTGAAACATTTTGAAAGTGAGATAATAGTAAACAAACATCCTCATTAACCACTGAGAATCTTTGTATCACACATACTTGGAATAACCAACAAACTTTAAAAATAGTTGAAAACAAATAATGTACATGCAAAGATTGTCCATAGAATGAACAACTGAATAATGTTAACAATGTAGTGGACAAAAAAATGTGACACCAGATACAATGCCTCAATTGCCCCCATTGGTCAGGCAAAACAAATTAATAAAATATGTAAAGGAAAATAAATACAATATTCCTGAACATCTTCATGTATGCAATTCTCTTGTGAAACATACAATAAGAATAAACATTATAAAGATTTTGACAATATTTGTATAATAGATCATATGTATAGAAAGTGTCAAGGTTAGTTTTACTGCACCTGTCTTCCCCCTTCTGTTGCCCTCCCCCCCCTCCCCCACTCCTTACGGTTGTCGTGGTGGCCAGCAAGGCATGTGAGAACTCAATCGTAGGTTGCCTCCTACCCAACCTTGAACTGGTGTTCTCCCAGCTGGAGGTTTGATGTCAATCACCTTTTTTTTTTTGAGAATATGTGGCCACTACAAAAATTTATACAATAATAGGTGAGCTTTCGGTTTGCACTTTGTAACATTCTTTTTAACATAATTTTTTAAATGATAGTGTACTGTAATATTTTATTAAATGTTATTGTATTGTAAAAGGGACATGTTGTTGCATTGTTGTTAGGCTTATATCCATCCAAAAGACTGTTACCCTTTACCTCCTGGTGGGACACATATTCAACCACACACTAGACACCAACACACTTGTGGGCTCCTCTGACCTGGGGTCAGAAGATCGCGAGGTCCTCCACGACAACACATACATGAGAGACAAGGGACAAAGAATCATGTCCTAGGCGGTACTTGAACCCTTGCCCCTTCGGACCAAAGTGCTGAGTTTGTACAAGCTCTAAGCCACTTTGGCCATCCAGGTTGGCTAAATAGGATTTATGAACAATAATGTATATTGTTTCTTCTGATATGTAAAGTTTACATGGTAAATCACTCTCACCGAAGTCTAGTAGACTGTTATAAGTAACACGGGCTAAAATAGTAAACAAATGTTACAATATATTTCTACATGTTGGGACTAGACAACCAACATGATGATTAATATAAGTCCAAAAATGTATATTAATTGAAACTTATCACACTCATATCTCTCCTAATAGATATCACTAGAGTGGCAGCATTTATTGCTCACTTGACGATTTATTCAATTTAACATGCATGTTAATCTTTTAGTAACACAAATTACCAAAACTTCTCCATGTCAAATATCTTTAGATGTTGGCTTATAGAAAATTGTTTAATTGTTATTGTTAAGAGTGCTGTATTTTTTATGTAATTATCATGGTATTAGGAGGTATTAATAATTAAATAAATTTTATTATCATATCAAACATTCAAATAGCCTATAGAATTTCAAAGAATCTGATATTTTTTGTTGTTTACAGCGAAAAACTTTTTGAAGTTGAGAGTAGTGTGTACAAATTGCATTCTCATTTCAGAATTGGCATTTAGTACATCATCAGTTTGAAAGAAGACTGTTAATAATATTTAAAAAATGTTACTTTTTTATTGTATATAAAAATCCATGTATGGCATTGGTAACTCTTCTCAATAGCCAATTTTTCTTGGAAATCTTTCTTACACTCAGTCTTACACTCTAGGTCTTCAGGCGCCCATGGGAAAAATAGAATTTACGGGTATACTGTAAATAACGACCCTTGTGATTGGCGCCCAAGGCATGTGCTATGTCTGCCATACTGTAGATATGCCTCTGCATACACTATAACTCTAACATAAAAATAAGATTTTTTAGAAGGTTTCTTAGCCCCCGTTCCACCTCCTACACCCATCTACAGCCAAAAACGTGCTTTTATTTTTAATTTTTTTGGCCAACTTAGCACTATTTTATGAGATTGAAAAATATGAAAAACAAGAAAATAATTTATACGATCAGGAAAACATTTCTTGATCTTTTTTCAGTGCTTCAAATTCAAACCCAAAAAACCATTTTGACAAAAACTAATTTTTACTGTGGCTGGTGCGCACATAAATATCTCAAAAGTTCTTCTCAAAATACTAATTGTGAATTTTTTCACAAATTTTTGACTGCTGAGCTGTAGTTAGAGAAATAAAAACAATTTATACCATTTTCCTGCCATTAAATCACCTTAATTCTAAACACACTTTGAAAATGAGTCCAACAGCTCTGTGAATTTATTTTAGTTCTTAATATTTATTTGTATATTGTTGTAGCATCCCGTAATGGAGTTGGAATGTAGTTAAAAATTATGTTCTTAAAGCTATATAATTCTTTGTAAAGCCATATAATCAGATAACTAGGAGCCATGCTCATCTCGCACCTACTGAGAATCCCAGGCCCTGCCACCCCACACCCTCTCCTACCCATTCTTCCTCCTTCCATAACCCTCTTACCTGCTCCACATCTTTCACCAGCATCCACTCCTCTCTTACCCCCACCAATTCCTTCTCCTACTCCCACACCTCTCCTGCTCACTCCAAATCCTTCACCTGCCCCCAGTCCTCTCTTACCCATACCAGTTCCTTCTACCCCCACATCTGTCCTGCCCACTCCACTTCTTCCAACCTCCTCCTCACCTTTCTTATCTTCCCCAGCCCCTTCACCTACTGCCACACATCCTATTCCCCATCCCATCCATACATAAAACTCCCGTTGCAACCGAAAACTCACTCCTGTATGTAACCTGTAGCATGAAACATCAGCAGAAAAGCAGACAATACATAAAAATAAAAACTATTTTCACATTCTTCACCAAAATGTACAGTCACTGAAAAATAAACTCACTGATATAGAAATATTATTTGAGGAGAATCTCGACCACATTTCAATATGTGCTTCACAGAACACTGGCTGGCTAAAGGACAATTAGATAACACATATATACCAGGTTTCTCTCTAGCCAGCAGCTCATGTCAAAATATTAACAATGCACATCATGCATATGGTAGGACATGCATTTTTATTAAAGATACAATTAGTTTTGTACCCGACACCAATCACACTCATCTTGTAAAAGAGAAAGACTGAAATATCCATCACTGACTTAACTACAATAAAAAGATGGGTCTTATGCACATATCGCAGCCCCCCTTGAAAATATTTTTAAAAAATCTGGAAGTTATTCTAACAAAACTTAAAAAAACACAGTAATAAATTATTCTTTGTAGTGACTTCAATATAAATTGCCTCATTCAATCCAGTAATGAAAATCTATTTTAAGACCTACCGAAATCATACAATCTACCAACAACCATAAATACACCAACCCGAATATCCAAAGATGGTAGCACTGCTGTAGTTCAAATCATAATAGATGCAAATAACCATTGTTTTTCTGTTGGTACATTTAATACAGGTTTCAGTGACCACACTGCCCAGATTCTAACACTTCAAACAGAAACAAAAACCGCAAAACAGACAACTTGCAAAGAAATCCGTAATTATTCCCAAGGAAACATAATAAAATTTCAAAACCTACTCAGATTCGAAAGCTGGAAAGAAGTATATAAGGCAATTGATACAAATGATATGTTTAATTCATTTATAAATATATACTTAAGACATTCCAATGCCATTTTTTTCAAAAACCCAAAAAGATCCAAAATAAGAAAACTAAATCATGGATTACCACAGGTATCAAAGTGTCATGTGAAAGAAAACGCAACATGTCTACAATACTAACAAATAACAAATGTAACTCAAACTTCATTTCATATTAAAAAAACATATAGTTCGATCCTAAAAAAGTAGTCAAATGAGCAAACATTATCACAAATGATAAGAACGTTGCAAATGCATGTAATAAAACAAAAGCTATACGAGACATTATTAAATAGACTACAGCACAACTAATAACAGAAAAAATATAGAGCTCCACTACAAAAATCAAACTGTACAAGACCCACAAGAAATAGCTGATATATTCAATGAACACTTTTCACAAATTAGTAAAAGGGTAATATCTCAACACTCTCTAAACAATAAAACACACTAAACAAACACTAATGTAACATAAATTGTAAATTCCATATTTTTATTTGAAACCACCCCCTCTGAAATTTTTAAAATCATTAGACAAATGGAGAGTAAATTCTCAGCAGGCATGGACAACATTCCTGATTTTCTTATTAAACACAGTGCTCCATGTATAGTGCAACCACTCTCTCATCTGCAATTACTCTCTAAAATCAGGCATATTCCCAGATATATTCAAAACAGCAAAAATTAAACCAATGTTTAAAAAGGGCAATAGTTATGATCCAATGAACTACAGACCTATCTTCCTGTTATCAGGATTTTCAAAAATTCTGGAAAGGCTTTTCAATGATAGACTCAAACAGTTTCTCAGTGCAAATAACGTCCTTACAAATGCACAACATGGCTTCAGGAGTAATAGATCCACAGACACAGCCATCTTCTCCTTTTTAAATGACATACTTGTTGCACTAAATCAGAAGGAAATTCCCATTGACCTTTTCTTAGTTTTGTCAAAAGCCTTTGACATCACTGACCATCACATATTTTTAAGAAAACTAGAAATGCTAGGGATTCGAGGCTTTGCAGGCCAATGGATCAAATCATATTTATCAAATCGTAGGGAAATAGTTGCCCTCCAGCACACTAAAGAAAACAAATTCTCCTCATACTACTCCTGCCCTCAAATGATAAATTGTGGAGTCCCGCAAGGATCCATCCTTGGACCAATACTATTCCTTATACATAAATGACATGCCTTTGGCACATGCCGTGGGCACGGCCTACCCAACGAGATACCATTGGATCCAGAAGCAGCTCCGAACCCAAAGAGCCCACTACCCCTAGGGGCCGTTGCCTCAATTAGAATTCCTAGGTAGGTACAGCCTACCTGGCCATAGAGTGGCTGTTATGGGTGTTTTTAGTGATTCCGGGCTTGTTAACTATCAGAGTCATTAGTCCCGTAGATGCATGTTTTTGCTCAGGAGGTGGCGGTGATCTTTTCAATCGCTGTATGGCGAGAAACGGCGCCGACCTACCGGCGGCTAGCGTGGTTTCCCCAACCAGGTATCTCCCGGCAAGGCACCGCCCCAGCCAGGATAAGCTCTAAGGTCCCGACAGGTCTCTCGGCATGTGTGCTTGTGTAGTGCGTGTTAGAGTCAATGTACGTATAAGGGGAGAGAATAGGACAAGGAAGAGTTAGGCAAGATCGCGCGCGGTCCGTGGCCTATTTAGTAGGGTAGTGCTCCAGCATTCGCTTGGTGTTGATCGGAGAAACCACGGAAAACTACCGATCAGAGCAGCCAGCCGCTAGAATTCTCTCTCCAGACAGCGACTGAATTCGACCTAGCTGACAAGCTAGTGTTGAAAATCCTGCCACAGTCCTTCCAGTATGCCTTCCAACCTTGTACTCCCTCTCTGTCTTTAAATGTCAGCCCCCGGGGCAGAAAAGCTCTGTCACATTGCCTATCTAAAGGAACAGCCGCTGGTGAACTCTGCTTACTTGACCTATGTGAGAGAGCAGAGCATCCGAGAAGGCTCCACTAGGAAGCCTATCTAAAGTGTATTGTCTACTTAGCCTAAATTAGGGAGCCCCCGTACGAATGCATTGCCTACTCGAAGATTAGACACTAAGGTCTCCTACTGTTTCTTGAAAGGCCTCAAGGGCCAGAACTAAAACCATTAACATTGTTGCGGGCCATACTTACTCGGACGATGTGCACCTGACTTTCTCGTATTGATCTCGTCAGGTTGCCCGGCTGTTCTGATACGGAGGAGGGATGGAACCATGCAACACGCCGAACCATCCATACCGCAAGTAAATAAATTGGGATGATTTGAATTTCTAGATTTATTAGGAAAGAATATGATCTAACCTTCACCTATTTGTACAAGGGACAGTCAGAAAGAAATGCCTCCGAATTTATTACGTATTTGTTCTTCAAAGAAAAGTGGTGAAATTAATATGAATTTATTTCTCAAACTTTCTTTATAAATAATTTATCATTCAAAATATTCTTTTAATAGTACATTTTTTGTCCAACGTTGAACGAGAGCGTGTATTCCCTGGCGGTAAAAAGCGCTGTCCTGCTTCCGCAGCCATTGGCGCACGGCGTTCTTCAAACTTTCATTGTCTTGAAAATTTTCGAGGTGCGAAAAGATGAATGTCAGGAGTAAGGTCTGGACTGTAGTTGGGTTGGGGAAGGACCTCCCACTGAAGTTCTGCAATTGTTGCAGTTGTGAGCAGAGAAGTGTGTGTTGCCTTGCGTTATCGTGGAGAAGAAGAATGTCAGACTGCCGTTTCGTAGCACGAACTCTCCGGAAGCGACCTTTAAGCTTCTTTAACGTTTCCACGTATTGATTGGAGTTAATTGTTGTTCCCTGCTCCAAAAAGTCCACAAGAATCATTCCTCTTCATCCCAAAACAGAGTAGCCATAACCTTCCCTGCAGAGGGTGCACTTTTGGGTTTCTTTCTTCGGGGTAATGTGGAATGGCGCCATTTCATGGATTGTCTCTGGTTCAAAAAAACGAATCAATATTTCGTCATCTGTGACAATTTTTGATAAGAACTGTTGCCCTTCAATCTCAAAACGATGCAAGAGATCAGCGGCTATTGTTTTCCTTGCATCTTTATTGGATTGTGTCAGTGTTTTGGATACCCAACAAACACAAAATTTTGAATAACCCAAATGTTCAATGATAGCCATGACACTACCTTTTCCAGTTGACATTAAAGAACACAATTCACTCGCGGTTACCCGGAGATTTTCTCGAATGAGGTCATCGACGCGCTGGATATTCTCCGCAGTCACTGCTGTGTGTGGATGACCGCTCCGCGGTGCATCTGCTACGTCAAGTTGTTCTTCGTCTCCAACTTCTCTGCAGCGTCGAACCCACCACCAAACAGAGCTAACATCCACTGTGGCATCTCCGTAAAACTTCTTTAAATGTTCGTGGATGCAAATAGGCGACTGGCCTTCTGAATTCAAGAATTCAATTACAGCACGCTGCTTTAACCGCACATCGATGGTAGCCATTTTGCATGAATGTACAGTGGTACCAACGTTTGAATGGTAACACTGTTACTGCCAAGGAAGGTGCAACGAGGTATGATGAAGCGCTCAAAATTTCAATTATCCCAATTTTGCAAAAAGTTACCGAAAAAATAAATAAATTAAAAGGCATTAGATTCTGACTGCCGCTTGTACATTAACCAAGTGTTAACCCGACAGGGCGCCTGCACTAGGCAGACAATATTCTCGCCCGAAATGGATGTAAGGGACTTTCACTTTTAACTAATAATATTTCTAAGGCTACAATAAATGACACTGTGGGCCGAGTAATATTTTCTCAATTGAATCCCGGCCCACTCGAGCCCTGCGATTATCATAAGAATTCTTGAAATTTTGGGGGTATTAAGGTTCATGATTTCTTGTTGGATTAGGTATTAACAAAGTCAAAATATATTTAAAGAAATATTTTAATAATTTTATCGTATATGCCTGTATTTCCTTTCAAAAGCAGGGTATAATTTGAAACATCAATTACAAACAATTTGATTGCATGGATTTGTATGTACTTCGCAAAAAAAAATTAGCATAACATTATTTGATGATCTGATTCTGATGAACACATTTCATTAAGAAAACTAGTGGTGCTCCAAAGCACACACTTTCTCGTATTGTTTCTAAAAGCTCCGCAACAATACACTACTACATAACCAGCAAAAGTGTAGTCAAGTAGCAAAGAAAATGTATTTTTCCCGCTCCGAGATTCGAAGTCGGATCCTCAGAGTTAACGTGCCGGCACTCATACCACTACGCCACAGAAGCGCCGTATGAATCAAACTGACAAAGGTATAAAACGGTAAATGCCAGATTTTTGTAAAAAAAAAAAAATCAACAATCAAAATATCCGTTTGAAACTCTCAAAGCCTCCAGTCCGTTAGGATCAATCAGGGTATATCAATTTTGAAGAAAGTCAGCTGAACAGTTTAGGCGCTAGCGTCAACCACGGACGAACAGGCGAGCATTTTGTCATCAATCGATTTTTCGGTATCAAGAACCAACAAAAACAGATTCTGTCTACACCACGAGTTAGAGATTTTTTTCTAAATTTAGCAACAGGACTTATCCATTTTTTCATTACTAGAACAAGGCAATGGAGTTTATTATGGCGAAATTTCGGCGTTTTCTGGCGCACAATTACATAACTTTCCCTTTTTACGAAGAATTTGTAAGGCGAGTGTGTAATAATAATTTCTGAACCGTTAGGGATATCTAAGTTGGTCACATGGCTACTGATCATAATGTTCATTTCATGTCGATAGATTCATTATAGTACTTAAATTGGTTCATACAGATTCACAGAACCTTAACAATTGATTTGACGTGACATTCGGTTTACAAATCACAAAAGAAAGTTGAAAAAAACAACAAACAAACGTTTAAAAGTTACAAATTGCAAAAGCACGTATAGAGATGTCCGGTTTATTTGTATATGTAATAATTGAATTTGTGAATAGGAATGCTTTAAATGATTTTCAATTAAGTTTCTCGAATCCCAAATAGTTTTCTACAATAACTTTTTCATCAAATTAAAATCCCCGTATGAGACTCGAACCGGCGACCTCTTGGTTGTCTGTGAAAGTGTCTGAGGGACTTCATGTAAAGTACCTCCCAAAATTAAAATATCGGTTTCAAAATCCAGGGGCCGCGACATCAGCCAGATCGATTGAGCAGTATCAATCGAGAAAATCGGCTGAACGGTTTAGCCGCTTGGCTTGACCAGGGACGTTTTTCCGTCAATCGAATTTTCGGTATCAAGAACTAAAAAATATGGATTCTGGCTACACCATGTGTTAGAGGATCTCCCCTCTAAATTTATCAATAGGATTTATTCACTTTTTCGTTGCCAGAGCCCGACAATAATACTTCTAGCGAAAATGTGTCGTTTTCCGCCGCACGATTACATAACGTTCTCTTCTTACGAAGAATTCGTAATGCGGGTGAGTAAAAGAAAATTAACATAGGTCGCGATAAATTCCCGTCACGTAAGGTGAGGATGATTCGTTTTGGAAACTTGAACATATTTAGAGGAATCATTAAATTGTGTTTTAACTTTCGTAACTTATTCGTCACGGTTCATGGTAACCAATGCTCCACCTTTATCAGAATTAATGATAATAATATTTTGGTTTTCATTAAAAAAATATTTTGTTAAATATAAGTTCTTAAGTATTTGTATTTCATTAGGGGAATGTCTAATCTTTTTATGTAAAAATATTTCAATGGAATCAATAAATTCGCCCTAATTTGGTTGGACTCGTCACTGGGAATACCTCTTATGGAATTTTCAATCTCTTTAATTCTCTCTACTATAACATTCGATTTGTAACTTTCAATTACTGGAAAGCTAAATTTTGAACCAACATTGATTGTGAGGGCGACGTACTCAGGAATTTGCTTTTGCGTAAGATTATGAAACTATTTAATTTTAACTAATGTCTTTTGATTGGGATCAACGTTGTTTATTGTTTACATATGCTGAGCAATTTATATTTAATCTCAATGTGTTGCCAATAAACACTTTTCAATTTTACCATCTGCGTGCAACAAAACATCTAGGACATTTGATCTTTCAAAATGTTTTAATTCATCTCTAATTTTTTGAGAATTGGTTTCTACCTAAACAATAAGGTAAATTTTTCACAAATGCATTGTTTAAATATTAAAGAATCAGACTTTCTCTTATTTCTCTCATAAAATTGGAAACGGCCACTGTTAGTAAAATGTAGTAAACCTTTACGTTTTATAAAACGTGGTGTAATACAAAATATTTTAAACTGATTTAAAAACTCTAAATGTTCTTCCATGATCTTATATTTTCTGCTTACTTTGATCCATTCCGTAAGACATCTGAGAAAATGTTGCCGGCGTTAGAAGAACCCCGTTCTTGATTTTGAAGATTCGAGTTGACGGCATGTTATTGGATATTGTACGATAAGGGTGATATTGCACGTTACGGAACCTCGTGCTTTTATATGCACGTTCGGCACCTTAAGCTGAATATGAAAGCTGGAGGAATAGTACACAGGACAGATCAAAAGGAAATTAGTAACAAGAATCAGAGAACATGAGAGAAATACTAGAGAACCTTCCAATAGATCGAATTCGGCCACGATTCATGGGATAAAAACGGGACATCAATTGGACTTTGATAATGTTAGTATTGTTGAAACTTGAAAATTTCCGCGAAGAGTTTCGGAAACTTAACATACAAAAATAATTTAAAACTACGAATTCAATGGCAGAAAGTAAACATTTCACTAATGCATATGACTATTTTATATAGAATCAAACAATGTTTCCATTAGTTACTTTTTTCACATCATCCCCGTCCTCTCATTTTACCCCCTCCCCCTCCCTCCTCACCGCCCTATCCCACCATCATTTGACGTTCAGTTTAGGAATGGAAGTTGACAGATACAGTTCACAATAGAATGTATTCCACTAATGTTTGGAGTCCTAATTATAACCTTTTACCACTGAAGACTGAGTATGTAGATAAATTATTCTATTTTAATGACGTGGAAACTCATTTAAAAAATCATATAACAAAAATTGTTATTTATCAACATTATGCTTTATCGTAATTTGAATTCTCACTACTTACAACTCATTCATTATTCATTCATATTTTTATTTTTAATTTTTGTATTTAAACCTTTTTTAGCTATACATTATTTACCTGATGGAGACAATAAGGCAATTTCGAGACTTTGTAAAGTAAACTATATTTATGAAATGTTAATTTTATTTCAAATGAACTGATTGTCTATAACAAAGTGGAGCCTGATTAATGGAAAGATGAAGTATAAAAACTCATTATTTAAGTTAAAATCTTAATTCGTTCGATATTCAGATTACAATAGTTGTGTATATATATATATATATATATATATATATATATATATATATGTATGTGTATATGTATCTATATATATGTATATATATATATTTCTTGGTATGTTTTCTATATTTATCTTTTCTAATAAACATAAAACTTGAATGTTTAAAATCACTCTAAGAAATGATATATATATATATATATATATATATATATATATATATATATATATATATATATAATGTACATTCGATCGCTATTTCCAATGTTTTTGCCCATCGTGTAACTGCATTGTTCATGTTTTGTTCACAGATTCGAGATGTCGAGCAACGAGTCTGGAGCGGATGGATCCTGTGGAAACGCGAGACTCACGGAGTCACGTTCCGATTTCCTTCAATTGCAGAAATTCCTGCAGAACATTCAAAACGTAATGGAGGAACGATTTCAAACCATGGAGGTCCGATTTGAGAAAATAGAGGAGGGTCTCTCCCAAGAGCAAGGCCGCAATAGCAAATTAGAGGAATCTGTCAGGCGAGCACTGGATGACGTTATGCCCAAAGTGGAGGAGCTGCTGGGCAGACACCTCTCACCTCAGCCCTCGCGCGAAGCGGCTCTTGGTCACGTTGACGCTGTCGCGTCCGCCGCCCCCAACTCAACAGCACCAACCAACGCCGACTCACCAGTCGGGAATCCTCAACAAAATCTCCAGCATGGTCTACTTGCCGGGGGAGGCAGAGCTTTCCCACGAGCGAATGCTTCAGCCAGCACCAAACCGACTGAGTGCGCTCTCGTTACTGATGGAGGAGGACAGGCGACAGTTCCCCGCGCCCCATCCATTGAGGGCGCTGCGCCCGCCTCCAGGCCCTCGGCACCGCGTCCGTCGGCAGCTTCCGGCGCGACCAACCCTCCGGCGTCGCTGCACGAGGCGGCGGAACGAGGCGATGCGGCGGCGGTGCGGCGCTTTCTCGCCGACGGAGCTCAGGTCGACGCCCGGGACAAAGACGGCAACACCGCGCTGCACATCGCCGCAAGCAGCGGGCGCACAGAGATCGTCGACATCCTGATCGCAAAGGGGGCTGCCGTGGACAGACGCGGCTTAAGAGCACGAACACCTCTTCACTGTGCAGCCGCCAAAGGACATGAGGCGATCGTGGCGCGCCTGGTGACCGCCGGAGCTAAACTTGATTCTCGAGACGCAGATGACGCTACCGTCGCCACCCTGGCTACTCAGGGAGGTCACGCGGAGGTTGTGCTTTGGTTGTTGGACCGGGGCACGCCAGAAGCAACGGACAAGGAAGGGAGAACGCTTCTTATGAATGCAGTCGAAGGAGGAAACTTACAATTAGTCAAAGACCTTTTGGGGAAAGGAGCGAACATGAACACAGTAGACAACAAAGGAGAGACTTGCCTTTTAATGGGGGTTAAGAAGGGGAGGTTACACATAGTAAAATATCTGTTAGAAAAGAATGCCTCGCCGTTTACAGTTGACAAGAGTAATGAATACCCTTTACTATTAAGTTCCAAGAAGGGATATGGTGATGTTGTTGAGAAAATGTTGCAAATGGCTGGCACGGGTGATACAAATCTGTTGGAGCGCTCCCTTTGTGCGGCTGGCAGTGCGGACGTGGTGTGGAGTTTCGCAGACGGGGCCCTTGACTTGGTGCTGGGGCCAGCGGGGGGAGAAGCGCTGGTGGAGGCCGCACGAGACGGGCGCCTGGAAGTGGTGGAGGCTCTGCTTCGAGTAGGCGTGAACGCGAAGGCATCGCTTGAAATGGCACTACAGGCGTCCGCAGAGAAAGGACACAGAGGCTGCATCGTTGCGCTGTTGGACGCTGGAGTCGACGTCAATGCGAGAGACAACAGCACCTGGGCGACGGCGCTGCATTATGCAGCTTGTCAAGGGCACGCCGAATGCGTAAAGGAGCTGTTGCAGAGAGGAGCGAAGAAGGAACTAATAGACAATGTTTGGAGAACAGCACTCAGTTTAGCTAAAGAAAACAATAAAGCGGCATGTATTGACATTCTTCAAAACTATAAACTTTTACATCTTTAGGAAATAGTTTTCTTTCATACACAGTGTTTCTTTAATTTTTTTTCTTACGTTAGAGTGAATGACAACAAATCTTTTCACGGAAGTGAGATTTTGGAGTCGGCGACTGTGGGGAACAGTATGATTGAATAGCGAGACAGAGAGTAAAACTAAGATAAGGTTTTGATTATAAATTTAAAATATTCTTACTGAATCTGTAAAACTCAAGATATTTTCAATAACATTCAACTATTGTAGCAATTGTTTGCGACGATATGGTGTTGAAATAAATTAATCACAAGGCAGCGTTGTCTGTCTTTTATACGTACATACATAAATATATACATATATACCTACATTCACATACATACATGCAGAGAGATAGAGACCGAAAGTGTAAGCGAGCGAGAGTTTTAAATTTAAACTTTCATTCCCGAAATGATTTTCTCTATTTAATTGTGAAAGTTGCTGTTATGAATTTGAGTAACTTATCTATGTTGCTACTAGCTTAAGAAATCCGGCATGACCGAGATTTTTAATTGCTCGTAACCATCCATTAAACAGATGAAGACCTACATGGCGTCATAGCCTTGTATTTGAGTAGTAAGCTTCACATTAAAACCAGCTACTGCAATGTTTGAAGTATGTAGGGAGAAGAACGAAGTATAAACACTTCAAGGTATCCGTATATACGGAGTAATATATTTCTTCAGAAAATGCCATGACAAAATAGCACTCCAGATATTATGTCAAATTTCATGAATGTCAGTTTTGATGAAATCAGATATTTGACATAATTGTGGTTAAAAGTCGAACGAAGGCGTAGGCTTCCGTGGCCGGACTCAGTAGTTGGCTGCCCTGGAGGAGGCATCTGTGCCTGGGATGCGGCGTCTCCCGAACAGCCAGAAATTATGCGGATTGAACCCTAGGATGCATGGACCCGGGAAAATACATGCTGAGGCCCTGCGATGCACGCTCTCGAAAAAGCACATAAAATTGTTTTTATTAACTTCATTTCTTAGTAGTTTCAATACGTCAACTCTTAATGTTAAACAAATGATTATTTATTTAAATAACTTAAAATGGCCTTAAAAGTTCTACATATGCTGTGACGTAATAGAATCGAATTTCAGGATCTAACTATTCAACTTCTAAGAACTACTTTGCCAGCGACTAAAATGAAAGTAGAAAGAAGATGCTTTGTCGTATTATTGAAAATAGTTACGTGATATTAAAATATTGCAATTTAGCCCTTTTAACACCTCAACTATAACTTGAAAATATCCAATTCAACAAATTCAAACAAAGCGCCTCTCGTGTACAGCTGCGTTTATTTCGATTGTCAGGACCAGTACTAGTGGCGCGACTTTTCGTGACGTCTCACAGCGCGAGCTGCGAGGAGAGGGGAGGCTACTGCCTACTTTGTTGGTGGTGGGTGTTGCCAACTTAAGCGTTATTAATACTATGAATATTCGCGCCTCTTTCACTTTGTTTGGCAAAAAACTATAGACGACAAAATATAACGAATAATCAAGAAATTAATAGCAACCACAAGTGAAAATAATTAGTGAATGATAGTATTCCTTATCAATGTGATATCGTCTTAGTTTACGTATTTATCTTAGAAATATTTGGAATAATCCTTTGGATTACCAGTTGTATTAATTACAATGAAATCCCAATGCCATTTCCGTTACAAGTATCCCGTCTTTTTTCAGTATTCTATTCTATTTACATGGGGGAAGTAACATTGCCAGACGTGCAGTCACAGCTTTTATTTAGATTTACGTAGCCAAAAAACAGTAAAAACTGTATGTGACGTATAACGGAGAAGATCATCGGCGTACGTTTTCTTGATTTCCAGAATTCTTTCCCATTATTTTAACTATAAATAGTTGAAGAAAAACGTAAGTACCACTAAAGATGTACAAAAAGCTTTAAATAAATTGTACTGTTGGTCCCTAAAGCCTGGTTCTAAGTTTTCAGTCAAAAAACAGCATGCATATTATTATTCAACCATAATCCAAACACAAATTATATTTCGGACAGCAAACTTTACGATTTGTACAAAACACCAAAGTTCCGTGGATAATTTTTACTTTCTCGTATACTTACGTATATTCGGAGTACGTACTCTATACGTTGTGTAGAGAAAGTTATGCAATGCTGCGGAAAATCGATTTCGAAATTTCAACGCAAATACGTTTTACATTCCCCTTATTCGAAAAAGTGGTTTACTCAAAACGTTCGTTTCTGCCCGTCTGGTGCATGTGAACAACACTAGCGCCTAAACTATGCCTACGATTTATTCCAAACTGAATAAACTTCTGTGATGAGTGCAAGCACTGAGATTTTGAAAAAATATTATTTTTTGAGGGTACTGTACATGAAGCCAATTTTGAGTAAATTTTGAAAATGTTCTAAAGACTTTCTCTGAAGTGTCCCCAAATTTTAAAGAATGTTTTTCATTATCGCAAGCGTTGATTCGAGCCAAATCGACTGGGGAATCTCCATTTTGGAAAAACATTGTACGTATGGTTTAGGCGCTTGTGTTCACAGATGGAGGGACGGACGTTTTGAAAAAAAAAAAAAAAAAAAAAAAACTTTTTTCCGGTAGCAATGATTTACATTTCTGATATGATTACATAACGTGTTAAGAGGGAGTCATTTACTACATTTTAGAAAACTATTTATCCACTTTTTCTGTATCAGGGCCGCACAATTCGAGTTAGTCGGAAATTCGCCGTTTTTTGGTGCCGCATTACATAACTTTCTCTACACTACGTATATTGCTCCTTGTGTACGGAAAAGTAAAAATATGTATTCATAATATTAGTTATAAAAAACGCCGAACAATTTTGTTATTTTTTCAATTTTCGATAAATCAGGGATTTCAACGAAGATGAGACCTTCACCATCCTCTTAAGCGTCCTTCATGCTTCATGCATGGTCAAAATATAATGAAATAATTCGGTGCCATTTTTTAAAAAATGCCACAGGGGCTGTTATAACACGTTTGTGCCGGAGTAAACTCTAGACAGTTTCTGGCTGAGTTGGGCGCTTCGTGTTATTAAAATCAATTGTGGGGGCGCTAATACGAATTTCCTGCGCCCTACTAAAATAATTAAAAGATAGAATTTCCCGCTGACTGGCTGCGCCAAGTCCTCGCCAAAACGCTGATCCGCCGTCGCCGCCCTCCTCTCTTGAGGTGGGGTGGGGGTGGGGGGAAGGGCTTGCTTACCGCGTGGGGCTTGGGCGAGTGAACGCGGCGAGGTTTATTCGGAACGGCGTTCGTGCTGGCGTGGCGTGGCAATGGACCGAGACTCAACCGTGGTGTGAAAACACTCCTAAACCCGCCGCTGAGGTGAACTGGAAATCGCGGCGTGCGGCGAAGTGCTGGCGTGAAGGACGTCTGTCTTCTTAAAATGTTTCTTCCCCTCAACTACTAGTGTGCCGATGCTGGAGTGAATAGCTTTAAAGAGCTTTTTAGTGTCTATAGCAGAGAGTCTTCATTGATTTTCCATTTTTGTTACTTTGCAGGTTGTTAATTATTGTTCGTAATGTGTAGAGAAATATAATATCAGGTTTTGGTTTTGCAGCACAGGCAATGGAATGTCTTAAAAAAATGCGATGTGTTTTCTTGGAAATACGGTTCCTATTCAGTGTGTTACCTTCTCATCAATGTTTTGGAAAGTGTGAGAAGTTCAGTCTTTTCTTAACAGGGCTATATGTAAATTACCCCCAGTAATAAATTAATATCTGCTTCAAATTCACGGGACCGCGACATCAGCCAGGTCGAAAGGGTAATATCAATGTTGTTGAAAACCCCGGTGCCTGATTAGCTTCTAGCGTTGTCCAAAGAATGACAAACGTTTTGCCGTTAATCGATTTTTCGGTATCGAGGACCCACAAAATCTGGATTCCAACTACACAAGGTGTTAGAGAATATAACCTTCTATATGTAGGGACAAGATGTATCCACTTTTTCGTTACTAGGCCCGGCAATGAGTTTTTCTGTCGAAAATTTACAGTTTTCCCCCGCAGCATTATAATACTTTATCTATGCCGCATAAGCTGGGGCGAGAAAGTAAAAACAAATAAAAACCGTTAGGTCCTCCGAAGCCCTGCATATGCATCCTAGCCTTAGGTCATTTGCGGGCTCGAAATCCACCCGGCGGGCGCCTCATCGCAGACATCTTGGCGTCCTGAACGGCGCTGGGCGTTGCCCCGTTTCTCCGTGTGACTGCGGAACTGGAATACTTCAAATGATTCCTTCAGAAGCTTATCAAAATATCAATAGTAATTGTACATTGCAAGGTAAGAAAGTGGATATTTTCATGACTGGACAGTGTGTGACCGACATGGAAAGTCAATTTTGCCAGGTGAAGTACATTTTATTTCAGATCTTAATGTTATGACCATTTATTCCTGTGATTAACAAATTAAATTGTAGATCGCGAATCAATTCTACGTATTTTTCTGTTGGGAGTTTAGGACGTATTTTGTTTTCTAATTGCAGCCTTAGTATTAGTACGGAATGTACTTTCGGTGCGTTACAAGTTTGGTGTTGAAAAAAATATACTTTCATGTCTGAATACTGCACGAGTGTGCGGTACTTTCTCGACGGTGTCCATTAAACGTTTTTGTCGGTATTTCAGATCAGATTTACCAGTTTTCAAACACGCTCAAATAACATTTCTCAAGAACGACTTCAATTTCGCAACGAAAATTTTCATGAGAAAAGTCGTCTTTCTCTTATGATATTTCCAATGTTTTTTTCCATCTAACAATTAGGGGCCAACAAGATCGAGAAATAAAACTATATTATTTTGTTAATTTGTCACAATTGAACAATCTAAATCATCTGGAACTCTTTTAGTCTTTCGCTTTAAGGCCTCAATATTCCTTCTCTGTTCACCTCCTTAGCCGGCTCGCGGATCTGTGAGAGGTACTAGGGTCGAGAAACCCCCAAAGGAACGGCCTGAGAGGCGTGTGGTTGAATAAAAGAGGGAGAGCACTGCTCTAGGCTGGTTTATTAACTAATGGATGTTAAAATCTTTTCATAACAGGATTCAGAAGTTATTTTCTGCTTTTACGGGGAAACAAGTCAGCCACGCATTTGCGCCAACTCATCATCACGACAGCCCTCATTCTGATTTCTGCTCTGTCCTCGTCGTCTGACTGTCTTGTTCGCTCGCCTCCGTCTAAGTCAGGGGCTTATAACTCCCATATATCGTGGTGGAAACCATTACGGTGGCGCGCTCTGCTGCATCACTTTCTTACAGGAACTAAAACGTGAACTGCTGCCAACCATACTTAAAACATTTTTGAGTGACTTTAATGTAGATTTTAATGCATCAGTGTTTTTCAGTGGGAAAATGTAACGCACTTACCGCACATAATTTTATTGATTGTTTTGTGAAAATACCTATTTGTGTAAAAAATGATAAAAAAATCAATATGTTCATATGGTATTTTACGTTGGAGCAGAGAAGGTTACGTTCATCTCACCGCAGAAGAGTAATTCTTCTACCATCTCATTCTTCTTCGAGAACCCCTAAGGATGCAAATGAATGGCTGATTTAGTAGTTTTATTTTTTGCTCTAAAGAGCTCGTCATTCTCTGTTTTACCAATTAAGAGAAAACCGATTTAAGGCGGGCTGCATACCGGACGATGATTTTCGCGTGGTGTTCAGTTACATGCCACCCACTTTCAACGACCTACGTGACTTCGGCAGCGCAACGGACCGCGCGAAATGCATCCTCGAGAATTACATCCTGTGGCGACGCGTCGGGCTGCCGGTACAGCATGGCGTGTGACTCCTCCGTCGTCAAGAAATAGAGGTTTGACTGCGAATGACAGGCGACCACTTGTGTATTAGGCGTCATCATTCACCTTTCACACTAGTCCCAAGGCACAACCACTAGGCAGATTTCAATGAATGTTTAATGCGAAAGAACCAGTACTAGTTTTTTTTTGGGGGGGGGTCCACTTTGCTTTATCGAATTTTTCCCCAGATTTTAAACCAAGCCTAATTAAAGGATTTGTTTCGAAAACTTGGGACGTTTTTACAAAATTGGATTTTAGCGTTTTTATAAACGATGTGTCCTGTTTTCCAACTAGAAAATTAAGAAACATTTTGGAGTTGTGTTGAGAAGTTGAAAATCCGGTGTGAACTCCACGTTAAGTGAGTCTCAAATTTCGAACCTCTAAAGATTTTCAGGGCCTGACGTTGAGGCTAATGAAGTGGAGTGTCTGCGTTTTGGAAAATGTCCTCATGGTGTCGGTTCTAATAATGTTTACAATATTTGAGTTTTGGCTAGTTACATTGACATAGCAAACATTCAAAGAAACCTTAACTGGGGAAAAATGAACTAGACTAGATGTCGGCTTCCCTTTGTATGGCTGTTATATACTGGAGTATGTTCATTTTATTAAGAGACCTCAAGACATTCGCATCCTTTAGAAAAATATACCAAAAATAAAAAAACCTGCTGAAATTACACGCATTATAATGACTAGGGAAAGGATTTTAAGGTGCGTCACTTTTTCAAAACTATAGCTGTTTTCTTAGAGATAGCATGATATATGTATTTGGGGGGATGCAATTAAGAGAAATAAATACAATTTGCTGCACCTTTTCGTGAGATTACTAGATGTTGCCACCTTTTTATGCTTCAGCAGCTTTTTCTACACTCTTTTCTGCGTTTTTAGACAACTGGGCAGACAAAAAAGCATTTTTTTCTTCTTGAACAAATCTTTTTAAATTCTCATTTAATCATAAGTGAACAATATTAAATAAATATTAAAATATATTTTACGTTAACCGTAAGTAATTTATATCCCAGCAACAATGATCAATCTGTTGCTGTAAAGTCAAATTTAAATTTCAACAGTGTTGCTGCCTTTCCCGCTGGATTAAAAGTGCTTCCCAAACAGGCAAATCAGGCCAAATAAATGGGTGTGCAGAAAACCACATGTCTGTGTCCTGAGGAAAATGTTTACCCTTGCCATCGTGTCGCCGTCAATGCTAAAAGAGCACTGGCAGTTCTTGTGGATGTGGAGGAGAGGGGAGCCAGGAGAAGTTACCTGTGCCTCAAAGAGCACCGATGTTCCCACGCGGGCAAGTTCTCGTGTGGGAGCAGTTTGATGCGCCTGCGACGTACGTTGTAAGACGCGATCCGCGGGAAAAATTAGTTCAGTCAGTCCTAGCAATTGTTTAACAATTTTCAATCTACCATAGTGTTGGATAAAGTACTGTGAATTACCCCATACAATTGTATAAAGAACAATTTGTTCCATAATGATGCGTATACAAGCATTTTAGAAACTGAGTTCATGTTTTAAACGTAATTACGTTGTCTCAGCAGCACCTTTTTGTATCTATTTTCAGAACTTTCCTCCTCTTTTATGATCATAATTTGCACCTCAAATACCTTAAACCATATTTGGCCCCTTTTTCCATAAAAATGATCAAAGAGTAAACATTACACTGCTAGTTGCAGGGATGGCACTGAAAATATGAGCGAGTGTGCAAATGTTGCTCGTCTCTAGGGTTAACGTAGTGAGTGGCGCGAGCGCTTCCATGAAAACTTCATTGCAATAACTTCAACCGTTCAAAAGTTACAAGAGATGCTAAAGTTACGTGACTCACTCTGCATTTAAATTGGATGTTGGTATATTTAAAAGCGGTAAACTCCGACTCCGTGTGACCGATCTCCATGTTATTTGGCTTACCTACTTGATTTTTCACCGAGACGGTTTATGTGCTGTTAATGTTCGTGTAACTACTGACGTTGCAGAACTATTGGCGTTGCAGAACAAAATTGCGCTTCTTTTTAGTTCATTTTCCATTTAAACGGCACTCCAATGATTGCTGACCGTTGCCGCGTGACGCAGGCCAGGCACAGGAGAACAGGATGTATGCGCGCGAAAAACAGTTTGAGGCAGAGCGAGAGAGAGAGAGACACAGAAAGAGATACAGAGAGAGAGAGGCAGAGATAGGCGACAGAGAGATAGACACAGAGGCACACACAGATATAGAGAGACTGAGACACACAGAGACAGGTAGTGAAACAGAGACACGATTCAATTCTTTTTCACAGGATTGAATATGAAAATACCTCGGCAACGCCAGGTATTTTTCTAGCATTTTATAATACTAAACAGACTCTGACTTCCATCAGCATTGATTCCAGATAAAAGTATGAATTTTTATCGATTTTAAATCAGTGTCTGACTTCTGTAAATCTTGATACATAGTTCTCCATCTACCAATGCATATTTTTCTTCTCTGTTCCATTTCTCATGGCTACCAATACATTTTGAAACTCCACAATTCGTTATAATAATGATGTTCCATTCACGTAAATTATTTAGTTTCTCATAGGGCCGGTTTCACCAACCAGGAACATATTCGTAGTTGATCCGTATTTCGTGATCCTGATCCGTGGAGTCAAGGCCGACTTGATCCCTGTGAGTTTCACAAACCGTTTGAGACCGTGAAGTTGATTCAGATCCCATGATTCCGGAGCAGTCGTGAAAATTCGCGGTTGGCAACAATTTTACAATGCATTGTGGGTATTCTCGCGATTTGCTGTAGAAACGAATTTGTTTTGATTTCGTTCATTTGGTTTCTTTCCGTCAGTGTGTCTTGTGTTCGGTTGTGCGGTATCGTTTTCATGTTCGGAATGAATTTATCAGAGGTAGAGAAGAATACGAAGAGGTCGGCGAATTCCTCCCAAGGGGAAAAATATTTACTTATATCATTAATGAGCAAATACAAACATGTGTTTAATTCTCGCACGGACAATGCGTCAAAGTATTCTAAAACCCAAATGTGGGAAAAAGTTCATAATGAATTCAATGCCGACTCACGTGGCTCTTCCCGCAATTTAAACATTTTCCATGCGAGTCCGTTATGGGGTTGCGAAAGTTACGTTCATACTCTCGGAAAGGACGTAAGAGGGGGATACGCTTGGTTCAGGGTTGGGGGATGGATGCAGCGTAGACTAAAGGACGCAAGTGGTAATGGCATCTGTGTGCTTTGCGGTGATAGGGAAGACTGGATCCACATCCTCTTAATTTGCTGTGCAACCGAATCATGGAGAAAAAAATGGATGGGAATGGGAAATTACTACTTCCTAAGCAGGAACGTAACGCTCGCCCAAAACATTTTAGGAGAGAAAAGGTCTAAATTCATAAAAGAATTAGGAACATTTTTAGGAAAGGTTCGGACCATTAGGGAAACTGAAATTAGGGAGTGGGAAAACAGCACCGGTTAGCATGAGCGGAGCCTAGACTGGAGAGAAATAAATACGTCAATAAGCTAACAATATGTAAGTTAATCAGTAATTTTATGTTAAGTTAGTAAACAGTTAATAAATAAGTCAGAAATCGTAGTCAATTGGTAAGTAACAGGTCAATATAATAAATAAAATAAAACTTGCATAGTAATAAGCACATTAGGGGGGAAGGGAAGGGGGGATCGAAAATATAAGGGCAGAGGCGCTGGTGCGGACGATCTTCTGTGGCGCTGTTTGATTTCAGGAGCTGAGGAGGCCAAGCACTGGAAGAAGACGGCGGGACGCCCACGCCAGAAAATAAATAGTTAAAATAAACGTCAGATAGATTAGTATGTATTCGGCTTCTGACGGCAGGTTTTTCCCCCTTCAGGGTTTTTTTCCTTAGCCGTACCGTATGGTCTCTTTTCCGCAGCTTTGATGCGATGGAGAGACCATTTGGGGTGAATACCAGAATTCGAAAGATTAGAACGCGAAAGGATGTAGGTATTGTAATGGCTTAAAGGCCTTCGGCCTAGCCACATAGAATCAAGTAAGCGAAATTGTTTGTAATAATTACCTATTAAATAAATAATAAATAATTTAAACATTTTACAGGCATTCTGGAAAAACATCAAAAGAAGGACAAAGGATGTGGAAGGCGAAATAAGACGCCATATATCCGGAGATTAGGGTGCCACCGGTTCATTTGGTTCACTGATCCGGTTCACTAGAGGGGAATCGACGCACTGACCTGACTCCTTGTTTACTATTCGCGTGTTGTAATGTTCACCATGTTATCGCAAGAATTATAATTTCTATTTAACACTCACATGCTACTTAAACTATCATTACTACTCAAAGCCAATATTTTATTACTTAAAAAAACAAGTAATCTAATTAATACATTTCAAACTTTTATTATTGGGGGCCTATCGCCACCCAAACCTCCATTATAATAATATAAAATCAAACCGTCTATTTTTTGAAACAAATACTATATGTTAAAGATAGCAGTATTTGATTTAAAAAAAGAAAACAAATCACCTCACATAATCGCTGAAATTATAGAATTTTAGTAATATTAAAAATACTATGGTAATAAAATTAGTGTAACGTCTCTGCACTAATTACGTAGAACATCCTTATAACACGAAAAACTTCAAAACTTTATCTACGTTTCACCAACAAATTCAGAAGAACAAATATAGTCTTGATTTACTACTTAAACAGCCTCCTAATAACACATTTAGTTGTTACTATGACGACAAAATTATTTACTTCATCATTTTATGAATTGTAAAATTGTTAAGACTTTGGTGACGTGGACTGGCGTATTTTTTTGGCATTTCAAGTTTCCTTTTAATAATTTTGTGTCTACCGAGATGGAAGGTATGAATACAGGATTTGTTTATTATTTGCGCCGAGAGGGAAGTTTGAATGTGATTCAGTGGTGTCAGAAAGTGGGTTTCTTTGCGTCTCGACGTGTATGTAATGTATGCAAGAAAGAAATGAAATTTACCGAGAGAAAATATATAACAGATGTCTATGAGTGGATTTGTAGAGTCAGAGGCGAGAATGGTCATAGCGTGAAAATGTCTGTGTGAAAGGACTCTTCTTATTAATTTACTGAACTTCAGTTCATAAAAAGTAAAGGGTGTATTTTTTGCAGATAAAAGCAGAAGTTTCTCGTGTTATAAGGATGTTGAACGTAATTAGTACAGAGACGTTACACTAATATTACTTCCATAGTATTTTTAATACTATTAAAATTCTATAATTTCAGCGATTATGTGAGTTGATTTTTTTTCTTTTTTCTAATAAAATACCGTTATATTTAATACAGTATTAGTTTGAAAAAATGATCGGGTTGATTATTTATATATTATATTATTTAAATGGGGGGTTTGCGGGGCGATAGCCCCCAATAATAAAAAAAATGTACGTAGAAAGTTAGTGAAATATACTGCGAATTCTGGTTGATTTTATATTATTAAAATGAGGGTTATATTATAAAAATGTTTAAGTAGAAAGTGTTAGTGAAATATGCTGCGAATTCTAGAGCATGTAAAAATGTGTTAAGTAGATAAGTTACTGTTTTTGGTAATAAAATATTGGCTTTGAGTAGTAATGATGATTACAACATGCAAACAATAAAGAAGGATTCAGTTTAGTGAGTCGATTCACCTCTAGTGAACCGGATCAGTGAACCAAAGGAACCGGTGCCACCCTAAACTCCGGATATACCGAAATTTAAAATGAGTCGCCATGAAGAAAAAAATGTTTCGTAATTGCAAAATGTATAACTTTATATGGCATAGCCAAATTGTGTATATATTTATGCTTCGAATCAATGCCTGCAAAATTATTCTCTAGTGATTGAAGTGAACCGCTCAAATATAATCTTGTAAATCACGACATGCAAACAATAAACAAGGATTCAGTTTAGTGAGTCGATTCACCTCTAGTGAACCGAATCAGTGAACCAAATGAACCGGTGGCACCCTAAACTCGACGAGCCGCCGTGCCGCCCCTGTCACAGTCACGCGTGCCACAGCCGCCCCTGCCACGGTCACCCGTGTTACAGCCACCCCTTCCACAGCTGCCAACACGCCTGCCGGCCGTTGGTGGTCCAGGAGGTGTCCCCGGATGCAACACACTGCTGAGGATGTTAGGACAAAAGCATTGCTGGCAATAGAGCAATTTTATCACTATGAAAATCAGAGAAACCAGGATGTGCATGATTACAAGTTCTTTGTTATGAGAGAGGAAAATAGGAGGCACGAGGAGATGCTTGCTCTGAGGATGTCGTTATTAAAAAATACAGAAAAATAAATATTTTGAATATATTAAAAATTTGTTTATTTTCAAAACTGTTCCTGACATTCCATATGTAATACCTTCAATGATTGAAGATGTTATATAAATTGTATAAATTTAAAATTTCAGTACTTTTTAATTGTCTTGTTGGACGACTTGCAAAATAATTGCAAATAAGGTTGTTTATATATGTAAACCGTTCGTTATATCTTCGCCTAGCTGGGAGAGTTTCCTGCATTTCTCCCTCAGTCTATAACTTGTCCCCTGGCAGATTAAGGTCAGAATCATCAGGTGGTAAGTCTTCTCCTTTTCTTCTTAATATATTGTGCAGAACTGCAGTAGCTACAAATAGTGACAAACTATTCTGCAATGACAATCTGAGACCTATTGCCAGTGCAGAAAACCTCCTTTTCCAGACACCTAAAGTCCTTTCCACAACATTCCTCGTTCTTATGTGGGACTCGTTGTATAAATGTTCTGCTTCGGTTAGAGGGTCATCGAGAAGTGTCAACAAATATCTTGAGCATGCATGTCCTGCATCCCCAAAAAGCACGCTGTCCCCGTACACGCCAGTGAGGAATTTTGTGTTTCTGTACTAATGGGAAAATATCGTGCTATCATGGCAGCTTCCAGGCCACCTCGCAACTACATCTATAAATTCCCTATTAGCATTGCGTATTGCTTGCACATTTATTGAAAAATAATTTTTCCTGTTTCGAGATGTTTCAGCATTATTACCACCAGGTGAGTTAATCCGCATAGTCATTTGCCCCTACAACATTCGAAAATGAAGCAATTGAATAAAAATTCAATTTAGTTTTTGAAAGTTCCGATCACTGTAAGGAAATTGGACGAATAACGGAAAAAGTTCTGCTATTGCGCATGTCACTCTCTTAACAATTCTGAAAGCGGTGGATTTACTGAAACCACAGTAGTCACCAGCTGTTAAGTCAAAATTTGTTACATAAAACCTTAAAGCACAGAGTAGCTGAGCCATCGGAGCAATACTGTCATTCCTGAAAAGAAAACAATGTTAATCATTAATTGTTAAATAAAATGTATGAACTTGTTACATTCACATTATCCCTAAGCCTGTGGCTTGTGAAAACATGAATAGTACATTTGAAACTCCATGGATTCTGCAATCGTATTGTACTATAATTTTCAGTAAAACAATGGTATTTCATACTTACTTCTCATATGGCAATTCCAACTTTTCCTCAATCAACGAAAGGACATGAAGTGCCATCCGTTTCGAGAGGCGAAATCTTTTGATGAAATCAATGTCGTCCAGAGTTTCAAAATAATAGCTTCTTTCGCGAATTATTCGTGGTCTCCGTACGTCTCCCTACAATAAATCTTGAATGACTTCATCGTCGAAAACTCCATTCTTATAATGAAAATTAACCTAACAAGAAAGAAAGTTCAAAGTATCGCTTCACTAAAAAAAAAGTATTCAACAAAACACGCTACCACACGCTAATTGATATATCACAAAAATCAAGAGAAATACGGAAAAATATCGCACTCAATTGATTAACAGTAACAAATATTATTTACTAATGTTATTTATAATCTACAATAATTGGAAACCAAAATATATTTAAATTTTACTCCCCAATACTGAGTATTCAAGCCTACAATTGTGTTAACCCTACTTTTATTTACAATACTCTCTCAAATAATACATTCTATCTAACAAAATATTACGCGCAATCCTACCTGTTAGAGAATATTTCATTACTGAATCCAAGTCCAACTACAGGTAAACTACAGGTATTGACTTAAAAAAGCACGGAAAACAAGCGAGACGAGCGGTTGCTGCGACCAAGCTGAGAAATAACTGGAAATAACTTCGTATACGTAAGCTTCCGCGGCTCGAATCCATGAATTCTCGGCTATCCGGGAGACGCCGCGTCGTTGGCTGGGGTGCCGACGTTTCGCCTGACATATCGCAGGCTTCCTCAGGGCAGTGACACTGCGGCGCTACGCGCCTGGTGATTTATACTATTCTGCCTGGGCTCTCGGGAGGGGCAGGTGCGCTGTGATTGGCGGAGAGGTCTAACTGTTAGGCCGGCGGTCTGGGCCAACCTAGGCCTAGCGCCAGACGTCCCGGTGGTCGGACGGTGTTGAACAGTTCCCTGCCGGTCCCGAATAGATGGAGCGAGGGATTTCCAGGCGTGGTTAAGAGCGAGGCCTGCGTCCGCGTTGATGTTTTGCGGACGTCTGTGTATTTCTATAGCCTCTTTTATGCGTCTCGGACAGTATCGGTTTTCCTTGTGCAGGAGCCAAGTCTTGTCGAAGTCAATGGCATGTCCCGTAACCTCCGAGTGGTGCGCAATCGCAGAACGGTTGGTGTTGTTCTTGTTGTAGTGAGCGATATGTTCTTTGAGTCGCTCGGACACAGAACGCCCGGTCTCGCCAATATATGTCCTGCCGCAGCTGCAGGGAACTTCATACACTCCTGCCGACTGGAGAGGAGGTAACGCATCTTTAATGCGTACCAAGGCGTTGTGCAGCTTGTCGGGCGCCGTGAACACCGTACGGATGTTGTTCTTCCGTAGTAATTTACCCACACGATCGGTGACACATCGGACGTAGGGAATCACGGCTAGTCTGGAGCGGGCACTCTCCTCTATCTCCGAAGAGGCGTGACAGTCTTCGGCGTTGCCGCGGCCTTCGGAGCCACCGCGCCCGTCGGTACGATGGCGACCTCCGGAGTGGTCCGTAACGCTGGCAAGCACTCGTTTGATCGCCGTTTGGGAATAGGAGTTGGCCCTGAAAGTGTGTTCGAGCTTCTGAAGTACTGCGGGAAGAGAGCGCTCGTCACACACCTTCACAGCTCTTGTGGCCAGTGTTTTCAGTACTCCTAGTTTTATTGAAGGATGGTGGTGTGAATCCGCGTGTGGAAATAACTTCTGCTGATCCGGCCGTGATCCACCGCTCGGCGACGGATCAATTGCGAGTCAAATTTGATCCGAGTCAGGCACGGTGATTCGTTTCAAGTGCGTGGAGAAACGTAGAACGGGATCAAACTGAAGTTGATCCGGATCAACTCGGGATCATTTTCTTGATTCCGGTTGGTATAACCGGCCCATAATTATTATTTGAACTATTTGTGTTTAGGAAATAATGCCTAATTTTGTTAGTTTCATATAAAAAATTTGTGGCCAGGTTTCTAAATATCTGAAAACCTCAGATTAAAATCTCTTTGATAGTGAATGAAGTTAGACTTCTTTGACACTTTCTTCTTTGGTAATTTTCTTGAGGGCATTTTCAGTAGGAAGAGGAAAAAAAATGTGTTCGTCATATTCTGAACTAATTAACTCTGCATTAACTTACCCCGCGTTGGGCATACCAATTTGTAACATTTTTCTTGTTCACGATTGTTTTATCTCGCGTTGACCAGACATTTTGAAATCTGCATTAACCTTGGATGTTACTAATTAAACTTATTTTATCATGCACCGAAGTGGGCAGCCATTTGCAACGTTTTTTGATTCTCCTAATTTAATTTGTCCTGCAATTCTCGTAAATTAATTACTCTAATAACTCAATTTGGCTATCTCTGTTTTTTGTCTTTTATTAAGATATTGCATGAGTTTCACGTACAACATACGTCACCTTACCGGTTGCACGTGGATGTGTGACTCTGTACAGAAATCACGATTCCTGGCACTTCTGTGGAATTTACCACTTACTGAATTGATGGCAATTCAATGAAATATCAGCATTTTATTTTCAAACAACAATTAACATTTGTTGTAAAATTTTAATAACATTTCTCAAGCTCGTGATTGATAAATGATTCTACGGCCTTAGACCATTGTTAAACCTTACAGCTTTCATAAAGCTCGTAAGCTTGCAGAATGCCTTCTCGCTTGAATCGATGCCATCGTCTTCTCCAAAAGGGGTTGTCCTGGGACATCCTGTGGTGTGGTTTATGAACCATTTGTCCGTGTAAACTACAAATGTTTCCCGACTGTTGCTAATTATACAGTCCACTATTCGGAAATATGATAGTTACGATCCAATCAACATGTCAAATATATTCGTCACTTCTATCAGGATTGTCAAAATTTCTGGAAAGGCTTTTAAACGATAGACCTAACCAGTTTCTCAAATAAAATAATGTCCTCAAACATGCACAACATGGCTTCAGGAGAAATAGATTCACCGATACAGCCATCTTCTTTTTTATTAACATACTTGTTGGACTAAATAAGAAAGAAATCGCCATTGTATTTTTTGTTAGATTTGCCATTAACTTAAAAAACTACCACATATTTTTAAGAACATTAGAAATGCTAGGGATTTGAGGCATTGCAGACCAATGGGTCAATTTATATTAATCAAAACGTAGCCAAGTAGTTACCCAAGGGCGTTTATTTTCTTCTCGGAACGATGCACGTTGTAATATCTGAATAATAATTCTCGCGTGGACCTTTCTCGATCTCTATGGCATCGTAGTTCTCTCACGACTGCAGGTGTTCTTAACTCCAAAGCTTTCTTAAGACTGCCCCATCTCCCGGAGGTGTGAGGTCTCGCTTTGACCGTTCCGTAGCCTTCTTACGGTTGGCCAACAGCGATTTCAGAATTTTCTATTTCTTTATTCTAATTTCGGTGTTGGTCAGCGCGGTGTCCGTCTGATAAATTTGTTGTGCGCTGAGTGACTTCGTGAACGCGTCATTAACAACCATTTGTTCTTACCATCTTCAAGAATAGAGATTGGTCTTTCATTTAAAGTAAGTTTTGGGGGTACTTCATCTAGGTTGATTTAAAGAACATACTACCTTAATCCAAGAGAATTGAATTGTGAAGGTGAATGGATTTACCACAATGGATGCTGTCATGTTCTTGCAAATCAACAGAATTATTGTATGTTTGGCAAAATTTCATTGCGGAACGAATTCTTTGTAATTAAAGAACATTATTGGAAAATAAGTAAACCCTGTTTAAACGCCAGTCTGGTTATTTATCATCTTGCAAAAACGATAAGTGCTTTATTATGATTATTACTTTCATCAAATATGTGCAATTCGAAAGTCTGTAAGTGACATCCACAGAAACATCTTGAATTTAATTTTATGTTCATTGCTATGGTTAGAATGATGGCATCATTACATCATGTTTAGCACTGCCACTCATGAACCGCACTGGTTACTTTAGCACCGTTGCTTCATTGTTTTAGGCGCTTAATTTTTGTCTCGAAAAAAAAGAAGAATTATGCTAATTGCAGTAGACGATTTGTGCTCTTTTAGCTTCGAAAAAGAACTTGTGTTCCTACACATAATCTTACGCTATTCTGAAGCTCATGAAAGCGTGCGTGCATTAACCATACTTTAACGTACCGATGTCGATAGGTGAATCAATCGATGTCTTCCACTCGATGTACCCGAGGCAGCGACAGTGACAGCGCCATGAGCGACTCGGACGAAGTATCGGGGACGGAGTCGTTGGAGGCGGGCGTCGGCGACGAGGACGGCGAAGACGGCTGCCGCAGCAAGGTGCCTTCCGACGTGATGGGGCAGGAGATGGAGCTTGAGGACGACGCAGACGAGGGCAGACTGGAGTACGAGGTGAGAGTGGGTTCAGGCACTGCTTGTGAGGACATTTGAACTGTGTGTGTCAGAAACGATGCCAGTGAGTTTTTTGAAAATGTTTTTTTTAGAGCAGTCACTTTATCTGTATGTAAATGCATCGTCTGAGAGAAGATCTAGCGTAAGACAAACGACTTTGGAAGGTTTTTAGATACGCAACGTCTGAAAAATTGGTCACAGTGTTTATGAATTACAGCCTCATTTAGTGTTTTTGGTCCTACTGAAATGTTTGTTCATTGACTTGTTTCTAAAATATTCTTTTACTTACTCTCTCATATAACATTGGTGTGCATGTGAAACAAAGTCCAAAATTCGTGATTTGATTTAAATGAAGTTGAAGTAGTTTCTATTAAATATTGTACTTAATATATTTTTGGAGGTGTTTAAAACAAAAAGTCTAAAATATTTGTCACAGTGTTTATGAATTAAAGTCACATTTTGCTTTTGACCCTACTGAAATGTTTGTTCACTGACTTGATTCTGAAATGAGCGTTTACTTACTCTCTCATGTAACATTGGTATGCATGTGAAACTAAGTTTAAAATTCGTGCTTTGAGTTGAAGTAGTTTCAATTAACTATTCTACTTAACATCTTCTTCTAGATAGATGAATTTTTTTTTGAATTTTCCTTAAAGTTGATTTTTTTTCCTGATCATTTTGACTGTTCTGTGACTTCGTTGAAACAAAATACCGTCAAAGAGGATAACTTAGTATACTTTCAATGTTTGTAGTTTAACCCTGTCTATATGAGGAGGAGGAAGATATCTTTTTTACTGCCAAACTTAAGTCTTAGTAAGTACTTTAGGAATATGTGTTTGATTTTTTTTGAATGTTAAATATGTTGGGCATAATAAAATCAAAATTTGATGTCCGAAGTTACCCTCCTACGTTAGCGAACTTGGAACACACATTTGAATTGTGTTTAAAATGACATTTATGACTAGACAGGCTAATTTGGGACATATATCTATACACTGTAGATACTATGAAATAAGTACAACTGATTTTCACAATTAATTGGCAAACGTCATTATCAAAAATGTTTGGTAAATAAATTATTTTGGGGGCAAAGTAGATTTAAAGAGACATGTTTGCAAATGAAGAAATTAATCATTAAAAATATATAAATATATTTAATTATATCTTATACTAAGACAATACATAAACAAATAATAAGAATAATAATAAATAAATGTCTCGGATTGAGTAGTTCATCAGGAGATTCCTCGAACGATTTCTTTTGCTTCTTGGAAGAAGATGCCGATTTTTTATATTTCTGGACTACTTGTTCTTCTATCTCTAGATTTGGCTCATCTGGTGTCACACGTTGTTCTGGGGCAACGCGCACTTCATTCAGAGCTTTGTCAGTCGGCTCTTGGTCAAATTCTTGATACTTTGTACCTTTTCCTTTTCTCTCATTCCCCTTTGTATTCATATTTATTAATCTGAAACAGCATTTAATATTTTTATTCTTTTATCCTTATAAAATATCAATGCGGGGTAACTTGGGACAGTGTCCCAATTTACCCGCATCTAATCATGCGTATGAACTTCTGACCATAAAAAACTAGGAGGGCACAATTGACAAAACATGATACTGGAGATGCTGTACTCTAGTTCGGGTTGTGGAATGAAATTTCGCACAAAATAGAAAAAAGCTTATTAAGAACTGTCCAAGGAAAGTTTCCCAATGATTGTTTTTCAGGTTAGTGTACATTAACCATTTTTGTTACTAGATAACACTTACCTGCAAATAAAACTTCCAAAATATGATTATATATCTTCTTTAAACCGTCATGAGCACTTCAACGCTGCCCCAGACTTAAAACACCCGAACAAAACGTTTACAGCCAACGTTCAAAAAAGTCGCAAAACATCCCAAGTTACACAACTGTCCCAAGTTATCCTCTTTGGCGGTAATCAATAATTTAGTTCACACAAACGTCAGGACATCATTAATCAAAAGAATAGAAACAATGTGGCTTAGCGATGGAAACAATTCAAAAACATCGAAAATGGACTTAGTAGACCACCAACGATTGGTGTAAAAGAAGTTATATATTTAATCGAGTTTTTCGTGTTTGTGCCTTTCGGTGACTACAGACGTCCCCATCGATGACAAGTTGGAGGCGACTCTGGTTCCTATCGGACTTCCTATCCATTGCGCGGGTGTCGCTCGTAAGCCCATGTCGATCATCGGATATACAGTTGGACTACTGTTACTCGTGACCGCATCGCACTTAGTTCCGCACTAGAGGAGGAAGTTAAAGCTTCTCCCAAATGGCGCTGAAGTTGCGGCTCGTTAGTCCTTACGTCTCGCGCCTGACCTTATTCCTCCTCACACACCCCGGGCAAGGAGAGGATGTTAAATGCCTGATTTCCTCATTGCCAGTATGCTTGCCAGTGACTAGCAAGTAGGGACTGTCAACGTGTAAACGCCTTGTTGCAAGCGACTGGCAAGATCATGGCGCCTGTCACTGGCAATGCCTCCTAAATAAGAATATTTGTTTTATTGCACACCCACGTGTTCCTACATCACTTTTGAGATCACGCGGACCCTTATACTCTGCATTGGCGTCTCGCACCAGCAGCAGAGAGCATAATATACTTGCACCGTGATCCGTGAAGAGGGTCAGCATCATCATAATACAGTGTTCAGTCTGGGAAGTAAAGGAATTCGAAAATGTTTGGAATGACGGAAGAACAAATGCAGGAAAGTGGCCATAAAGATCATAATAAATTTTAATAAAGAGACTATAGTAATACTTTAGTAGAAAGAACAGTCAGAAAAATATCTCCTGTTTCATGCCAATACTAGCCCCGTGTGGACAGCAATTGCCAGTCGAGCGCCAACTAGGATAGGGTACCCTGAGGGGTATGCAAGGAGCCTGGAGAGGGAACGCGAAAAATATCGATAATGATGAAAATAATTTCGTTGCTTCACAAAAATATAGCTCACTGCTCCCTAGTCGAACAAAAATTGTATTTCAACACAATAACAATGTTTTGAAATAAACAAAAAATTATGCTTATATGTTACTTCAATTTGTAATCTAATTTTGGATTGTAAAATGAAAATCGTGGACTCGATTCAAGGATCATAGGCAGGATTCAAGAGTTGAAGAGAAATTAAAACTTTATAGAGATTTTCAGGCTTCTTATATCCTCTCTCCGGGTAGCCCTACCAGGCAGAATTTAGTAGTTTAGAATACATTACAGTAATAGGAGGCGTGAAACAAACAGTAAACAATGTTTATTGGGCACTTACACGATTTCAAAAGGTTCAACCCCCTACCGATAACAATGCTTTTTATAATATATCCAGAATGTGTACTAAGGGTCGAAAGCGCGGTCGCCGTCACCAAAAGATGTATCAGTTCGTAGCCGAGTTTACCAGTACCGCAGTGGGCACAGTCGCCGTAGACAGATTACTCATACACAGTCACTACTAGATGATGTCGTAGGCTTCCGTGCCCAGAGCTATCATCCGGGCTGTTCGGGTGACACCACGTCGAAGGCTGAGGGGCCGACGTCTCGACCGAACATATCGAGGTCTTCTTCACTACAGCCCTGAAGAAGACCGCGAAATGTTGGTCGAAACTTCGGCACCTCAGGCTTCGACGCGGCGTCTCCCGGACGGCCCAGCTCAAAGTCACTACTGTCAGGTGCGCACTCCCAAATCCAATCTGTCCACCGTGGCGCCCGTGGCTCCTTAATGTAGAGGCGGTGACGTCACTAGTAGAGACTCGCCCCGGGCTCGCGTGCCAGTGGTTGCTTCCTCTGTCCTGGCGAGCCCCAACCCCGGTCGCTGCCCAGCTACGCGCGCGCTAGTTTCAGATGCTCTCGTGGCTCAGTGCCGAAGTCGCTGGTCTTTCACCACTGAGGTTCTGGTTTCGGTTTTCGTAGAATCCCTGTAGAACCTCATGTGGAATGTTTGTTACGACAAAACGAGTTTGCATGCTTCACAGTGGCTACGCAACCCCTGTGAAGTGTCCTAAACCCTATCCCAATCCTAATTCCTTCCCAATTCTGGCCGACGGGTAGATGATGCAGGGCGCGTGCGAGACGCGAGCGCGAAGACGCAACATCGGCGATTCCCTGTCTTGACTATGACTGACGTGACTTGACAACACAGCGGTCTCTAGAAGGCGTTTATTAACGGAGGATTACTCCAGTGCGCTCAACGTTCCTTACGCGTTGCGGCGATATAGACGCAACAAATTTTAAAAAATGCTTTACGCAACAACTTTTGAGCAAATTAATATTGGTTTTGGATAAAACGGAGTCTTCACACAATCTCTACACATGCAAACACACTCTCTATTGCATAGTTACAAATCTTCTGACAACTAAGTATGAAACGAAGTATTTAGCGCAAAGGAATGCAGTACTCTCCGCATCCAGGTACTCTGGTTGGGAAAGCCAGAGCCACCCACGAGAGTGAGATCCAAACCCACTACACTTGGATCCGAGTCCGCTAAGGCACTCCAGCCACATCTATCTCGACTGCCCTGGGATTTTCGATAGTCGTTGGATAGCTGGTTCGAGTTCAGTCGCTGTCTGGAGAAAAATTCTTCCGGCCGGCTGGTCTGATCGGTAGTTTTTCGTGGATTCTCCCGTCAGCAATAGGCGAATGCCGATACAGTACCGTAACAAACGGGCCCCGGACAGCGCGCGATCTGTCCTTGCCCTTTTTTGCTCTATCCTCACCCTTTCCTTATGCGCACTTACACACACTACACTACCACACATGTCGAGAAGCTTAGAGCTTGTCCCGGTTGGGGCGGTGCCCCGCTGGTGGAGATACCTGGTCGAGGGGACACCCCACGAGACGACATGCAGGTCGGTACCATATTTCGTCTTCAGGCAGGGAAAGATCACCACCACCACCACCACCACCACGTCTCGCAACAAAAACATGCACTACATTTTCGGGAGTAATGATCTTAGCAGTTGACGCGCCCGGAATCATGAATCAGTCGAACCTTAGTAGTTGCCGCGACCGCAATCATGAATTCGTCAATCGAACCTTAGTAGTTGCCGCGCCCGGAGTAATGAATCGCTCAATCAATGCACTCTCAGTTGGTCGAGTAGCGAAGTGTGTGCGCGTGCGCAGGCGCTGATGGCGATCAACGGAGCGCTGCGCCGGGCGCTGAGCGACCGCGACGCGCAGCTGCGGGAGATGGCGCGCAGAGCCAAGCAGGAGCAGACGCGGTTGCACGAACAGGTGCGTTCCCCCGTCTCCGCCTTTCTCTTTCTGTGCAATGCGAGCTGGTAGAGTCTCTCCGCAACTGAACAGAGTCAGGGCCACGTGTTAAAAAATTGCCTGTGTGTTGGTAGCGACCAGATCACTGGGAAATTCGTTAAGGGGACATTACTTTAAGAATCTGTTTTGTTTGGGGTGAGTTCGCAATTTACTTTTTATAATCCGCAGCTCGTGCTGCCAACATAATTTGTGTTGATAGCACTCTCGCCGATTAGGTGCCACTGCGGAGAGACTATTCTGGCGCTCTGTACTTACGTGGTACAGGGTACACTGAATTAGGAACGCGATATCGATGCTTTAAACACCGATATGTTAAAGCCGATGTTTTTATCATATCGCTGTTTTGAACTCAGTGCTTTTGTTTTCAAAGTTTTATTTGTAAATGAAACAAATCCCTTGATCACAATGTTGTAAAAGTTAAAACACGAAATAATATCTGATGGTAACCCAGTTTATGTGTTTGAAAACAACGAATTCTGTTTGTAGTGTTCCGGTGTACATTTTTTTGGATAAAATAAGAACAGAAGTCTTAAAAAAAAGGTCACTCATACCAGTAAAATAGCAAAAGAATATAGGGATAGCGATTTGCTAGAAAATGCCCTTGATGACCTTGTGATAAGTGTCTGTCCGGAAACTGGCAGTGAAACATCTGACCCGGACACCAAGACAGGGAACTTTTACGGTATCAGACTGATGCTGCTTCTATGGAATCATCTGAAGAAATTTAACTTCCGAGAATTATGCAAGATTGGCATTCCTAATTTTATTTAGTTACGTTAAGTTACATTTTGTACATTGTACCTTTCTATTACAAGAATATAATAAAAAAGTATTTCTTTTTATATCATTTTTAATTACTTTTTCGTTGAATTTAAACATTTCATATTCTTCTATATTCATCTTTTTTAAGCAGGCTTTATGCGATTAGTTAGATATGAAATAATGTACCAAACTTCACTGTCATAAATATCTACAATTTTTTTTATTATTGTGGTAGTTGCTTCTTATACAAAATAATTTCATTTGTTATATTTTTTGAGAAACTACTTAAGTTAAATTAAACTATTTATACGAATGTTGCAGTCCAAGTTTTCTGCCCACCGAAGAAATTCAATCAACATTTTGAGTCATTCAACAGATAAAAGTAAACTTTTATTTATTCAAATCCAAGGTGCACACATGTTCAAATACAGTAAAAATATTCATAGGGAAGAAATTAGATGTGTGACGATATAAATCATGTCTGTTTACCGCAACAGTTTGGCACGGTCCAATTTTTAATTTGAGTTCAGTATCTCCGTCTCCGTCGTTTCGGTTGTAAACAAAGACAGTGGCGCGCTTCTGTAAACACCATTCTCAACTTGGTCGAGATATAGATACACCATTATCATTATTTTTCGCCTGTCGCTAAAAGAACAGGGGCAAAAGACGTGGTTCAGAAGAACTGGTACCTAATAGATTCGGCGAAAGCGAGTAGCAGTGCGTAAGGTAATTTTTATTTTACCGAATACATACGTATATATGGAGTAATATATGTAGTACAGGAAAACTTGTGTAATGCTGCGGAGAATAGATTTCGAGATTTCAACGCAAGTGCAGGGGTTCTCTAATACCGAAAACGTGTTTTTTTTTTCTTCAAAATATCCGCCCGTTTCTGAACACTACTAGCGCCTAAACCATGCGTAAAATTTTTCCCAAGTTGAAGAAAATTTTGTCCATTTGGCTCGAGTCAAAACTTTGAGATTTTGAAAAACATTCTTTAAAATTTGGGCTCCAGGATCATTGTCAAACTTTTCTCAAAAACGGCTCCAATTTTTTTCTTTAAATTTCATGTAAAAATAAGAGTAAAATATAGGAGACATATGCCCTATTTTCACTGATAACTCTGAAATTTTCCTAAATTATAAAAGTTATAAAAGTTCTTTTATCCGGCGTCTTCCTACAAGTAAAATTTATTTTTCGTATTTAGTTCTTTCATTAATGTCATGCACATTCGTCCATCCAGCGGGGGAAGGTCACCGCCACCTACTGCGACAAAACATGCACTTCACTTACGGGACTAATGATGGGCCGTTGACGAGCTCGGAATCACTAATCAATCATGCGAGCAAGTAAACAAGCAAGTCGTGTACGTGCCGCCTTTCCGACGGTTGCAGCTGCGAGAGGCGACGGAGGCCCACGTGGCCGAGGGGTCGGCAGCGCCCGCGTTCAGTCAGAGCGAGGCCTCTGCGGGGGACGACCCGGCGGCCGGCAAGGTTCTCAAGCTCACTCGGCGCGTGCACCAGGTACAGTTATTGATATTCATCCATCCATCCATCCATCCATCCATCCATCCATCCATCCATTTCTCTCTCTCTCTCTCTCTCTCTCTCTCTCTCTCTCTCTCTCTCTCTCTCTCTATATATATATATATATATATATATATATATATATATATATATATATATATATATATATAGAGAGAGAGAGAGAGAGAGAGAGAAATGGATGGATGGATATATATGTGTGTATATATATATATATATATATATATATATATATATATATATATATATACACACATACCCACCTAAGATGTTCCCTTCAATTTTCCCCTGAACCGTTGCAGATACTGAGATGCAGTTCTCACTAAAACTACTATATGCAAGGGGCACATATGGTCATGCATAATATTATTCTATTGCATTTTTTATTGCAGAGATATTGACCCAACTTGTTTTTTTTAATGGAACCCTATAGATTTTTTAGCTCATCATAACAAGCGTGAAGAGTCGAGTTCATAAATATGCATATCGCCATATGTTACATAACAGAATTTTTCGAGAAATGAAGAGTTTTAAAGACGCACGCCGACCGCTGGTTTCCGTCCCACGTATACCTTACGACAACACATCCTTCCCGGAAACGCCCGCAACGAGAGCGAGCGTGAGCGCAGGCCGGCTGTCGCCAGATGTCGCAGGAGCTGCGCGCGCAGCAGAAGCGCACGCGCGAGGCGGAGGCGCAGGCGCGGGCGCTGCAGGAGCAGCTGCTGCAGCTGGAGGCGGCGCCTTCCGACCTGGGTACGCAACGCGCGCACTCCGCCCTCGACGAGCACTTAAATATACTTTGCTGATAGACTTGTCCTTAAATAAGTCCTTAAATACATTGCCAAAATACTTTGTAAATAAATCTTTAAATACTTTGCCAAAATACTTTGTAAATAAATCTTTAAATACTTTGCCAAAATACTTTGTAAAACGTCCTTAAATAGTTCCCCGCCAAAATTGTAAATAAGCTCTTAAATACTTCGCCAAAATACTTTTTAAACAAGTACTTAAATACTTCTCCAAAATACATTGTAAATAAATCTTTAAATACTTTGACAAAATATTTTGTAAAATGTCCTAAGTAGTTCCCCCCCAAAATTGTAAATGAGCTCTTGAAAAATTCGCCAAAATACGTTTTAAACTAGTACTTAAATACTTCGCCATATTACATTGTAAATAAATTCTTAAATATTTCGCCAAAATACTTTGTAAATAAGTTCTTAAATATTTCGCCAACAAGTTTGTCAATAAGGCCTTAGACACTTTGCAAAAAGTACTTAAATAATTCTCCAAAATACATTGTAAATAAATCTTTAAAGACTTTTTCAAAATATTTTGTAACACGTCCTTAAATAGTTCCCCCCAAACATTGTAAATAAGCTCTTAAATACTTCGCCAAAATACTTAGTAAAAGTACTTAAATACTTTCTTAAAATACTTTGTAAACAAGTACTTAAGTACTTCTCCAAAATATGTTGTAAATTAATTCTTAAATACTTCGCCAAAGTACTTTGTAAATAAGTACTGAAATACTTCGCCACAATACTTTGTAGACAAACACTTAAATACGTCACCGTAATACTTTGTAAATAAGCACATAAATACTTCCCCAAAATACTTTTTAAACAAATACTTAAATACTTCGCCAAATTACATTGTAAATAAATACTTACATACTTCGCTTAACTACTATGTTAATAATTACTTAAATACTTCGCCAAAATACTTTGTAAATACACAGTTCTTTTCTGCAGTATAATCGTACGGGTTCAGGGTTCAGCTACTTAATTAATTCACTTCATATCCCGTGCCTATGTCCAGTGGTGAAATCACTAAATGGCGTTTCCGTTTCCCGAGGGGCGCCTGTCCCTGGGGCGCTCATTTCATGCCCCTAGTGTTTGATGTGTCGGGTGGACCAACTGAAATGTTTCAAAAAGTTTCAACACAAATGCAACTTTTGTCTAATTCGACCTACGAGGTTCGAGATTGCAATTGTAGTGAACTGACGACCAAGAAACGTCCGCAATATTTAGGGATCATGAAAATATAATAAAGGAAGAAAATAATATGATTTATTCCACTAATTACATAAATCTGAATTGTTTCTAGTAAATTATCAGAAATTTATGTTTTGTTAATGCTTCCACCAGGAATTGTTTCTACTAAATGATCAGAAATTGATGTTTTGTTAATGCCACTATCAGCAATTGTTAATATAGGAAATTTATGTTGTTTTGTTAATGCTACGACCAAGAATTGTTACTACTAAATTATTGGAAATTGATGCTGCTTTGTTAGTGCTACGACAAAAAATTGTTTCCAGTAAATTATCGGAAACTGATGTTATTTTGTTAAACCTACTCGACGACCAACAATTGTTTGTACTTCATTATCGGAAGTCGACGTTGTTTTGTTAATGCGTGGATACAATAAAAATGAATGGGTTTCAGGGGAGGAGGGCGGCGGCGACGTGGGCGGCGGCGGCGGCGACTCGGGCGACGGCGGCGACGAGGGCGACGGGGAATCCGTGGGCGACGGCACAGAGTCGGGCGGCGGCGGAGCGGGGGCGGTGGCGGCGGCGGCGGCGGCGGCGGCGGCGGCGGGAGGCGGCGGGGAGACGCTGGAGCGTGTGAACGAGCAGCTACACCGCACCACGCAGCGACTCGTCGACCTGCGCAGCCAGAACATGCAGCTGCGCCACGACCTCATGCTCGCCAAGAAGGTGCTCCGCGTTCCGTCTTTCATTCACCTAATCCCTCGTTCAGTCACTCACTCACTCACTCAGTCATTCATCTTGTTTCACTCATTCAGTAGCTCAAGCATTCGTTGGTTTCTTCGCTCGTCCATTCGTTCAACCACACCCACATTTATTCATATATCCATGTTGAGTGTGTGAATAATTCATGTTGCTTTCAGTGCAGAAGCCAATGAGAACTGATTCTTAAAAGAGCCGACTCGGTGGGTGAAAGGCAGTCTAAGTGGTCTATGAATCCGCCGTGCGCGGGTTCGATCTCCGCCGAGATGCATTGATTTTCGAATGGCGGAATATCCACAGTAGCCGTGTCACTCTAGTGGCGTGTTAAAAAACCCTAGTGGATGGCCGGCACAATTAAATCCCTCCGACAATACCACTCTAACGAGATCTCACTTTTCCAGACCAAATAGCTCAAATATAGGTAACAGTGACCAACATCTGACGGAGAAAGTATGTGTCAAACCAGAGGCGCATTTAAGGGACCGCCCGCGTGGTGCGCGTGCTCGATAAAGGTCCTCAAATATAGGTAACTGAGACCAACATCTGACGGAGAAAGTGTGAGTCAAACCACATGCGCATTTAAGGGACCGCCCGCGAGGTGCGCGTGCTCGATAAAGGTCCTCAAATATAGGTAACAGTGACCAACATCTGGCGGAGAAAGAATGAGTCAAACCACAGGCGCATTTAAGGGACCGCCCGCGAGGTGCGCGTGCTCGGTAGAGGTCCTCAAATATAGGTAACTGAGACGAACATCTGACGGAGAAAGTATGTGTCAAACCACAGGCGCATTTAAGGGACCGCCCGCGAGGTGCGCGTGCTCGATAGAGGACCTCAAATATAGGTAACTGAGACCAACATCTGACGGAGAAAGTGTGAGTCAAACCACAGGCGCATTTAAGGGACCGCCCGCGAGGTGCGCGTGCTCGATAGAGGTCCTCAAATATAGGTAACTGAGACCAACATCTGACGGAGAAAGTGTGAGTCAAACCACAGGCGCATTTAAGGGACCGCCCGCGAGGTGCGCGTGCTCGATAGAGGTCCTCAAATATAGGTAACAGTGACCAACATCTGGCGGAGAAAGTATGTGTCAAACGACAGGCGCATTTAAGAGACCGCCCGCGAGGTGCGCGTGCTCAATAAAGGTCCTCAAATATAGGTAACTGAGACCAACATCTGACGGAGAAAGTATGAGTCAAATCACAGGCGCATTTAAGGGACCGCCCGCGAGGTGCGCGTGCTCGATAGAGGACCTCAAATATAGGTAACTGAGACGAACATCTGACGGAGAAAGTATGAGTCAAACCACAGGCGCATTTAAGGGACCGCCCGCGAGGTGCGCGTGCTCGATAAAGGTCCTCAAATATAGGTAACAGTGACCAACATCTGACGGAGAAAGTATGAGTCAAATCACAGGCGCATTTAAGGGACCGCCCGCGTGGTGCGCGTGCTCGATAAAGGTCCTCAAATATAGGTAAGAGACCAACATCTGACGGAGAAAGTGTGAGTCAAACCACAGGCGCATTTAAGGGACCGCCCGCGTGGTGCGCGTGCTCGATAAAGGTCCTCAAATATAGGTAAGAGACTAACATCTGACGGAGAAAGTGTGAGTCAAACCACAGGCGCATTTAAGGGACCGCCCGCGTGGTGCGCGTGCTCGATAAAGGTCCTCAAATATAGGTAAGAGACTAACATCTGACGGAGAAAGTGTGAGTCAAACCACAGGCGCATTTAAGGGACCGCCCGCGAGGTGCGCGTGCTCGATAGAGGTCCTCAAATATAGGTAAAAGACCAACATCTGACGGAGAAAGTGTGTGTCAAACCACAGGCGCATTTAAGGGACCGCCCGCGAGGTGCGCGTGCTCGATAAAGGTCCTCAAATATAGGTAACAGTGACCAACATCTGACGGAGAAAGTATGAGTCAAATCACAGGCGCATTTACGGGACCGCCCGCGTGGTGCGCGTGCTCGATAAAGGTCCTCAAATATAGGTAAGAGACTAACATCTGACGGAGAAAGTGTGAGTCAAACCACAGGCGCATTTAAGGGACCGCCCGCGAGGTGCGCGTGCTCGATAGAGGACCTCAAATATAGGTAACAGTGACCAACATCTGACGGAGAAAGTATGAGTCAAATCACAGGCGCATTTAAGGGACCGCCCGCGTGGTGCGCGTGCTCGATAAAGGTCCTCAAATATAGGTAAGAGACCAACATCTGACGGAGAAAGTGTGAGTCAAACCACAGGCGCATTTAAGGGACCGCCCGCGAGGTGCGCGTGCTCGATAGAGGACCTCAAATATAGGTAACAGTGACCAACATCTGACGGAGAAAGTATGAGTCAAATCACAGGCGCATTTAAGGGACCGCCCGCGTGGTGCGCGTGCTCGATAAAGGTCCTCAAATATAGGTAAGAGACCAACATCTGACGGAGAAAGTGTGAGTCAAACCACAGGCGCATTTAAGGGACCGCCCGCGAGGTGCGCGTGCTCGATAGAGGTCCTCAAATATAGGTAAAAGACCAACATCTGACGGAGAAAGTGTGAGTCAAACCACAGGCGCATTTAAGGGACCGCCCGCGAGGTGCGCGTGCTCGATAAAGGTCCGCAGACCCGCGTCGGAGGTAGGCTTCCAAGGAAGCCTGAAGCGAAACCTCGGCTGCCGATGCACAGACTCCCCGAGAACAATCCCGAACGCTAAACAAATAATAACTGATCCTAATACAACTCTGATCTGCCGTTTGATTTCGTTCTTTTAACGCGATGAATTGACATCGTACTATGGTGTAATCAGCAGTTCTGTTCAGATGACACTGAACAGGGCGAATCAAAATCTCCTTCGAAGCTGATTATATAGAAGAAATGTAGATATTTTCGTGTTTTGAAATTATTAAGTATAATTTTTTACTGAAAGAGTAAGTCGTATTGCTTTACGATAAAATGTATTATCCGCATTAAAATGCTGAGTGTTGCCGCGTGATGATATATGAATAAGATACAGAATGTAACACTGAGTGCCAAGATCACAACAGTACTTTCGTCATATCGTTCTGGTAATCGTGTTGGTATGATTTATTTGTCTTTCGTTGTCCTCAGCTGAAGGTCTCTTGCCGTGAGTTCCAAACGTATCACCACGAGCCATGCCCGCTGACGGGAATATATTTCAGATTTTGCAAGAACACAATATCACAATTATCTTACCGCTACACAGCTCAATTGAAAGGTTCAAAGGCAAATTTTAATCACTCTATAAATATGTTACCTGATTTATTTTATCACATCTCTGCACAAGTGTTTAGGTATCTAATTACCGTGTTTGCAGGTTAAATAGACTTGTGTGACTTCATGGAGTATAAAAGTAAAATCATGTCTAGTTCCTACACGTTGATCCTTGCAAGAAAACGTGTTGCTCAGCGCTAGATCTCACCATTCATCGCGAAGGAAAGTCGCCTGTTCTCGCGATAAAACATTCACAGCACAGCCACTCGGACTATTAACTTTAGCAGATAACTTGCTTGAAAACATCAATCAATAAACGCTACTATCATCGCTGTAGTAGTAGGAAACCCTTCCCTTCACAGCGCCAGCCCGACGCCTGTAGCAGTGTGTATTGAAAGTTGTCACAATTAGAGTGCTTCATTATTTTTATTTTTATTTTTATTATATTATATTATATTATATTATATTATATTATATTATATTATATTATATTATATTATATTATATTATATTATATTATATTATATTATATTATATTATATTATATTATATTATATTATATTATATTATACTATATTATATTATTATTATTATTATTATTATTATTTTTATTTACGTTAAGAATTTCGCAAGATGATAGTACACACGATTTATCGAGCCAGAGCTGACTTTTAGAGCTGCGAAGATGACTTTCAATCAACCAATCGCTAGCCGCTTTGCATTCGCTGGTGATTGGGAGCTCCTGCTATACGTCATTCACGACAGCAGGTCCGCCTGATTGATTGATTAGGGTTTCCTGGCGTGTCAACTACTAAGGTCATTACTCTAAAGTGTAGAGCATAATTTTTATCGCTGGAGGTGGCGCTTATCTGCCCAGCTGAATGGCGAAATCCGGCGCCGACCTACACGTCGACTTGCGACGTTTTCCCCAACCAGATATCTCCCATCCCACCGCCCAAGCTGGGACGAGCTTCTAAGACCCCGACTGCTCTCCCGACATGTGTGGTTGTGTAGTAACGTGCGTGTAAGTAGGGGGTGAGGACAAGACAAAGAAGAAGAAAAGTTTCCTTCCGCCATGGGCCTGTTCAGAGCGTCTTCGCGTCACACCGCGACACCACGACTGCCCCGTCACAACGGCGGCTGTCGCCCGGGCATTCAAATCTCCCAAGTCTCTGCCGCAGCTAAACGCCATGATGTGATGTGTCACAATGTATGTAATACTATTTTATTCAAAGACATTCTGCACAGCTCGCCGCATATCAAATATTCTCTGTTGTTTGAGAATAAAGATAATTTTCTTCATCATTATCATCTATTCCCTTGTACGTCCTAGAACTTTGTAATATTATTTTTATTGTAAGTCATCCTATATAGTTCGTCGCAGAGCAAACATTCTCTGTTGTTTGAGAATAAAGACAACTTCATCCACTATCATAAACTTCACCCTCAAAGTTGGTTTATTCTAAGACAACTCACTAGATCGACATTTTCTAAATTTTCTCTGTATCAGAATAAGGGCAATTTAATTCAACATCATCATCTTCGCCCCCACACGACCTCGAAGTTTGTTTATTCTAATCGCTTAGCAAACATTCAATTGTTTGAGAATAAAGTTAATTTCATCCCTCATCATCAGTTTCGCTCTCGAAGTTGTTTTATTCTCAGGCAGATGACTACATCGACGTTTTCCAAATATTCTCTGTTGTTTGAGAATAAATACAATTTCATTCACCACAGTCATCTTCACCCCTTCACGCCCTGAAAGTTTGTTTATTCTAAGACATCTGTACAGTTCGTCGCTGTTGCGTTGAGAGTTGCGCTGGCTGGCAGGTGTTGGCGGCGGAGGTGGGCGAGGCGACGGCGGCGGCGGCGCTGGCGGCGTCGGGCGGCTGGAAGGGGCGGTCGGAGCAGACGGCGACGCTGGCGCAGAGGGCGTCGGAGATGCAGGAGCAGCTGCAGCAGCTGCGGCAAGGTGCGAAGTAGAGGAAGAGCAAGGTGCTAGTCGCCCCGGTTACCTGCGACGGGAGCACCACACCTTCACACCACTTAGGGCCAATTCTTTGTACTATATCACTAATACTAGTTAGTTAATGTCTTATTTTACGTGGCAAGTCTCCGGCCAACAGGTCCGCTCTTCCGTCTGACCACGCTACCACGGTCCTTTTACCATCTAGCTGAGAAAGAAGTTATCAACTCGGGCGACGAAAAAGGCGATTTGAATTTCGTTCAGAAGCTTCTTTTAGACCTGAGTATCTTTTACATGCGTGTTTACACTTCATGGGACAGCCGGCTTTACTTCCCCTCCGAAGAAGGCGTACGAAACATTTTTTCACTATTAAAAACGGTTTTGATTACGTTTCAACCCGCAAACTTCGGTGCAATACTTCGGTGATACATCAAACCCACAACGATGTATTTGCAGCGATATACGTAGTATAGAGAAAGTATTGTAATGCTGCGCCAAATATTTTTTTCCACAGAAAAACTAGTTTTGTGGCTCAATGATAGTGTAAGAGCTAGTTTTCTTGCTTTATTATGTAATAAATTACTTTCTCTAATACGTTGCGTTGTCGGGAACCACATTTTGTGACTATTTTTGGATTAAAGTTTGTCCTCGTATACCTCCAGTAATCTTTAGATAACTTAAAAGAATGACGCAGGACACATTTTTGTTGAATTCCTTGACTTTTCGAAAGCTGCAAAATTCAAATTGTTTCGACATCTTTCTATAGCTTCAATAATGAACGTAGACATTTCCTTAATCAATAAATTGTTCATATTCTAAAATATGAGTAGTGTTCGCGAAATACTGCATGAAATTTATACAATTTTTAAATACTTATTTTCTCAAAAACGGCTTCAAAGGATTTCTTTAAATTTTCTCTTCATATGTATCAAAATTCGGAAAAAAGTAGTATTACTTCCGTTTCCAGCGAACTTATGTATTTCAAAATTTGCAAACATTTAATATTACAAAACTACAAATTTGGGGATAAAGAAGCTTGTCTTCAATAACATATCTTTTAAAAATCAGATATTAAAAAATGAAGTACAGTTATACGAAAAATGAGTAATTATCGCGTAATTTCCGATAAAAACTAACGCAAAATATAAAAAATCTCTTGCCTATTTGTGCACGTCTGGAACAAAGGATGCGTAAGAGGAACACAGGTTTCATTTTCATTGAGTTCTCAGAATTTTCGTGAATTACTTAGGTAAGAAATACTGCGAGAAAGTATGCGATATTGTAGCACCACAAGTGTCCTTTATCAAGCTATCCCGTTTTTCTTTCCAGAGTGCATGCAGATGAGGCAGCAGCTGAAGGAATCCAGCTCGACAGAGGACGAGCAGCTCCTGCGGCCGGTGACCCAGGTGGCGGTGACCCCGAGGGAGGTGTCCCCACCAGTCGCCAGCCTAAGTAAGCGTTCCTGATCATCGATGATCAAAATTAAAGCATCGATGTGTCATAGCGGGTTATTCGACCTGACTACAAAGAACGACGACGACTTGAACTTTGTTGTCCAATAAACGTATTGAAATGTGCTTTGTTATTGATGAGACCCGGTGAAGTCTGTTCTTGCGTCAATAAATCCTGTGGACATGGAATCTTGTGACAATAAACCGGGAGGACCATCCCTGTAATATTGATGAAACCTAACGACTTGTGTTTGGATGCCAATGCAATCATTTTGATGTCTGGAATTGTGTGGAAGAAATCTAATGGAGTGTGCTTGGGTGACATTAACACTCATGCCCGTGTGCTCTGGTGCCGATTAACTCTGTTGAAGTGTGCTGTGGTGGCGATGAAGGCTCTCGGTGTGTGCTCTGTACCGATCCGTCGCCAGGCACACTGCTGACCGGGTTCGACGGCGAAAAAACGTCCAACTTATACTCTGGGGTCGATTAATCCGGTTGATTTGTTCTCCGATGCCGGTGAGATCTAACAATCATCCTTCCGGTGTTGACGAAACTTGTAGATTTGAGCAATGGTGGCAGTGCAAACTGCTGAAGTGTGATTTCGTGTCGATACGCCTCGAAGTGTGTTCTGACATCAATGAAACACATGGACATATGCTCTGTTGCCGATTCACTCTGCTCAATCGTGACAATGAAGCAGGTCGGAGTGTTCTGTTGAACCATGAAGCCAGACACTAGAGCGTGCTTGATGCGGAGACGGGTGCGGAGTAAGGATGCCCTAAAACACGAAAAAATCAATGAAATCAGGTGCGTTCCGGTGATGATAGTCCAGATCTGTTGCCAGACATCCTGGTGAACTGCATGACACGGACGAGGGGGTGGAGCGTCCCAAAACAGGAATCAATGAATCAACCTGGTGATGATAGTCCGGAAAAGACTCCAGTAATCCTGACGCGTGTTTCTGGGCGGGAGCGGGCCACCCAGAAACACGAACTAATCAATGATACAACTAAGAGTTATGAGGTGATGATAGTCCGTATCTGCCACCAGGCACTCTCCTGAGCGTTTCTGATGCGGGTGCGGTGACGGATTCCCCGCAAACACGAAACAATCAATTAACGGAGTGTGCTCTGGGGATGGTAGTTATACTACATCGCAAGGCACCTTTCTGGGGATGCCTAAAGCGGGGCGCACGGAAACACGAAACGAAATATTTCAAATCAATGAATCAATCAAATGTGCTCTGGTGATGAAAGTGATTATGGCTCAACTTGCTGAGCGTGCCTGACGAGGGGTCAAGTGAAGAGGGAGGGTAGAAACTCGAAACAATCGACGAGTCAACCAAGTGTGCTTTTGTGATGGTGGTTCTTATGAGTCCAGGTACTCTGCTGAGCGTGTCTGACGAGGTCCAAGTGCAGAGGGAGTGTAGAAACTCGAAACAATCAACGAATCAACAGCGTGGGTATTGGTAGTTCTCATGGCTGCAGGCACCCTGATGAGGGTGCCTGAGAAGGGGCCGGGTACTGAGGGAGTGTAGAAACTGGAAACAATCGACGAATCAACCAAGTGTGCTCTGGTGATGGTGGTTCTCATGGCTGCAGGCACCCTGCTGAGCGTGCCCGACGCGGGCGGGGCGGCGGGCGCGGGCGGAGGCGCGGGCGGTGGCGCGGGGGCGGTGGTGGCGCGCGCGGCGGTGGAGCGTCGCGCGGCGGCGGAGGCGGCGGCGCGGGAGGCGCGCGCGGCGGCGGAGGCGGCGGACTGGCAGGCGGACCTGCACCGCGCGCACAACGTGGCGCTGGAGGCCAACGGCCACGCCCTGCGCGAGCGCGTGGCGCAACTGCTGGCCAAGGCGCAGCACGACAAGCAGCTGGTGACGCCGCACGCGCGCCGGACTCTGCGCATCTGTGTGTGTGTGTGTGTGGATGTGTACTACACGCGCACGTTTTCGTGATATTCCACAGCGGGGGGGGGAGAGGAGGGCTCTGTGGGCATGAACTTAACCCACTCGCCGAAGCGTGACACGTGAAATGCTACGATAGTTTTAAAAGTTACGAGATGGTTGTTGTCAGCAATGTAAATTGGTACGTGCCGTTCCGAATCGAACCTGAGTATCTCAACGTGCCGTGCTATTCAGCGCAGGGCGAGGACTAGGGAGCTCGTGTATTTAGAAAACGGGCGCGAGTAATACGCTGTTAGTGATTCCGGGCGCGTCATCTACCATGGTATTTAGTTCCTTAAGTGTAGTGCATGTTTTGATGTGGTAGTGTGGCGAGACCTACCGCCGACCTACCGTTTTCTAGCGTGGTTTTCCACAACCACAGGTATCTATCACCACCGGCGCAGTGCTCCAGCCTGCTCTAAGCTTCCCACCGATCTCCCGGCCTGCGTGATAGTGTAGAGCATGTTACTGCGTCTGTAAGTAAAGGGTGAGGATAGGACAAGGGAGAGGAAGAAAGATTGCGCGCGGTCTGTTAGGGTTCTGCTCCGGCATTCGCCTGGTGTTGATCGGAGAAAACCACGGATAACTACCGATCAGAGCAGCCGGCCGCTTGAATTCTCCTCCAGACAGCGACTGCATTCGACCTAGCTACCTAACTAGTGTCGAAAATCCTGCCACAGTTGGGGCTCCAACCTAGGACCTCCCGGTCAGAGGGACTGCAGTGACATCAGTTGATGCCGTGAGCCATCTCTCCCAGTCTGGGTACGGATGTGGTTGTGTTGAGTGTGTGGGAGTGTGTTGAAATATATGTGTGTGGGAGTGAGGAATGTGTTGTTGCTGCCCATCAGTGCGGTGTGGGTGGGTCGGTGTATTTTGTATTCGTGGCTGGAAAGGATGGTGGCTGCTTGTGCTGTATCTTGTAGGTGATTTGTGGTTGAGTGGCTTGTGGATGAACATTATTGAATGAGTTGTATATTGTGTTGTGTGTTGAATGGTTTTTGTGTTTTTATAGAATGGTGTGAGTTGGTGAATGAGTGTACGTGCGGGTGTACGGTTTCCTTGTCGGGGGAGTGTTCATGTGTGTGGATGAGAGTGTGTGGAAGAACCGGGGTTCCAGAAAAAGGGAAATGGTATGAGTGTGTGTATGTGTGTGTGGGTGTGGATGTGAAGAGACCAAGAAAGAGTGTCTGGGTGTGTAAAAGACGTGAAAGGAGAGAGAAAAGCTTGTGTGTAAGAAGGAGAGTACTTGAGGTGATGAAATAAAGAAGGGGAAGCTGTGATAAATGGATATTCAGAGTGTCTGAAAATACGTTTTGCAAACGTCTATAGAATGTCGTGGGGTGCATTTTGCCTATTAACATACAATGGGAAGTTGGATAAAACACTTGTGCATTTAAATGCGTTAGATTTTTCCCTAATTTTCAGGCAATCCCGTATGCACAAATGTTTGGAAAGTACATGAACTGCCCTTGACTGGGTCCGAACGTGACCTGACGAACACCTGTTGGTGATTCGGAATGCCTAAAAAGTCTCCATGGATGCCTATAACTTTGTTATAGGTAGTTTCCAACTATATGTTCTGTGGCAAAACGTGAACATTTTGCGAGAGTGTGAACAACAATGGCGTGTGTCTATGTATGTGTGTGTGTGCGCGCGTGTGAGAGAGAGAGAGAGAGAGAGAGAGAGAGAGAGAGAGAGAGAGAGAGAGAGAGAGAGAGAGAGAGAGAGAGAAAGAGAAAGCAGACACGCAGATGCATTCATAGGTGGATGGGGGCGTATTTTCTGCAAGAAATCACTGAGAAGAAATTATGTGTTTGGAAGTGTGTGGGAGAGAAGAAGAGGAGGTACGCGTGATGTACTTAAAGAGAGACATGTACCTCAAGAGACATCGATCGAAGATACAAAGACACAAGAGAATTACTGAGATATATTGTAGGAGGTCTTATTCTTTCTTATAAAATCTCAATATATTTTTGCCCCGCGATGGACATGCCATTATTGTGGATCGTATTCTCTCTATAATTTTATCACAATATATTTTAAATCACAATCTCTCTTATAATCAAATCCACTATATTTTCCCTCATGTCCTTTTTAAGTCCTTTCTTCGTTTTCTTCATCTTCTTCTTGCCGTTTTCTTAACCGCTACTTCGGTCTTCCAGCGCCTAATCTTCTTCTCCAGTCTTCCTGGTTCTTCCAGGAATCAGGAGGCAATTTCCACTTCTCGATTATCTTTCTGATCTGGTTGTTCCATCCTGGTCTTGGTCTGCCTCGTTTTCTCCTTTTACTTGGTTGCCATTCTAAGGATCTTCTGGGGAGTCTTTTCTCGTCCATTCGCTTTACATGTCCAAACCAAGTGAGTTCTTTCTTTTCATTTTCATCTATCATGTTTCAGATTCATTATTTCCTTAAACTGTTCATTCCTAATTCTTTCCCTTCTAGATATTGCTGCAGCTGTTCTGAGGAAATCCATTTCCAAAGCTCTCAATTTTCTTTTCTCTTGTTATAGAAGCTGCTATATTTCTGTTCCATACAATGTAACACTTTCAATAATACATTTATATATGTTAATTTTCGTTTTCCTGCTTATATTTGTATCCCAGATAACTGCATTCAGGGCTCCTAAAATTTTTCTTCCGTTAATAAGTCGGGTTTCACATTCCTTTCCATAAAAACCCTGTTTTCCTATTGTTGTTCCCAAGAACTTTATGTCCTCTGTTGTTCTTATTATGTATCCCGTTTCCACAGTCAATACGTCATGTGTACTGCCTAGAGTCCAGTATACTGTTTTTTCTAGATTAAGGCTTAGTCCCCATTTCTAATAATCTTCTATTTTCTTCCTAGTCATATATTCAATATCTTCTTGTTCTTGCTACATCAGCACATGATCATCAGCGAACTGTAGGGTATATAGTGTTATATTATCATCAAGTGGTATTCCCATCCCAGCACATTTTCTTTTCCATACCTGCATTAACATACGTTTTAAAGAGGGTAGGTGACAAACAGCATCCTTGCCGTAGTCCTTTTGATATAGGAAATGTTTGGGTCATCTGTTTTCAATAATTTCTTCACCGCATTTATTAAGATTTTATTTACAATACTTTTGTTCGTAACTTTCCATACATTTATTACTGGCACACTATCACACGCCTTTGCTATATCAAGGAAGACCATGTGATGTTTCCAAGTCCCTTTTTCACTTATTGTATAAACTTTCCTTTGCTAAGATTATTCCAGCAGTCTTGGCGTTGTGACGAGATCAGCGACTATTCCATAATTCCATACTGGAGCTCTTCATATTACCACACTGAATTTAGCTTTTACGTTTTGCTACCATTCGCGACCTGAATATTCCATGAATATTACTATTTTATCGCTAATCAGTTATATTTCATTTCCTTCCATACTCTCTGATAACCGCGGACCACATGTATATTTTCTATCTCACACGAACTAACAACAAAATATTTTTACATCACGCCCTGACGGCTATCGATCCTCACGCTACAAAATCCAACATGGTTCTATTCAAAAGTGTTCGTTTCCACCTACGATCTGTCTTAACCAGTTCACTTGTTTGATTGTTATTACTTTGAATCGATGCGCTCTTGTCGCCCACACAAAATGCATCTAGTGTCTCTTGTCTCAAATCAACAATGTCCCAAGTTATTAATACGCTCTGTTTTCGAAGAAAAAAAATTAAATGTCCAAAATTTATTTAATCCATATAATATTTGCATTTTTTGAAGCCTTGCAATCTCTAACACTCATTTTAATTTGTGTCTTTGTGCAATTTCTTATATTTCACTTATTATATGGCATTAATGTTTTGATTTTCGAATACAGAGGTAAGGTATTTTCAATTCCCTCAATATTGAGAAAAGCTGAGAGCCTTAGAAACAAAGATTGAGGGACAGAGAAACAATGTGTGGGACCTTGAAAAATGAATGAAAAAAGGAGCTTAATGAGTGTGAAGTCGTCGGCATGAGATGGACTAAGGCAGGCAGGAAAATGAGACAGAAAACTACAGGAAGAGCAAATTATGATTCATTGACTTTGAAGCTGTTCTAATAAAACGGTTTCACTCCTACTGAATTCAATATTAATTATCTGTGTGTGCGTGCAAGCGTTGATGATTTGGTTCCACATATGCAATGCAAAGATAGTTTAAAGAGTCTAACGGGCCTGTTACAAACGCGCAGGCGCAAGCTGTCACCGAACAAGTGAACGCCGCCGAGACGCAAGTGCGCAGCCGCGAGAGAAAGCTGGAGCTCATCTCTGAGAACTTCGCTCAGGAGCGACGCATGCTACAGCAGCAGCTGGTCAGGGTGAGTAAAAGATAAAAATAAACAAATGAATAAACACACACATAAATAAATACATGCATAAATAAACACGTACATACATAAATACATTAATATATTCATAAATACATACATAAATACATACATACATAAATACATACATACATAAATACATATATACATAAATACATACATACATAAATACATACATACATAAATACATACATACATAAATACATACATACATAAATAAATACAACAATAAACAAATACACATATACACAAGTACATAAATAAATAAAGTTGGCTTCGGTTATAGTGAATATCTGGCGACTAACACTTTTGGTTCACTCTATCCGATGATGCCAAAATTAAATTGAATATCTCGACAGTGATTATTTTTATTAATACAAAGATACAGCAAAATACATTAACAACAAATGAAAATTTCAATATAGTTATTTCACTTTAAAAAAAAGAAAGACTTTTAATAGTTTGCTTTGTACATTTTTTATTTGTAATTTCTCTAGATCTTTCTTCATTTTGTGCTTTCTCCGTTCTTGGTTTTGCCTTGTCCGCTGTCTCTAAGTATCGTAATGCAGCCTTAACACTTTTCAATGCCGCTTGTACTGCTGGAACACCGTGACACTTTCCAAGGCCCTTTTAACCACCTGATAACATACGAGATCCTTTCGGTAGCGGCATGGCGCAAGCTGCTAATTGAACTGATCGCTCAATGAAACTTTCCGGCTGCGCTATCTCCACCTCAGGGGAGACTTCTTGGATTATGACCTTTTTTTTGAAGCAGCTTAACTTCGGAATTTGTGGCTCTGAGGCGATATTTTTTTCCAGAAGGGAATTAATTTCCAGGTATTTCGTACGTTCACTACAGCCGATATTCAATGTTCATTGTAAATTCAGTCGACTGTAAATAATAAAAAACAAATAATGCAAAACCCAAATAAGTAAATAAATAATAAAAATATTAAAATAAGTAAATAAACATATATATGTATTTGGCATTTTGGGGTCAGATAATAAATACCTACATATGCTTATTCATCCTATTTTTGCCAGCTAGTGGTGTTCCCAACAGGCCTGGGTCCTGTTTTTAAATTTTGTCCTCACCTGGGGGTAGGGTAGATATGTAGCGAGCATGTCGGATTCCCTTCACCGTATCTAGTATACTTGGCGTGCCTCTTTCATTTCTTATTCTCATACATTCTTCTTTTCAACTTTCTCTACAACTTTCATTTCATGTTACGATTTTACTGAATGTTCAATGTTCCCGCAACAGCGTATGCATACGTGAATCGCAATAGCTTGATCGGCCATAAATTCAGCTGCAGCTATATTGGCACTCACCAAGAGTAGCCGTCCGTTGGCCTCTCTCTTGAGATAATTTAAATACGAACACTTTAATTCAAACAAAAATGAAGTACTATATTATTTGTGAATTCATCTAATCAGAATCAGTCAGAAAATGTTACGTTTTTCATTTCTGCGGATATCTTGTTCCTTGTTTGAGAACCACCGATTAACTTTTGCTGGAGTACTTTCCCCAACATTTTGCAAGATTCCAATATCTTGAAGTCGCTACTATTTGTGTTTTAAAACCAGAAAGACCCGTTAATATTCCCGGCCCATATTTAGGCGTCCAATTAGCGAACTCAGCAGTCTTCAACACACTCGCATCAATGGAAACCGACGCTACATCTCTCAATTGTCCAATTTCTCCTTTTTTATACCATCACCCTAATTTTTTCCTCTTCTTCTCTTCTTTGTCTTTCGCTCATACTTTTGTACCTATTTTTATGAGACGTGGCGATTTTAATGTGGCAGCGATTGCTGCAATGTGAAATCAAACAAGTTTGTAATCTAATTGACGATTAGAATAGAAGAATGAGCGTATCGCTGAGTTTCATCAGACATGCAAGTGCGATATTTTGAACATTTTTAAACAGATTTGTTTTCGATCGGAATTTATTTCTTTTGGAACGATAATATTCCATCACAAAACTGTTACACACATCAGTGTTTTTACTGAATGTGTTACATTTGCACTGTTTAATCAAGTTCCCAGGTTAATCAAGTGCCGTAGTAAATAATTGTGCGCGGACCAAATAAAAGTTCGTCCTCCGTATTCGAATGTCCTCTAGTATTTTTGGCAGAGTGTGAGAAAAATTCGCATGAGAGTTACAAGCGAAATTCAAACATCAGTGGGGAATTGAATCTACCTAAAAGATAATTACGATAATGGTCATTAACAGATAATATAGTAAAGTTTAATAACTTTTACTCAACTCCACTGTTCATTCAAGATCATAATATGATATAAATTACAAATTTCTTAAATTTCTGCAAAATATTCAACAAAACTATTTACATAAATGAGACGAATTAAAGGAGAAGCTATTAACAATAAAATTAATTTCGATTTCTTATGTCTCATTGCTTAATTTGGCTTAATTAATTTAGTATTAAAAGACTAAATAGTACTTATGATACCTGCCATTCACAGATAAAACAATAGTTATCAAGTTTCTTCTGGAGAAGACTATCAGGCTTGGACAGTGTCAACATTAGTTTCTCAAATGAAAATGTATTTCAAGCTGCAAACTGTAAACTGAAAACAAATTTCGTATATTACACTTTAAAATTCAAATTCACACATTATACGTTAAGAATATTTCTACTTCAGTGATATATTCTTATGATTTCAGTCAAAATCTGTGGCAGCGCATCTTCAAGGCGTTCTGGCAGAGAAAGAAAAGGTTCTGAAAGACCTTAGTGGTTGTTCGCGAGAGATGTAAGCCTCCTATTTCATTATGACTTTTAACAAAGTTTTAAATGTTATGACAACCTGGCCTTTAGATACATTACTATTTTAATGCTCTGCAGTTACTGTGGAAATACCACATATTTTGATTCGTTGTATTATTTACGTTTTGTAGTCATACACAATGCAAAATACAATTTATATAAATCAAAACGTAAAAATGTTATAATGCTCTACTAGTGCTAATACTTTGCGTAACAAATATCAGTAAGATTTTAAAGCTTACTTCCTATGATGGTCAGTAATAGTATAAATGTATTTTGGCCTTCAACACATCTAAAATATATCATACATACTGTAATAAGAAAATTACAAATGATATTGATGTATAATCGTCTGTTAAATTATTTGTTAACATTGAAATCAAACTTAGAGTTATGAAGTGTGAGTGTGTGTGTGTGTGTGTGTGTGTGGGTGTGTGTGTTATGTGTACTCTGACACAATGGCCTTGTGAGATTAGGGCCTGCCATGGCGTCCCAATTTGTCGGTTATGAGGTACTTATGCTACCTCAGGTACTTACGGTAAGCAAGTCGACATCCCTTACACCATTTATTTGGCAGTCTCTACCTGAGACTCACTTTTACTTCGTCACATAGCTATGTGAACAGGGACATTGGAGTGAAAAGCAGCAACATAATTGAAATGTAATGTGCTAGAATTGTCAATATTAATAAGTATTATTGAAAATGATGTTGAAATGAAATTAAAATATTAATGTGTTTGAAATGTAATGTGCTTAATTATTTGCACTAAAATGCAAAATAAGGCAAAAATAGTACAACGTTGTGTCAAAATATCTCAGTTTCAAATGTTGCTGTTATTTATGCATAAAACGTGTTATTCAAAAGAAAAGTATTGAAGGAAATCCCTTTCGGCTCTTTTCTCTCCCTAAATATAAAATAATTACACATTGGGAATTGGTTATTCCTCTTTATATGATAAAAGAAGTTAACTGATCGTCTGGATGCAGTTTAACTGGTATATATATATATATATATATATATATATATATATATATATATATATATATATATATATATATATCTGTTACATGTAAGACGTTTTGGAAATAACTTCTTTTTCATCCTTGCCATTTTTCCCCGTTTCTAAGGACAGCGCTAATGAGGGCGGGCTCATATTATTTTTACTTTTCCGCACATTCCAGTTTTACACTGATTTGCCGATGATTTTACGGGATTTTACAGCACATTACACATATTTAAGACATACAATCACGAAACACACTTAACCATGCCCAAGGCGGGATTCGAACCCACGATCCTTCGGTCCGAGACCGCCACGGCACTACTGCCATAGCGATCTCGGCTTCCCGGATCGGCTTACTTTTCGGAAAACACTGATTTCCTAAAAGTCGTACAGGTATTAATCGCGCAACTTTTCTTTAACGATGACCTTGCACAATAAACAGTTGCAGGTAAAGCAAGCAGTGAGCACTGATGACGACATTCCACACACATCTTCACTGGCGCGAAATATATAAACAATTTTCTGGTGAAAACTGTCCGTGATTTTCTTCAAAAAAATCTATAGAAATGTCCGAAGCATTGAAGATCCATCACAGGAGATACGTTGAACTCCTGAGAAAGTTGCGAAGACGTGACTGATTCTTCAGAGATTGGTTTTGCTTCATGAAATCTAGTGGCCGATTTCATAACTAATACCCCCCCCACCCCCACTCTACCAGCATTTCTTCAATCTTTCGTTCAAGAAACGTTGCGCGAGTAATAACAGATATGTAATATATGAAATAAACATAACTCTTTATTTGAATGTTTTGTTCTTAGCGATGAAAGAGAGAGCGCGCGACTTCGAGCTAAAAACCGAGGAAATGTGAGTTCTGCCACGCGAGCTCGCGAGGACCGGGTAAGTACGTATTCTGAATATTATGCGAAGGTTACAAGGAAAAGACCGTTTCGAACGATGTTTATCTAAATCGGACGTGTAATTAATGCGTAATAGCGAATACTTGCAGTATAGAACATGTCTTACTGGTTTATTAATAACATTTATTTTCTTAGAGAAAAGAACCGTAATTTTAAATATTTCGACTTTTTTTGCAATATTTTATGCTATCTTTCTTTTCTAATGTAATGCACCAAAAAGTTTAATGAAAATACTGATTTTTAATAAAAATGATACACTAGTGTAAAACACGCGTGAAGAACATTATTTGGTTGAAAATTTATTAGGGCCGTGAGAAGTTCTCCAATTTCAAGGTCAAGAACGTACTCCTCCTTCGCATAATTTTCGCAGTTGGATGAAAAACAACCTAAAAGATATGACAAATCGTCACCGTACATAAATTTATAAATTCACTCACTCCCCATTTCACGTAGGTACCAGTAAATTAAATTTAACAGACTAGGCGAAAATTAATCTCAACTCTTCAGGGGTCGCGTGGATTACTACTGTAATCCAACCTTAGTCATTCTTCTTTAATTCATACAGCGATGGTTGACAAACGTTTGGCATGGACTTTTCAGCACGGGCCGTAGAAGGCCCCAGCTATTGAATTATAGCGAAATATGACTCGAGAGATAACTGATTCGCGAGCGATAAGCACCGGAAACAGCTTGGATTACAAAAGTAGCCCGCGTGACCACTCGCTGTTCAATTTCTGACCTAAGTTGGCGTCGTGAATATCGCTTCAATAAATACTCCTGAGTGTTTATGCGAAGAACAAAAGTGGAGAAAGTTTGACTAGAAGGGGATTTCTAAAGGATCGTGCACCATCTTTTATGAAACCAGAAATGAAAAGGACGATCGAGAGAAAATCGTACAGTAGTAGAACAAATGGGATATTTCTACTGGGAATCCGAGAAGAGAACGAGGGTTCAGCAGTGTTCCCAAGAGGCAACTTGGGCGGAAGGTTGTTGTCTCTGTGGACTTCAACAAAACAAGAGCACTCGACAGTACAGCGTCCAGTGGGTGTGGCACAGAAAGAAAATCTGTGAGATGTTCATCTGATGTTGACGTCGAAACATTTCAACAAGAATAATTTTGTCCAACTGCTTTATTTAATAATCGTAAAGCAATGTATATCAAATGCACAATACATAAAGAACAAAAGACCTTTCAAAAATAAAAATTTTCTCGCATATATTTAAGTATATATGTTTAAAGGCATGATTCATGCATTTTTCTGTAGCGTTTCATAGAATTCTAATAAATTTATTAGTATTTTCTAAAGTGTTCAGTGTTTTAGATACCATTTTTACAATTGTAATCCACCCGACCACTCGCGTTCCTATATTGCGTGCGACCACTGAAGGGTTAAGGATATCAGAATATACCAAACAACCTTAATAAATGTTTGATGTAGTAATTAGGCTACAACAAAGATTATTACAAATACTACTGTGGTAAATATTTAAATATGAGATATAGATATGCTATTTCTAATTTAATTTTATCAATTTTTTCGATTATATCCAAACTTCCCCATGCGATATTTAAACTCAGAATCCTTAGAGTCATCAAAAAAATTCTCTAATAAAATAGTCGAACTAAACGGATCAGCGAACTCTTAGGAATCATCACATCTGATTTAGTTCTTGTTACTGGGCCATGTTAGGTTGCTGAACATAGACGTGTAATTTTTCAACTGCTGTCAGTGGTGGCTTGTAGGGTAGTGCCAGTGTGGCATGGCACCACCAACAAAAAGGAAGAAAAATTAAATATTCACCACAAATATCTGTATAAAATATCGTTTCCCATTTTTTTCTCTTTAGTAATTCATTTCAACGAGCGCTTAGTCCTTCCATGCTCTGTCAATACTGTCTTCAAACACACAGAGCGTGATGCTATCTTTCGGCCTCCTCCCGAACCTCTGAGCCGCCTCTCTACTGATTGGCGCCGTCTATGCCCATGTATGAAGAAAGCTGTTTCGGTTTATAAGCGTCTCGTGTGGACGAGACGGTGCCATTTTCGAAGTGGCACAGTAGTTCACCATCTGTTCGATAGAGCACGCTAATGGCACCATCTTTACGGAGCAGACACTCTCTCTCTCTCTCTTTCTCTCTCTTTCTCTCTCTCGCTCTCTCTTTCTCGCTCTTCCTCTCTTTCTCTCTTTCTCTCTCTCTCGCTCTCTTTCTCGCTCTTCCTCTCTTTCTCTCTCTTTCTCTCTCTCTCGCTCTCTCTCTTTCTCTCTCTCTTTCTCTCTCTTTCTCTCTCTTTCTCTCTCTTTCTCTCTCTCTCGCTCTCTCTCGCTCTCTCTCTTTCTCACTCTTCCTCTCTTTCTCTCTCTTTCTCTCTCTTTCTCTCTCTCTCGCTCTCTCTCTTCCTCTCTTTCTCTCTCTTTCTCTTTCTTTCTCTCTCTTTCTCTCTCTCTCTCAGGAAGACCCCGATGCCCTGGTATTTCGTACATCTTTCCGTGTGTTTCGAACACGGCAAGAAGCGGCGAATGCCGTGGGCGTAAGGCTTCCCTTCATCTCCCCGTACCCTTCCTCAGCGAACTCAGGAAGCTGTGGCCTCTTGAGATTACTGTGGTTTTTCAGGCTTTCAGGCTGAGTACTTTTACTAGTTTTATTATTTTTAGTTTGTTTTCAGTTTAATCTTCATTTCAACTTAATAAATATGGTAACTATAAAATTAAATTTTGTTGCTCACGAATTTTATTTTACAAATTACTAAACCAGTTTTGAAACATCGCATTGATGGTTTCTGATCGATGTTTTATTAACATCAATGTTATAATTTTGAACATCGATGTTTTGTTATCGATCTCACTTCATTAACTGTCCTCACCAATAGAATTCCCTACCGGCGGCCACTGACTGATATTAATAACCGTCATTACGAACCGACCGTTATTCCCATAACAGTTATCGAAGAGAAGCCGTGTGTCGCGATATGGCATTCCGGCCCTCGCGACACGCTGCCGTCGGCAAGTGACCAGTTGTCACTTGCCGACGCCAGCGTTCCGAGGCTATAAAATGGCGAGGACTTCGCACCTCGCCCCTCTTATTACGCGTCAACCTGCCGAAGCCAGCCGTCGTCACGCCACCCGCTCCCAGGACGTAGGGTCCACTACGCGGGTAAGTCAATAAACTTATTTAAAAGATACTCTTTTTTCTTCCTGCACGAGTTGGTGGGGTCCTCCCTCTCCCCCTACAACTCGCGACAATGGTGTCAGGTGTGGGGTTTTTACGAACCCCCAATGATTATTTATAATTGATTCAAGCTCGCTTCATCTGATTTTTCACCTTTTTGAATTTTATGTTTTTTTTGTTTTGCTGTTCATGCACGGTGTGTCGTGCGCAGGCGCGCGCCGCCATGCTGCGCGTGGTGCTCAACGGGCGCAGCGCGGAGCGAGCGCGCCTGCAGCACCTGGTGGACCACCTGGACCGCCGCATGGCCGACAAGCAGCAGGAGCTGCACGCCACCAACGTAAGGCGGAACACCCTGTATCTCTCTGCGCGTCGTGTCAATTGCGATTGATTTGTCTTCTGATTCCGGGCGAGTCAACTTCTACGGTCGTTGGTCCCGTAAGCGTAGTGGTTTATTTTATTGTGGGAGGTGGCGGTGATCTTCTCCACCTGAATGGCGGTATCCGGCCCCCACCTAAATGTCGGCTAGCGGGGTTTTCCTTCAATCAGGTTTCTCCCATCACCGGATCACAGCTTCAGCCGCGACAAATTCCAACTGGTCTCATGTAATGTGTGGTAGTGTAGCGCGTGTACGTAAGTGTAAGAACGAGGTGAAGATAGGACAAGAAAGAGGAAGAAAAGATCGCGCGTGGTCCTTGTGTTAGGATATGGCTCCGGCATTCGTCTGGTGTTGATAAGGGAAACTATGGAAAACTACCGATCAGAGCAGCTGGCCGCTAGCACTATCCTCCGGATAGCGACTGAATTCGACCTAGCTGACAAGCTAGTGTCGAAAATCCAGTCACCGTCGTTGCCTCTCGGTTAGCGCCACTGCAGTGATATCATTCGATGTCCTGACCCCTTACTTACACGTACACGCTCAACACTACCGCCCTTGACAGGAAACCAGTGGGGAGCGTTGAGCGTGTCCCGGCTGGGGGGAGTGCCACGCTATGGGCGATACCTGGTTGAGGGAAATCCCCGCATGCCGATCTTCGGAGAAAGATTGCGGAGAAAGATATTCGTGACTTCCTGCGATGAAACTTACGGGACAAATGACCTTACCAGTTGACGTGCCCGGAATCACTAATCAATTTGTTGGTAATGGGCGGCCAAATTAATTTAAATTTGGCGCCACGCTTCGAACATATCAGTTTCGCTCTTTGAAGGCATTTAAGAAGAAACGATTTCAACATTTCAAACTTCCTGCCTTCGAGCTTTAGGCCAAAAATTGCGCGAATTCTTTCAGCCGATAAGCTACGTGAAACGTGTATTGGGCGCATGGAAAGTTTGATTCGGTACGTTGCCAAGCAATTTCCACCATATTACTGCAGTCTCCGTGACCTCAGACTTAAAAACGCGGCAGGAAAGAGGCGTGCATAAGCAGAAAGCCTTAAATTCGTAAGGAGAACGTTTATTTTCGTCCAGACAGAGGTAACCATGGCAATCTCTTCAATGCCCATTGATTGTTACGGCAAAGTAATAATCTTTGTCAATTATGTGTTGCTTTTTTCATAATTTTCTCGTCTGATGAGATCACAGAAGGCGATGCATAAATATTCTCGTCGCAATTTATGCTAATGTTCTCCCAATCATCTAAGCAATGTTTCGCAGCCTCAACAAATATAAAAAAATAAATTTTTCAAAAAAAAATCCATTCTTCTTTTTCTTCTTCCTTGACAAGATTTGAGAATCAATTGCCCGTTCCGAGACTCATAACTGCTCTGACCACGTCATTTTAAGTCTAGATACATATCTGTAGTCCTTATGGTTGTATAAGAGAGCTAACTTTGGTAGTCTATTTGGCTCCATCCTGTTTACATCTTGGAACCATTTATGTTGATAATTTTTAATCTCATTAATCAATACTTAACATTTACCATATGTCTTAGTTTGGAACTCTGTCCCTTAAGGTTAGACCCAATAGAGCTCTTAAGACATTCATCAGGAAAACCTCTAATATTCTTTCGTCAAATTAAAAAAAAAAAATCGAATCGCAAATGAGTGCGTTTGTTGCTGCGCATGCGCAGGAGGCGCTTCGGAGCGAGCGCCAGCGCACGGCCTCCTTGGAGACGGACATCGCGCGTCTGGAGCTGCAGCGCGGCGGCGGCGGTGGCGCGGGTGGCGGGGGCGGCGGCGGCGGGCGGCCGGCGGGGGGCGGGGGCGGGGGCAGCGGCCGCGACCGCACCGCCCCCGACGACTTCCGCTCACGGTCAGCGTCCTCAGCAATACATTCACAACTTCAGCTTTAAATAACACCCTGCACATTTTTTTTTAAATTCACGAGTAGTTTTCTCGTAATTTTGCATGGAATGTAGGCAATTTTAAAATTGTACATTATGAATCCATGATGTAATGATGGGTATTAATACCCGAGTGTGATATTACGATACGAGCGAGGAACGAGCGAGAATTCTACACGTCACACGAGTGTATTGCCATTGCATAGTCCATTGCATAGGGTTTCATACGGTACTTTTTCTACCACTTATCGAAACTTTTGTTAGTTAAACTTTTTTATTGAATCGTTTCGAGACAGTTGATATGCAGGGTTCAGTCAAGGCCACCTAAATGCCAGCCCCCTATCTTACCTTGCTAAAGGTGGGATTTATTTACCACTGCACTAGTCGTATATAATCAAAGTGAAATTACAAATACAATTTATTTTACATAATGGTCCACCTACAAATACTGACAATAAAAGAAATTAAAACTGACAAGTATAACATAGCATTAAATGCATTGCTAATTTACACAATTGAACGAAATCTTTCTTGAAACGATTCAGAGAATAATGTCAATACTTGGTTTATAAACCTCTCTGTGATAGGTTAAGAACCTGTATCATAATAAAATCTGTATCGTAATTAGTATCTTATGCAACGGGTTGAAGTCATTGAATTACATAATTTCGCAATGGGAGTAGAAAAAATTCTGGAAACCACCGTCAAAGATTTTATTTTTATTTTATCGATTAGAGAGCCTTGCCATCATAGGAACCATCAAAAGCTTATATTTTAAAACCACTATCAGTATTGACAAAGGAACAGCGAACAACCTAACTGAATATACAAACCAAGGAGTCAAACAAGGGTGCCCGATATCCCCGACCCTTTTTAATATATATATATATATATATATATATATATATATATATATATATATATATATATATATATATATATATCGATCATATTATTCAAGAATGGCAAAGTAAACTAACCACACATTTTAAAATAAGCAATACAATTTTAAACACTACTCTATTTGCAGATGACCAGGCCATTTTTAGTACTTCAGAAGACGACCTACAGAGAACTGCCCATTACTTCGAGTTAACAGGGAAAAATTATAACTTGAAGATATCAACCTCTAAAACGAAAACAATGGCATTCCAGGGGAAAAACCATATCAGATGTAAAGTAGTGATAAACGAAAAAAGTATTGTACAAGTAAACAACTTTAATTATTTAGGATTTAACCTCTCATACTGCGACAAAAAAGATATAAACATAAAGATCCAAAAATTCCATAAATTGTGCGGTACTATACGCAGAGCACTAAGACAAAAGACCAGACAAGACACCCAACTAAAATTTTACAAAACTATGGCAGTCCCAATGCTAACTTATGGATGCGAAAACTGGACAGTCAATAGGTCAGACAGAAGAAAGATCGAAGCGGCAGAAATGAGATTCCTGAGACCATTAGCAGGATATACACTACTAGATCATAAGAGAAATGAAGACATCAGAGGAGAACTACAGATCTCCAGCATACTGGAGAAGATCGACTCAACGAGGAAGAATTGGCTCGAACACCTAACCAGAATGCCACAAGAACGGCTTCCCAAGACTATCCTCGAATACAAACCAAAGGGGAAACGATCCAAAGGCAGACCCCACACAAGATGGAAAGAGACTCTCGAGAGCGGAACGGGCCACTAGGCCCAAACCTTGTTGCTGCTGCTGCTGCTGCTGATGATGATGATGAGAGAGCCTTGCGGCTAGACCCCTCGGTTCACGTGCAATTTTTATGAACTTTCTGAATTTTCGAAAATTGTCAATGTTATGAATAATGCGTGAAAGTATGTGCTGTTGTAGCGCAAATGTCTATGTCTTAGTATATATTGCAATAGTGAGTGTTCTTCCACACATACACTGGTATACATAACGACGCTCGTAAAATAACTCGAAATAACTGCAAGTTCTGTCGGAAAGAGCATTACACGCAGCAAATGGACAGAGAGGGATTTTATTGCAGAACGTCCAACTTTTTCACCAATGACTCATCAAATGTCCATTGTGAACCAACAAACTTAACATGATATGAAAATAAATTCCCCCAAAATAAATATTGCATTGAATTCCGTGAAGAATTGACTGAGCTAGTTTACACAGGAAACTCATAACTCGTAGCACAGGAAATTCATAAAATGAAGTTGCAGCTAATTTGAGTCTTAGACAGAAATTTAGTATTCCCCTCAGACGCCGCGCCGCACCTTGCGGCTAGTTCCCGCTCCCCCCTTCTGGGCTGAACCCGGGGGCTGGATGCGGTGCAGAGAGTATGTAGAGTAGTCGCGGTGCCAATGCAACCAGAGACCCTACACTGAAGCATAGGGCCAAAGAGTAAACGTAATAAAAAAAACTTAAGCAAGTGAATGATGCACTGTCTGGATGAGCACGAGACGCTGCAGAGAACGCTAGTTGGGCACTCTTAGATTTCAAAAAAATGATTTCATCGGCATTCCTTCAATATTTTGAATATTGAATGTCATTAAAATGAAAATGTATTTTCTTATATGCGATATTTTGAACTCTACCCCTAAAGGTTCTACTTCACGCATTAGGTGACTGTATTTCGTGCGTTGGTCGTGCCGATAGATGACGCTTGATCACGACCGTATCCAGCACTGCTAATCGGTCGCGATCATGCGAGATCTTGCGGCACGACGCGAAAAACGGTGACATAATAACACCGTGAAGTAGGGCATTGAGAGGCAGAGTTAGAAAAAAATCTCAATATAAGATATGCGCATTATAAGTATTTTTTTATTATATGGGGGCTGTGCAACGTAAGAACGAACCGGCAACGTACTAGAATACTGGTTTATAAACGACGTATTTGAGGCGATGAACCGGGGCTGGTGGCTTAGGACATCAATGGATGTCACTGATCCGCCTCTGACCTGGAAGTCCTAGGTTCGAGACCCGACGGTGGAAGGATTTTTCCACACTATGTAGATAGCTAGGTCGAATTCAGTGTGTGATTGGAGGAGAATTCTAGAGGACTGCTACTAACTGATAGGTTGTCGCCTGAGGTCAGGATCGAGGAGCAAAATATCATCTAAATCTCTCAAGGAAAAAACACCATCAACCAACCATCACCACTTACGGGACTAATGACCTTAGCAGTTGACGCGCTCCGCATCACAATCAATCAATCATTGAGGCAGTGTATTAAAAACATCGATGCTTGGATTTTGATCATGGTTATTTTGTATCATCGTCGTTTTGTTGTTTAGATTTAGATTTATTTAGTTAAAAAACATTAAAAACTGTATGCGACGTATGGAGGAGAAGATCATCTGCCCACGTTTTCTTGAGTTCCAGGGTCCCTTCCCATCATTTTAACTATAATTAGTTGAAAGATGAGTAAAAGTTAAAGATAAATAAATAAAAATAAAATTAAAAAAACGCGAGATTAGATATATTTGAAAACAAACTAGACATTTTTGCATCGGTAAACGAATTGCAGATATGATTTTTTTCTGCACTGCTAAAAAAATAGTAACACGCCTTTACCTCTACTCTTATCACTACAAGCAAAAGGAGAGTTCAACAAAACGTGCGCATAGTGAAGCTACATTTACGTCCAGAAGCAAAGCAAGGGTCCATCTGACCATTTGCTCCACGGATAAGGGAAACTGAACAAAAAACTGATCGAGATGGGGTCGACTTGTTGTTGTCGTCGACTGAAGCGACGCGTTCTGATAATGACCTTGGACGTTGTAGCGCCCTGAATCACCCACTCAATCAATCACGCAGGCAAAAGTATTAAAAAACAACATGGGCGTTTTGATTTCGAAGAAGGCGTTTCGTTGAGTGAGAAGACGTTCAGTTGAGTGACGCGGCGCGTGCGGGGGCGTTGGCAGGCTGTACCTGATGGAGGAGGAGAACGAGGCCCTGCGCGCGCGCCTCGAGCGGCTGTTCGCGGAACGCGACGACGAGCTGCGCACCTACGCCGCCATCTTGGACCCCAAGAAGGCGCTCGCCACGCCCACGCGCGCCGCCAGCTCCACCGGCTGCTCCGCCGGCCCCGCCCCCGCCCCCGCCCAAGGACACCGCAGGTGGGGCCTCCTCGGGGAGGGAAGAAGAATAATACAAGTCTGAGAATTTAATTGGCTGTCCGGGTGACGCCGCGTCCGTGGCAAAGGTGCCGCCCATGACAGAGGCAGCACCTTTGCCATGGACGCGGCGTCACCCGGACAGCCAATTAATACTGACACCGGCCGCGGAAGCCTACGCTCTCACAAGTCTGATAGTTGTACGTGGGCGGGCGGGCAAGCAAGTTCTGGACAGACAGACACGGGGGGGGGACGTGAGGGCAGGTTGCGAGTTGTAGGGAGGGATTGGGGATGTGAGTGAACTGTGACCCAAGTGAGTGAATCGATGCATCTCCGCAGAAACAGGGCGAATTGCAATATGAACCCGGGCGCGTGCCGTTGCTTTTCTAAAAAAGTGCAAACTCTTGGAGCGGAGAAGGTGTTTGTCTATGTGTCGCTAGGGATGGTCGGGAGGGAAGAAAAAAATTCACGACTGGGGGAGGTTTCACGTGTGCGGGTGGGCAGGAATTGCGGCGAGTTGCGGGTTGTAGGGATGGATTGGGTATGTGAGTGAACTGTGCCCCAATGAGTGAATCGACTCACTTCTGAAAGAAATAAAAAAAAAACAAAAAAAAAACATGGCGGATGACAATACGAACCCGGGCGCGTGACGTTGTTTTTCTAAAAAAGCGCAAACTCTTGGAGCGGAGAGGACGTTTGTCCACGCTTGTCGGAGTTCGTGTGGAAGTCGGGCTTCGAAGTACGGGGCTAACGGCACATCCTTAAGTGTTTTCTACGCGCTTTTATGCCAAAATGCGTGTATGCTGAACATAATGTCAACATTTTCTCCTCATTCTCGCATTCTTTCGCCGATCTCGCGACAATTCGTGGTGTGAGTATGATAAAGGATTCATATCCCGTTATATTGGATTGAGAATTAACACAGTAATATTCTGAAGTCGTAGGCTTCCGCGGCAAGAGTCATGTGGGTGATCTGGGCTGTCCGGGTGACGCCGCGTTGAAGGCTGTCTTGCCGACGTTTCGACCATTCTGTCATGGTCTTCCTCAGGGCTGGTATGACAGTAATATTCTGTTACTTTTTGTTTACTTGGAATTGAGAAAAGTCTCCATGTTTCAATACAACAAGAGAAGGCGTCTAGAAGCGACGGTTTGTGTAGAGAGGGGATTCCCCGACCACGTGCCTTCCCCGCAGGTCGTCGGGCTGTGAAGCGCGGGCGGAGCGCAGGAGCAAGCGGCCGTCCGCTTCCGTCGGTCGCCTCGGGCGGGGGCGCGGGGCCAGGGCGCGCCCCGTCAAGGAGACTTGACCACGTGAGCAGCGCACGCGGGCTCACGTGGAACCTGTGCGAGACTGCAGCTCACCAGTGTCACCACCAATGCGGAGGTCTTTTTCTTATCAATAAATTTTTTTTACCAAACGTTACCTATGTGTGTTTTTGTAATTTCTTTGTGTATCTTTTCGTAGTCGGGTTCAGGTTCCCGCTTCTTGGTTAATGATTGCTTGAGGGTTCTGCGCACTTAAACCGACATGGTCATTGGTTCGATCAGTGTAATGAATGGTTTTATACCGTGAAGCAGCGGTGGTCATTCCCTCTGGATTCATCCGCGGCGTCGTATACGTCAGCTCGCTGTGTTTTCCTCCTCCATATATCTCCTCCAGCGGAGCGCCGCCGCAGGTGAGTGCAGATCTCTAAGCTCCCGACTTGTGAGGTAATGTTATGCATGTAAATGTGTGTAAGTGATAAGATTAGGACAAAGAAACGGAAGGACAGATCGCGCGAGGTCCGAGTCCCAAGGATACAGCTCAGACATTAGCCTAGTTTTTTGATCGGAGAAACCACGGAAAACTAACCGATCACAGCAGCCAGCCGCTAGAATTCTCCCCTAGGGAGCGACTAAACCCGATCTAGCTATCTAGCTAATGTCAAATATCCTGCTACCGTCAGGAATTGAACCTAGGACGTTCCGGGCACAGTCACTGCCCACGTCTACTTTAAGTTGCGCGTATTTGTCTCTCTCCCTCTTTGAGCCTCCTTGCCGAGACTGGTCACAGCGGACTTTACAGTTTTCTTCTACCTCTCAAAGCTGGACTTGTCGCGGGCGGAACGACCTAGCTGAAGAAAAGAAAGAAAGAAAAAGATGGAAGCCTCAAGAGACTAGTCAGATTTAGGATATAGCACACTGTTCCTTCAGTTGTTTATGTTTCATCTAACGTTAATAGTATTTCAGAAAACATTCGTCTGTCAAACTTCCTTGCGGGTTGGGTGATTTATTTAGTGATTCTTGACGCGTGCGTCAACTACTATGGTCGTTAGGCCCGTAAGTGGAGTGCATGTGTTGGGATGTGGCGATGATCTTCTTCAGCTGGATGGTGAGATCCGGCGCCGACCTACAGTTGACTAACGGGGATTCTCTCAACCAGGTAACTCCCACCAGCGGGGCAACAACCCAGCCGCGACAAGCTCTAAGATACCGACACGTCTTCCCGCATGCAGTTAGTGTAGAGCGTGTAAGTGTAAGTACGTGTAAGTAAAGAGTGAGGAAAGGGCAAGGAAGAGGAAGGAGAGATCGCGCGCGGTTCGTGGTATGTTTGTTAGGGTACTGCTCCGGCATTCGTCTGGTGTTGATAGTTGAAAACACGAAAAACTACCGATCAGAGCTGCCGGCCGCTAGAATTTTCCCCCAGACAGCGGCAGAAGTCGCCCAGCTATCTGGCTAGTGTCGAAAATCCTGCCACCTGCGGGACTCGAACCTAAGACCTCCCAGTCAGAGGCAATACTGTGACATTAGTGGATGCGCTGAGACACCATTCCCGCGTGGAATTGGAACGAAAGACCGGGAATCGACCTACTTAGTTGCAGTTCAGCCGACTTGTTAGTCGTGTGTTTTGTTTCTAACTATTACGAATTACTCGTGTAAGTTCCTACTAAGGGCCGACGTGGATAGCCGAGGCCACTGAGCATCAAGGGCCGTGCCTACCTGTGCTCGAAGGGACCTGGGTGCGAATTTCGCCTCAGGTATGTATGTTTGAGTGTTCATGTTGTTCTTAGGTGCCCTTATCTTTAAAAAAACTTCCCAGACCTGATTAGAAATGCTTTACATTCATGAAGTCGCGGAGCGTGGTAAAGCAATTCAGCTTTCGACGCCGGTTAGCTTACACACACTACACACCTCTCTACATACATATAAACCTAATGTCATGGTGTGACAGGGGTGGCGAAACTATGAGACATTCTATAGGCGAGCAACTCGCTGAGAGGGATCGGGACTACTTACACCCTACAGGAAGAAGTTTCCTCAGGGCTTGGTGAGCAAGCGAAACACACACTTACAAGGTTTTCCTTCACCTAGTTTATTGTCTATAGCTAATATATGTGCACATGGTTAATGGAAAGCTTATGGCTTTACATGTTTAAATACAAATACAATGACCATTGGGTCGTTCTCCACTTTACCGCAGTGTCTGAATACATCAGCAGAGTGTGACCGTTCGTCACGAGAAGGCGGGGTGCGTGGGTCGCACCAACCAAGCGGTTCGATTCGTCAGAGGAGACGAGCTGAGCAGTTCGTAAGAACTTAGCAACTGAAGAGCTACACAGCCGCAGAGTCTCAGTGAATTTAAGAGAGCTTAAGCGTGTGTGTCAGTCCATTATATGGACTCGGGTCACGTGACAGCTGAGCCGTGCGCAAACATGGGCGAGGCCCACGTGCCGTGTGCAAAGGAGGAGCGTCATGGTGACCCCAAGGGATGGCCCACCACGAGCGTCCTGTTGATGGTTTCGCCCGTCCATGGGTTGGGTCTGCTGGCGCCAGTGTCGCACCGCAGACGTCCAGTTGAGGAGGGCGACTTTGCACACTGCGCACAACTTAGCTTTGCGTGACCCCTTATCATGGCCCATAATCAATAATGACTGTGACACTAAGAATATTAAGACAATATTCAATTCAAAATGTTTCCGTTTCTTTTTTTTTTGTATTTTGTGTGCACTGAAATTGCTAATTTGTATTGTGTTTTTGACAGAGTATTGTGTCTTGGCCTTAAGCCGCCATTCTGATTGAGGTTTACCTGGGTTTACTCAATCGCTTAAGGCGGATGCCGTGATGGTCCCTTCTTTGTAGTCCCTGGAATAAATGTATATATTGTTGGCTTACGGGTGGGAGATGATGGGTCGGGTTTTCAGGTCTTGGGAATATTCTAATTGATAAACAGTTTCGAAATTTCCATAATATCTACTTTTTTAGTAAGTAAATTGAACACAGACAAATAGCTGTATGGCAAGAATTTTTAAATAATTTATTAGGAAGATTTATTGAATCATTGAGTTTCTGTCTATTTTTTCATGTAATCCTCACAGACTCTTCTTCATTTCTCCCATCTTATGATTTTTCTTACCCTCTCAGCGAGAAATTCTTTACTTTGATCGCGAAGACAGATTATACTTTTTTATTACCTCTTCTTTGAACTTCATGCTACCCCAGAGTCCTTTGATCGGACCAAACAGATGTACATCTGAAAGGCCAATGCCAGGGCTGAAAGGAGGATGTAATAGGAGCTCTCAACCTACTTTGCCGAGAGTATTCAGCATCATTTGGAGTAGATCGAGCGGTCTGGAAGAAAAAGCACGCTTTTTCTCTGCCATTTCCAGTTCAAGAGATGCTTGACTTCGTTATCAATATTGTTTGAGTAGTGAAATCTATTGAGAGTTCGATGCTCTTCTTAGATATCACGAAAAATCGGACCAAGACATTAACGTGACATTACCAGCGGCTAGTTGAGTTTTGAATTGCTGACGGTTGGGCGACTATGGGTGTTTCCACTGGACGTTTTGATGCTAGCAATCCGGCTTAAAATGATGTATTTGAGTTCCCCCACAGGTTAAAATCCCGTCTCATTATCTATCGTCATCCAAATCAATTTTTGAATCAATTTTGAACTCTGTGCAAATGTGAAGTCTCTCATCTTTTTTATGAACGTTAATCTCTATTTGAATCTGACTTGCACCAATATGACTATGGTTATGAATAATGGAATGAGTTGTCAATACTTATTTGGAATTCTCAGCAATTTGTTCAACTGTAAGTCATCGATCTTCTCAGATACGTAAATCAAAAGGAGATACTAATGTTGAGGTCAGTAGTTACCGCACGCCCAGAGCAAAGTTAATCAGTAATGCTTTTGGGCCTCTCTTAAACACTTCCAACCATATGTAACAACTTGCACGGTTGCTTCAATGCCTAACCGTTACTGCCGCATCGCTTCACCACCCAAAACAGTATTTCTGACGATTGAGCAACATCTGAAAGTAAAAAAAAATCATGCAAACACTGTTTTTCAAAAGTACTTCCTTCAAGTGGACACGCCATCTTAATTAAGACTTAAGAGGTTATATTTACGAAAATATTAATCAAGCAAGTGAATAATGATTTCATTTTCCCAATTCTCACATACGTTTCAGTTTCTTGCATTAAAGGTTTCCTTCTATAACATGTTTGTTAAATATTTGCTGATCCACGTATGTGTATTGTGGCGTCACCAAATAATATTATAATAATTTTATATCGAAATAGCTTCCATCACAGTTAAGTAGGTAGCGGGACTGGGCTTTTGTTGCTAACGACCGTCCGGCCGCGCCCGCACATTGACAGCTGCCCGACCGACCGCTGAGGAGGGTGTCGCTTAGTAGCGGACACATTTATGGCCCGTCATATACACCTCACGCTGCCACCCTTCAAGGAGCCACCGGGCACTCAAGACAAGCAATACGCGCCCGCGCGCCCTTTTGCCACGCGCCCGCGCCAGCAATCTAAATTCCCAAAGGGGTATTTACTACTCAACAGTCGCCGGCTGCCGATCAGCCTCCGCTGACAAATTTTTGGCCCAGAAAAAAAACGCAACCGTTCGAACAAGTGTTCGGGCAGCTGCGAGAGAAGCTCCTGGAATCAGAGAGAGAGAGAGAGAGAGGGGGCCCGGGGGAGAAAGAAAGATCACCCTGGAAAATTCCGTAAACGGTGTATCCCGATTGGAGAACTTCAGAATTAAAACGAATTTAGTTTAGGCCTATGGGACGTCTCATCGTGAGGGAAGGGGCAGATCTGCAGGTTCGGAAACGTTTTGGGAGGGGGAAACGGAGGTAACGTGGACGCGAGATGTGCAGAGAAACTGCACTTTTGTCAGACTCTCGAATAAGCACTTTAATTCTCTCTAAATTACGCCTAAAGTCACTACTGAGAGAACATCATTCACATTAGAATTACCGCGAAGGAAACTTGGGCCGGAGATGGCGAGATCCCGCCTAACTTTCGCATAGTTGATCTGCATCCGCCGCCTAGTGCCATATCGGGCCCATTCAAGCCCGCACTAAACCACGACCAGCATCCGTGTGTGTGTTCAACTGACTGAGTCCGCCCAAGGTGACGACTCCGTCGCAACGCCACGCCGCCAGCTGAGGAGGAACACCCAGTGGGAGGTCGGTGACCTGAGACCGCCCGCCATCTTCGAATGAGGACCGCCATCCGGCCGATCTGCGGAGCCACCGCCAGCCAGTGGTGATTAATCCGGTATTTAACCGGAGTCGAACTATCTCCCGTAGTTATGACGCGGGGCTCCCTCGCAGGACTTTTGGCGAGAGACTAAGAGTGGCCGCGCTCAGGCCTTGTGTATTGTAGTTAAAATATGCATGATTTGTTAGCAATAAGTCATTAATGTTAGAGTTAAAAAATTTTTCCATTAACTGTTAAGATTATGAGCTCGTAACGTAAGGTTAGCAAGTAATCTGTGTCGCTCTCTTGTGACCTGTAACTTCCCTGGCAGCTCATGTTGCCAGGAATAAATTCAATTTCGTTAGAAACGATTCAATGGACTGATTTATGACCTCCCTTCACTTCCATCCATTCAGTTACAGGAACTGATCCTGGCGCCCGACATATCCCGATCGAGCGATCTCATTACAGTATAGAAACGTGTTATTCTCTAAACAAATTTTGTTCACTTTTGTTCGCAGTTGTGAGAGCTCATACTGCTTAACGGTTATACGCACACGTTTTAATATCTTAAGAATAATATGAGAAACTTGCCGGATGTTGGAGAAATATCTTGATCTTTCTAGAAGTGTAAAATTTATTAATTGATATTGTAACCGTCCCGTTGTGCCTCTATCTATTGTGACGTACCTGGTTGTCGGTACTTTCCACTGCAAATTAAAGATTATAAAGGACGGGTGTCTTGCTCGTGAATGGGTCTCCTGAAGGAATCGATAATGCATTGGATAATCGAGGTAATCAGTTTGAATCAGCACAAATACAATTTATTCATGAACTAATGTAATATACACCTGATCAAATACACAAATGTTCTCTGCCCTGGTACCAAGGATCTATTTACCATCTGATTTTATCATATGTGGGGCCCCTATGAATACCTCTTTGTAGTCGCTGCTCGTCTACGGCGACAGCGGCCGGCGGCCTTCACCGCAGCCCGGCGCCCCCCGGGCGGTTGATGTTGCAAGCACGTGCCTCGTCGGCCTGCGATGGCGGCGACGAGAGTTCCTCGGCTCCAGCCCTTGGTGTTTCCGCGTGCAGTTCACTCACGCACACACGGCATCTTGGTGATGTCCATATCGTTCCGGCGGAGTGCTCGAATTATGTTTCCGCACCGTTTCTTGATTACTATTCACTTTCCTATCGTAACTGCGGCGCACGTGGTCACTACTCGCACCGGCATCGATTACACTACGCACAGTTTTATTGTTCCTTTCACTGTGCTTGATGGCATATACACGATCAATAGTTTTCTACAAACCAACCTCTCCCAAGTTCCAGTTTATCGGCTTATGATCAACTTTACTATAATCTTGCACTGTTTCATTTCCTGCGCCGCGGCAATGTCTTACCCCGCTCGCAGCCAACTGACTTCTCTCCAACTGCCCAACTCTCTAACTGACCCTCGGCTCGTAACGGCCGAATTCTCGTTCCCACGATGTGCTCGCGGCGGCGGCGGCGGCGGCGGACAGTCCCCTCCCGTCTCCGGTCGTTCACTCCTGCCGCTTATGCCACGCAGTTCAAAATGAGTTGCAGTGATTATGCTCAATGTTAAATACAATTTGCATATAGAAACGCCCCGCGTTTCACTATATTATAATTATTTTTACATCTATTACCTGATATTAAAAATCTCTGTTTAAATTTTAATACTAATCGTTCCAGCACGAACGGCATTGGACTGGAATATTTGTATTAGGATCGTGAGACTGAAGTCCCTACTGTACAGGATAGGGAAATTATATTTATAATTATTTTTTGTGATGGGAGGGCAAATTACTTTTCTTTAACTGCAAACAAAAAACAACAACATGGACGTCATTCAAATATATTCAGCACCGTGAGCAATGAGGCCGTTCGGTGGTGTTGATCTGCGCCGTCGCCACTTTCTTGTGTGACGCTGCCGATAAAAATGATAACCCAAAACAAGAAACACACTTTAACACAATAACAATGAATCTAACTTCCCAATCACACATAATACAAAACAATATTTACACAATTCCCATTCATACTGTGCACGTTATTAGTTTGATGGCCATCCACGTTATTTCAGGGTGTTTACCAAATTAATTACGGCGCTTAGCCTTCTCATAAATATATTCTGTACGCGCGGGGTTATATCTGGGGATGTCCATTTCCCTGAATATGATGGTGTTGCCGCCAGTCCATGAATTCGCTTCATTCACCATTTCACTATACCATTCCGCCAGCTGGGCTCGCCATTTCCACATTACCACACTTCCTATGCGTTTCTATGCAAAACCTACTATATCCAGTACATCTATTGAATCCCAACTCTCTAATTACTGAATTTAGCGCATACTCCAACACGCCTTCTCTCCGATAACTAATTTCACTCTCTCCAAAACACGAAAATTGCCAGCACATTCTGTTGAGGCTGCGAAATACTCGTAGAATAAGTTGGGAGAGCAACTAACAACTAAGTAGAAGCTGCAACGAAACATTGCCTCTTCTATCAGTAGTGTTTTATCCGACAAGAGTGTTCTGGAAAAAGAGACGACACACAATTGACAAAGATTGTTACTTGGAGAAAAAATTAACGAGTATTCAATTGTCACAGTTATCTCTGTCCAGACGAAATCAAACTTTTCTTTACGAATTTCGTCGTTTTTACTTCATGTTACGACTGCATCCCAGTGCTTGGCACACCCTGAATCGAACTTGAAGGCGTTCAACACGTTTTTACTAAGCTTCTGCACTTCGCCTCGGATGACAATGCTAGCTTGTGGCTTTAACCTGGAAATCTGAGCATTGCCAGAATTCTGACAATGTCACACGTGGTTCGAACGAGGAGCTGCTCAGGAGCTAATGCGATCTTTCGGTGACGCTCCGAATTAACAGGAAGCAGTTGACAATCTACGTTGAACTTTGTACGAAAGAAGTGAGTATTTGGTCAACCGGGAAGACATTCGCGCGGCTTTTTGAGTAAAATTAAGACTACCAGAGAGCCATGTTTGAAATATATGATCCTTTCCTCTGAAACGCCTTCGAAGTACATCAAAAGTGACCTATTAAAAAACAAGGTGCCAAATTTGAAGCAATTTGGCGGCGAATGTGCCAACACATGCTACACCAGGTAGTCGGCTCGGCATCTATAATCCCTCTGCGTCTTCTCCAGTCGGACTAGGGTTTCGATTGTTTTTTCAACAATTAAATACGTCAGTTTTTTAGTTACCTTATTGCATCTTGTCACAGTCACGAGGCCGAATGGACTGTCACAATATCAAAGCGGAATTGGAGGGGAGGTATTATTCTTTAGTCGTTTATCACCGGTGACGCATCAGTAATACATAAAAACAAAAGTGAGAGTTTCAGTTTCTTCTGTAGTGCGTTATAGGAAAGGAGGGGACAATGATAAGGAAGGAAACATCTTGCGTGTTTGTGTTCCGTTTGTGAGGGTACTGCTCCTGCATTAGTCTGATATTTATTCGAGAAACCATTGTAACTACCGAAAAGAGCAGCCAATCACTGGAATTCACCTCCAGACAGTGGATCTCGACTATGATACGTAGACAGAACCGAAAATTTCGCCACAGTCGGTATTAGGACCTCTCTGTTAGTGGCGCAGTCATTTATTGTTTTTGTAAGACAGTTGTTAAGGAGACGCCTCATTATCATATACGACAAATTGATTGGCAGCGTTATATTATTTTAAAAGCTGTTTATAAGAGACGTCATATAGCCCAAAGAATTCGAATCATAGTTCACAAATGAAGAGTTAGTCTGAATAATGGATTAAATAAACTCATTCATACAAACTCTCTCATTACATTATCCCCCTTTTGGCTCGCACAATTGGAGAAAGCTCATGGGTAAACCAAATATTGTTGTCATTGTTGTAACTGTCCTCTCAAACAGACGCTATCGTAACCGTGGTAACAGTTTGCTACCCGTGGCAAGTCGACTGTTTTGCCACTTTTGTGCGTGAAGTGCCTACAGTCGGTGAAGGCAGTTCGGGACTCGAAGCTGCACGCAGCGCCATCGCAGTTTGTAAGCAACCTCTCAAACTCTGCGGATCTACAATTAAGAAAATTAGATGTAGTTACTTAATAGGTGTAGGAACATGTGTGAAGTGTTGAAATGGAGGGAGTTTATGTGATGTCCGCTTCTCTTGTACCTTAGAAGGGATGTGATTGACTTCGAAAGCTCAGAACCGCACGGAATTTTGCTTTGAATATAAATCGATCAACCCGACAACTGTGATGGGAGTCAATCCCATGCAAAACTCATCTGTTGCCTCCTAGCGCAATTCGACGATGATATGTTATACCTGTCCTAACAAGAGTTTTGTCTAGTTGTGGGACAAGTAGAACTCCAGTAGACGTTTGGAATGTTTATTTCTGTGTTAGAACCAGTGGAAAATCCTGAACATTATTTTAAGTATGTCGCATCTTATGGAAGCTACCTCTGCCATGATTTTCCTTAAAAGTGAAACCTACACATCATACCGGAATTCTGGAGAATTAATTGTACACACAGAGTTTTACTGAAATGCCAGCTCTGTTCGTCGAGATTTCTTTAGAAATAGCTTCAAAACAGTCTATGTAAAATGTCCATGAACATAACGAATTTTACAAAGTGACTGTTTTTCAACATATGTATTTGTCAGAGAAAATAGTTTTTTTGGCTCAAATGATAAAGAACTGCGATTTATTATGTCAGAACTCTCATCGAAAAAAATAGCCACAAATTTTTTAGAGTCAAGTTTACTGGTAATTTTATGTAACATAAAATCTATTTTTAAGAGATATAAAGATATGTCAAAAAATCTGGAAGAAAAAAAGCAGGTCCACGAAACGTTCATGTGGAGGCAGAAAAACCAATAAAGATCATACGAAAAGATTCTAACTACATTTCCTAGCGCAAATGTACGCAATGATGGGAACCACTCATTGCTTTGTGATTCCTAGTAAGGTCATAAAAAAGGTTAAAGTTTACTAACAAGAATGTTATGCTTAAAAAATGCCACCGAAGACAGAAAATATTGGCAATCTCCAGTTGGGTGCTTAATTAGGCAATTTAAGCAAAATAAAGTTAAATGTTTCATTTTCTTTTAAATGAAGACTTACAACCAAACAAACCCATAATTAGTTACTTCGTAATTCACTAAGAAATTAAACGGTTGTATATGAGATTTATTTTGTCAAAAACAGTAAAAACTCTATGTGACATATGGAGAAGAAGATCATCAAGTATAATGCCGCGGAATGGTAAGTGAGAGAGTTCCATCTTCGCTGCCAAGTTGGCACTACCGTTGGCTGCGCCTCCAGGTTGGCGCGGCGCGCGGGCGCGGGCGGGCGATGCAGGCGCGCTCTGCCGCCTGCGAGCGCAAGCGGCGCGTCGAGCTGGAGCTGCAGCGCGCGCGCGCGGTGCGGCGGGCGGCGGCGGAGGCGCGCGCGGGGGCGGTGGAGGCGGAGCAGGCGGCGCGGGACGTCGCGTCCGCCCTCGACGACATCCCTCTGGGCGAGAGCGGCCCCAGGCTGTGGGGCCACGCGCGCGGGGAATACACGCGTACGTTGCGGCGGAACTAGCCTACCGGCTCAAGGCGTTCATATTCAGTCGACTCCGGTTATAGTGAATTTACGGGAACGAACAATTTTAGTTCATTATATCAGAGGTTCACTATATCCGATGAATTCAAACGGTGACATCCCTCTGGGCGAGCGCGGACCCAGGCTGTGGGGCCACGCGCGCGGGGAATACACGCGTACGTTGCGGCGGAACTAGCGTACCGGATAAAGTGTCCTACACTAAGATATCAAAAGGATCCGGACATGTGGCGGAAAATGACTTATCATTTCGTGGAGCTCTCCATCGGTAATGCTAGAATTCAATAGAGTGTTGGCCCACCCTTAGGCTTGATGACAGCTTCCACTCTCGCAGGCATACTTTCATTCAGGTGCTGGAAGGTTTCTCGGGGAATGGCAGCCCATTCTTCACGGAGTACTGCTCTGAGGTGAGGTATCGATGTAGGTCGGTGAGGCCTGGCACGAAGTCGGCGTTCCAAAACATCCCAAAGGAATTCGATGGGATTCCAGTCAAGACTCTGTGCTAGCTAGTCCATTACAGGTATGTTACTGTCGTTTAACCACTCCGACACAAGCCGTTCAGTATGAACTGGTGCTCGATTGTGTTGAAAGATGCAATCGCCATCCACGGATTTCTCTTCAACAGTGGGAAGCAAGAAGGTGTTTGAAACATCAACGTAGTCTTGTACCGTGATAGTGTGACACAAAAAAGCAAGGGGTGCAATCTTTCTCTATGAAAAACACGATCACACCATAACACCATTTCGGACGTGTCCGCATCGTGTGTTTTTCTTGTGTTTCGAAAGCTTACATACCAGGAGAGGTGGCTCAGGAAATCAACTGATGCTATTGCAGTGCCTTTGACCGGGAGGTCCTAGGGTTTGACTGTGGCAGGATTTTCAACACTACCTGATCAGCTGGGTTAAATTCAGTCACTGTCAGGGGGACAAGTCTAGCGACCGGCTACCTTCCTTGGTTTCTCCAATCAATTCCATTGGAACGCCGGAGTAGTACCCTAACAAACGGGTAACAAACGGGCTCCGTGCGCTATCTTTCTTTCCCATTCCTTGTTCTATCCTCACCACTTACTTACACACCTACACTAACATGCACTACACTACCACACATGCCAAGAGACCAGTCGGGGGCTTGAAGCCTGTACAGGCGGGGGCGGTGCCCCGCTAGAGGGAGATACCTGGTTCGGAAAATCCACGCCAGCTGACGTTTGGTCGGCGTCGAATCTCACCTTACAGCGGGGGATGACTACCGCCAGCTATCGTGATAAAACGTGGACTAAACTTACGTGACTAATGACCTTAGCAGTTAACTCGCCCGGAATCGGTAAACAACTAAGATTACAAACTAATGACATCGCGTGGCTAGAGCTGCGCCTTTTATAGAGCTAGACCCCGCCTTCTTTATCCACTCCTTAGGTCGATTAAGAGACGCTAATTTGAACTAACTACATTGAAAATACGCAAAAAAAATACTGTATTAGCCTAATACACAAATTATACTTTTTTGAGAAAAATACATCACTATAGCTATCTTCTTAACCGCAAACTTCCATTTGTTATGTGTTACGTATTTCATAAACATCTATATAGCCAGTCTATTTACAGTTTAAGAAAATGTATAAGAGTTCATGAACGTAACTAGGTAGTACAAGTGATCTATGTGATATAAATGTATAATTCTTTTATTTATAACTATATACCGGAATATCAAGTGTTTACCTATATTGGTCAGCACGTGTGGGCTCTTCTTTCTCGAGAGGGGTGGGGGAAATTCTCTCAATCTAGTCATACTTCCTGTCATCTTCTGTTCTTCAGCTGCTGGGCATTGCCGTCCACGTCTTCAAGGGCTAAGTGGATTAGGGTGACAAGTGTTGCTGCGGCTTTGTGACTGAACGGGAGGTCGTTTTTCTAGGTTCAAGGTTTGATGTTGCCGAATTTTCGACACTAGCTATACAGTTAGGTCGAAACCACACGCTGCGTTTGCTGGAAAATTATAGTCCCCGGCCAGAAGTCGTTCGTTTTCGTATTTCGGAAAAATTTCGTTCTCTTTGCAATCACGATCAAGCGAATACTAGAGCAACGCTCCAACTAAACAGCCACGAATCGCACGTGATATTTTCTCTCTAATTTTTTTCCTCTACTCCTCCCTTACATTCACACACGCGTACACACATTTACAAGCACTATAATTTCACACGTGACGGGAGACCTTTGGAAGCTTAGAACTTGTGCCGATTGGGCGTTTGGCTGAGGATGCCTGGAGAAAGGAATTATGTTGATTGTGCGACACAGATCATTTTAATGTAGTCCGGTTGAACGTTTGGGATTCCATCGCATTATACCAAGAGCTATGGAAATGTTATTCTACAGATCTTTTGTATGATATGAAGGAAATTGCCGTTAAATACATTAAGTAACATGTGCATTTAAAAATTCTCATTAATATTCAAAGTTTTAAAAACTCGCTTTTTCCCTTTCGCTAAATATAACCTTATATTCACAAGCTTATTTGCGTTCGATGACGAAACGCCAACTGCTTTCTGTAGACTAATTACAATTCGCAAAAAGAAACGATGTAATGAACTATCGACGGTAAATAAGATATCTTTCGATTAATTTTAAGATATTAATATTAATAATAATAATAATACTGATAATAATAATAATAATATAAAAACTGACTGATTCATATGACATTAAATGATCTTAAGGAAAAGGAACTTCTATAATCTAATTATTATTATTATTATTATTATTATTATTATTATTATTATTATTATTATTATTATTATTATTATTATTATTATTATTTTCGTTTCGGCCAACTAGGACCACGCAGGGCAAGCAACCTGCAATTACCGTGGCTCAGTTTTTCATTTTAATATCACGGTGGCAGGTGCTTGCGAACACTTCTTTGGGGGGACCAGCATTAAGCTGGATCCGATTTTTATCCCCCAGGGTTGTTAGTCCTGGGGGTATGAAAGATGAAATGGTGATGATAATGAGGGGTGAAAGGACGACACACTCATACAAACACACACAAATACACCCATGCCCGAAGCGGGACTCGAAACCGCGATCTTCTGGTCCGAGACCACTCCGGCACTACTGCCTTAGCGATCTCGGCCATCTGATCGGCATTCTATAATCTAATTATATAATAAAATCTATATTATACTACGAAACATCTAAAAAGGGAAGTGATAACACATCTAGGGCCAACTATATTGCATTTAAAGAAAAAAAAATCACATTTGGTTGGATAGAAAACTAAAACATTTGAAATAAAAAAACTAGTGTTTTAAATATACAGTGACTGAGAATATATGTTACTAACGTCTAGAGCATATAGAGGGGCAAACAATTATCATGTTTTTGCCAAAGAACACATAAGAAATTTTCTGTAATTGAATTACACACGTGCCGGAAGGCTTCGTTGTCAGACAACTCCGTATACACAGGTGTTCGGTATGTCACGCTCTGTTCCTATGAAGCAGATTTCGTGTACCTGCCGAATATCGGGACCAGGGGGTTGAATAATTATCAGGGCAAATGCCACATGTTGAATACTGTTATATGAAAATTTCCACCACATGTTCATTGGAAAAAAGTTCTGACTTTTGACTCCTCTACATACTCTAGAAATTTGTAACATTTATTATGAGGCACTGCATGAATTCAGCAAACGCGCGTGCTCTTTGGCAACAAGTTATTAATTTCGATTCCCCTTCATGCTCCAGACGTTTGTAACATTTATTCTTAGAATCACTGCATATATAATTTACCAACGCGCATGCTCTTTGGCCAAATGTTATAATTTTAGATTCCTGTACAGGCTCTAGAAATTTGTAACATTTATTCTGAGACACCCTTCATGGGTACAATCAGTCAATGCACATGCTTGTTGACAAAAAGGGATCATTTTCGATTCCTCTACAAGCTCTTGAAATTTGTAACGTTTATTCCGAGACACCCTTCATGGGTACAATCAGCCAACACGCATGCTCTTTGGCAAAACGTTATAGTTTTCGATGCCTCTTGAAGCGTTAGAAATTTGTAACATTTATTTTGAGACACGTCACAAAAATAATCAGCAAACGCACTCTGTGACCAGCGGTGGATTCAGGGGGGCATAGAAGCAGAGCCTAGAGTTTTCGTTTCCTTCTTTTATTTGGCAAAAGTTATTTAAAAAACGTATTTGTGTTACAATTATATAATTATTTAAAAATAATAATACTATTGTATAGTTCCACACGTACGCTACAAAAATAATATACTATGTAATAACAACTGTTTATTATTTAACGAAAATCTATGATGGGCCCCTCCAAAATGATCGGCTGGTTCCGCCCCTGAGCAGCTTCGAACGCGGAGCCGCGCGTCTACCGCCCGCTGGTGGAGCTGACGGCGGACGAGGTGTCGCTCATCTACTCGGAGCAGAGCTACCAGCAGCGCCTGCGCCGCTACAAGGAGGCCGTGCGGAGGGCGTGCGGGCTGCACGTGTGGACGTGGGACGACCTCACCGGCTGCTTCCCGTGCCGCCTGGCCGACACCTACACCGTCCCGCCCGCGAGCCACGAGGAGGAGAAGAGGTTGGTAACACTTGCGTGTGATATCGGAGGGTTTATTCACGAGTGAAAATTAATTACCTGTTTAATTTGCGAGAGAGTAAAACAAGATTTTACTCACGAACGTAAATTAAATACCTGTTTAATGTTCCAAAGGGTAAAATAAGACTTTATTCACGAAAGTAACTTAAATGCCTGTTTAACGTTTTAGAGAGTAAAACGAGATTTTATCTATAAAAGTAAATGTCTTTTACCAATGAAAACTAATTACTGTCTATTCAAAGTACTACCTAAGAACAACATATTTTCTTTACCACATTTTCAAGTTACTTATTTAAAAATTCAGGTAGTAAAACAAGATGTTATTACCCAATGAAAATAATTAGCTATTTAATGTAAGAAAAATTATGTGGCTGGCAATTCTAGAGAGTGAATTAAATTTTGATTCATGAGTAAAATGATTATCCATGCTTCTTCTATGAAGATATTTCGTAAGGCAGGTTTTTAATGATTTATTCATGTTTATTATGTAAAATAACCTTTATTGTGCTGAAATTGGCAACATAAACAAGATATTTATTCTGTTGGAATTAAAAAAATAAAACATCAACGTTATGAAAATAATGAAAGACGATTTACCGAGTAATCAAACGTACATAAATATGCTGTTTTATGAAAATAAACATTATATAGGATTTATCTTATTTGAATTCAAAATTGTTCAGAACTATAACAGTAAAAATTGACATTTACGTAACCGTGAATACATACTTCTCCAATACTATCTAAATTGATTATGCTGACCACTGACGTTGACATAATAAATTACATTGCTGATGCTTAATTGCGTTATTTAATAATTTATATAAAAATATAATTATAATATTACGAACTTGCATCAAAATTTCCTTTTTTCAAATTATTTTTGAAGTATTCCTTACCATGGAATACTTGTTTCGTAATGGTTAAGGTCTTCCTCAAACCACTGAAGAACGAAATAAACTTCTTTTAATACAGATTACTTGAAATCGTTGTTTACTCTTTGAATTACAAAGTGCGCTTTTGGTTTTATTTCACTTTCGATTTCTCTGATAACATATTTTGACCAATATTTCCTCATTTTTTATAACAATAATTGGAACAAAAATGTTTATCGTGACAGCCTTGTAAACATCTATTGTTAAGGAGCTCTCATCCATTTCATCTGTTTGTTTCTTTGTTTATACTAGTAAAATTTTCAAATTATAAACAAATGAAACAATTGGAGATTTGTAAAAAGTTATGCAAATTACTCGCAGGTTATATAGTTTTACTCTCTTGTGAATTTTAGGCCATCGTGATTATATCTAACTTTTACCATAATTACTCACTCGTGCAATTTTTCCTTTTCGGTAACATTGTCACCTTTAGGGCGAAAAATTTTCATTTGTTGATTATAAATCGCTATTTCCTATTTTTGTTTTCCAACAATTTGAAAGATGAATCCTAATAAACAATTTATAGACGACAGTAAAGGATGCTTTGTCCATGAACGTAAGACAAAACAAGTCGGCTTGAAGAGTCTTTAAATAAAGTATAAATGTGATTTTATGAAAATGAAAATTGATATTGATATAAGTTTGTTAACCCCCAAATCCTAGGTATCACAAGAAAAAATATTATATATCTTTTCCTGGCGTTCCCTCTAATCCGTTTGTTTTGCAATGTAGGTTAGACAAGAAGATCGTTTCCTCCGAGAAATTGCAAATCACCGTTCGTCATATACGCGAAGATCTCGAAGATGAGGAGAAAGAACTGGAGATGAAGTTTTTGAAATTGGAAGAAAATATGAAACGAAGTGCGCTTGAAGATTCAGATGGTTATCAATCGGATAAAACAGAGAAAAGTGAGGAATCAAACGCTGTGTCACCGGCGACTTCGGATGAATCTTCAAAGGAGCAGCTGGGAAATAGGAATAGGAATAGTGACGATGGAAGTTCCGAAGGTTCTAAAAATGGAATAAACTTTTTGGAGCATGTGGTTCTTTCCAACTGCAGACGTAAAGATTTTATTCCAGGCAGAGCCACCTTGGAACGAGCAAAAATTCGCGAACGTCAAGCGGAAGAGAAAAGAATTCAAGAACTCGTAAAGGACGAGAAGAAAGTAAAGAGATCGTGCATGAGGATACACTGTCCTCGATATTCGAACCAAGATGCGCGAAAATGTAATAACGCTTCTTCGTTGCCATTCACAAAACCTGACATTAATGCCGGTAACGAAAAGCAATTCCCGGGCAGAAAGACATCAAAAATTCCCGCTCCTCAAGCCAAACGTAGGCCCTCCAGAGACGATGATGCCAGTTCAGGCACAGTCATTCCACCTCGCTCGAAAACTGAATCTACTGGTGTTGACGCAATCCACGAAACCAAGTCCACGATTCCGAAGGGTATTTCTAATAAAAATTCCAAAGTAAAGTCCAATTCCAATAATTGTTTTCGTCGAGCAGGTGTTGACAATTTAGAAGTCGATGTTCCTTGCACGAAATTCGTGTCAGCTGGTGCAGACACTAACTACAAAGGAAAGCTCCCCTTTACAAGGAGGTTTGTGAGGCAAAGCTTGAAAGCAAGAATTCCCAATATTTTTCGGCTAGTAGAAAACAGCAATCTTGATCGTGGTGACACAAGTCCATCATCCATTGACATGGTCCCAGAAAGAACCACGAAGGGTATGAAAACATCAAATTTCCATGGCAAAGGCAGTATTATACGCGTTCAAAATGAATATCTGAATCAAAGTGACGCAAATCACGTCATTATTGAAAAAACATTTGAAGTAAATTTCACAGGGAAGTCTCCAAATGCGTACAATATTCCCAATAAAAAGAATTTTGGTCCCGTTAGTCATCCCTTTTTGGGTCCCGAAGATGCATCTCATTACGTTGAAAAGCTGTCGGAAAGTGGAGTACGTTTTCCATCACTGGTCAAAGCACAAAAGTCTATTTTAAAGGTTCCTCACACTGCTATTGGAAATAAACCCATTTCAAAAAGTTCTCATACAACTCTTCCTCCAGGACCCTGTATCAAGTCCAATAGAAGTAAATCCAGTGTTTCTTGTGTTTCACCTAAAAACATGTTAAAGCATGTTCGGTTCGACACTTCATCTCCCATCTTGTATCCTCGGGCATTAGACGAACACGGAAAGTTCAACGAGATTCTTCACGCATAGCAACCTCCTTTTTCCAATGTTAATTTTATTCTGTCTTTTTATGGTTGATTGAACATTTTTTCATTCAGTATTATTATTTTCATTAAGCTGTTTGTTCAATCAAAATGTTCACACTAATCTTTCCCACTCATCATTTAATGCAGCTTATTTGTATTCACCAAAGTAATAATTGATTTTTACATATATTATTATTTTTCAAAGTGTATCTATTGCCATTTTTACTAAAAATAAAAGATAATTATTTAATGTTTTGTTTATTGCATTTAGCGCCTCTGAAAATATGTCACATTACACCTGCGAAAGCCATTGTAAGATTCAGTTTAAAAAGTAGAAATATATTTCGAAGAAAGTATGTTGGAAACAATTCTTCAGCCAAAAATGTGTCAAAGCAGAAACTCAGAATAAAGTTTCATGAAGGATTTCTGAAAAATTCGAAGTGATGGACCAAGTATAAATGAAGGCGATTTATTGTACAGATCCATTTAGGGAAATTAATCAATTCCCTTAATAGAGCTGTGCCTTAGATTTGTTCTAGAGAACGATGGAAAATCTGGTAATGATTACAAACCATGCAATTTACATTCAATGGTAATATTTTTAGACTAAAGAAGAAGAAAACGCAAATTTATTGATGCACCATTACAAATAAATTACTCGTGAAAACATTCCTCCCTTTATAAATCATTGTTTTAAAAGTGAAAAAAAAACCATTCTGTATCCCAATTCGAGAGGCCAGTACGTCATGACGGGTCAATTGGAGCGTAATTTAATTTTACATGCAATTCGAGTTCTGTTTGTTTCTAACCATCCCAGAAGAGATTAACTTCCAAAAATGTAACACAAAGTTCAAAGAGTTCTTATTTTCATAAACACTGTTTAATAAACGTAAATACGACTCCACCTACCCTCTGGTTTTTCCCCTACATGCTCATCACTTAATACAGGTGTTAATCTGGAAATTCTCAGCGAATATTACTTTTGCGGAGAATATTTATAGATGTTTATTTTGTGAAGAACAAAAAGAGAACATAGTTATGTTACTAAAATTGATGGTAACTGTATATGAGGGACTCGTAAAGAATTTGTGTTGTATGAAATGCATGAAGTGATGTGTCTTGAAAAAATGAATGATACTTCTGTTAAGAATGTGGAATGGTATATAATATTAAGAAACCAATACAACATAAATTTAACTCAAAATTCAAAGATTAAATATATATTTGTGCCACACTGTATCGCGGGCTAAAAGTAGTGTGAAAAAAATGGAAAAAATAGTATTTTTTGCATGAGATGATGGCATAATTGTCACTTTTATTTGTAACTTGTTTCTGAGCATATCATGTTTATTATGAAAAATTTAATTTAACTTAATTAATTTCGTGTAAAATTTGTAACGTGTGAAAGTTTGGTCTCCTACGAAACGTTAAGCAAATGTTACAATTCTTATAGTTTTATCGGAGTATAATTTATTTAATAAAACATAAGTTTTATTAGGTACCTTGTACTTAGGACTACTTATAAACTTGAAAAATTAAAAATAATGAAACATGTCACAACTTTATTGTGTGTTTAGATTTCTAGTTCTCAAACCCATTTTACACAGACATTTTTCATCACTTTTCTGAACAGAAAATGGATGGAGAAGGGACATTCATTTCTACGCGTTACTGTTGAAGTATCGAAACTGGATGACCGAGATCGTGCGTTTTACACGATCTTTTCCTTTTCTGCGCGCAGTCGTGACGAAAATATTTCCTCTGGACAAAAAGGGTTGAAGATTAAACTGTAAACATAGCATTCACACAACGAGCTAGTATATACTACATAGAATGGCTGAAGTGCTTGCATCTTTGAAGCAAATTAAAGCCATGTTGTTTGCAGTCAAAGCACCGTCCTCTGGAAAACAAAGTATTCTCTACTGCGAATTATGCAACTTTATCAGTGGCAGGTCTCAGCTGTTCACAGTTTCATCCAATCGGGAGCTTGAACGTCACAATAGTGACGTCACTATGGTGAAGTTAAAGCTTCCGATTGGATGAAATTGTGAACAGATGATACCTGCCAGGGGCAGAGTTGTGATAATCGCATAATAGCATTACGTTTGGTGCTAGTTACGGACGCTTACACCGCTACTCGTATGTTTTGACATTAAAAAACCTGGCGGCCACTACTTCGGCGAGCCTCCACCAAGAGCGCTGAATCTATATGGAGAGCCACTCTATCTAGTATATTATAGCTCGTTGCATTTACAGTAAATAATGAGTTTATTTTATTACTGGAGCATGGAATTGGACATTAGAACACAGTACACGCTTTCTTTCTCACTACATAATCACTTTACATTACAATTCAGCACATTAGCAAGCTCTCGAAATTGAACAAAAGGAACAAACCGCACCACACGCCTAGCAAACCAGTTAAAGCTCTGACGCTAGGACAGCGGGAGACAATCTGGATGAAATATGTACTGTAAAATGAAGCATGCGTCATTTTTTCGTACAAATTACATCCAGTCTAATCTATCACGTTTCTGTACTCAAGAAATATTATGGAAAATTAGAGATCATAAATGTTTGAACAATAATACAACGGATAGATTATTCAATACATCCAAGATTTATCACAGACGATGAGCTTCCAAGCTTGTCAGAGTTAGAAAACTCTGCTAATATCCATAACCTACCTTTTGCTGGCCTCCCTCATCTTTGGATAATTTAAGTTCACTTACCACAATTCACCCCACCACAATTGGTTAAGAAACATTACAAAAGCTGGGTAATGAAAAGTCAAGAAAGGTGATCGAAATCGAGGAAAGTTACGGGAATATTTCATCTTCTCCAGAGAAAAATAAAATGGATGCCCAGGTATCCAGATGAAAACCAATTATCCTCATGATTAACAGCATCAAGAGCATCCCCTATGTTGGTTTTTATTACGAAATACTTTTATAAGCTTTACAGAGGACAGGAAGTGTAGTGGCTCTTCTTGCGGATGAAACTGGAAGTTCTTCAAAGCTACAGTACCCAAAGCAGCGGAAACTAAAAATCGTAGTGGCCATAATCCGCCAATTGTGTTTTTCGTCACAAATCTGTTCGATGCAGGACTGAAGAACAATTCCTTATCTAACAGTAGCACACTTATGGGGTTTGTAGCAATAATTTCTCTAGTGTAAAATTGTTTCCTTAGAGTGCAATATTACGTGCAAATACTTTCCTTAGAGTGCAATATTATGAGACGATTAATGAGTTTCGACAGTAAAACATCTGCTTGAAAACATATACAATTTTTATTCTGCACCTTTTCAAAACAAGGATTGACATTAAATTAATTTGCAGTTTGTTTACACAAAGTAGGATTAGTTTTGACTGTACGTTGCAAAGAATTTTTAAGCAAAGTTTTTAGGAATCTCCTGGCGAGCGCTGGTTCTTTTTATCTTCAATATTTTTCTTGTGTTATGGGAACAGTTGTCTTCGAAACCTATGCATACATTAAAACATCATCAATGAATTCAAACAATACAAACAAGACTCACCATTGTTCGTTTTACACAACTTTTGGCAGAGAAAAACCTGTAATGTAACAGGTGAGAGAGGGATACAAAATATATAATTGTTTTTATTGTACTACAATCTTCAAAAAATTGAAATTGACGTATTTCATTATAGTCTACAATATTTCAGGTATGGCCAAAAATGAGAAATTTATATGAATTGTCTGTCTGTTCAAATTATTTGTAAAGCGGTCGTGATTCAAGATATTCTACTTCTCCAAAAAGCACATGAAGTTTTCAGTTTTAAGACCCTTTAGTTGACTAGTAGTTATTCATTTATTGTAGTTATTTCTATAATAGTTTACCGAACCTTTGTTACACGATGAGTAGCAATTTACACGTTTGTTTTCTACCATTTTCACCTCTAGAAAGAGATGGCAGTAATTTCTTTGTCAACAGCAATCTAGAAATAAAAACGAACTCTTATGTCGGATCTTTGGGCTTAACGGAAATTTAATTTATCAGATAATTTTTAACTCATTTCATAGGGCTTATTTTTACATGCCTTATAATCAGCCAGTGTGCATAAAGTTCATTTTTCGCTCCGCGAAAATCCATTTGAGTTTGAAACACATGAATTGGGAATAATAATGCAATGTAAAAGTCACTAGATGTGATTGTACATGTCTGACAAAGAATATAACCTCGTGTGCGGTTTGGAGTTGAGAGGTCATTGCTTATATGAAAAAGTGAACTAAAAAGATAAATATCGAGGGATTTTTTACTTCGAAAATATGAATTTTCAAATGAATGTATTTACTTTCTTACGCGTTCCACACCACAACTGTCGATTTAGTGAACTACAACTTTGCAATGCATTTGAATCCTAAAAATACTAAGGTTTTCTATGGCTCTCGTGCCTCAGACCTCCATATGTACATTAATTAAATTACCTATTTGGAGAGTTGCCTGGCATTACACTTAGATGGGAATTTGCTTGACCACAACCAAGTGTCTGGGAGCTGGCAAAGGGCACCTGCAAAACAAACACGTCGACACGCATTACAAATACACATAGGTTACTTCAATGCTGTCCGGGTGACGCCGCGTTGTTGGCAGATAGGCCGACGTTTCGCCCGTCCTGTTGCAGGCTTCTTCAGGGTAGTCACAATAAAGTTCCTCCGGTGTTGTATCTTTTCAGTTTAGGTAACACGAGTACGCCGTGATTGGCGGAGAGGTCCATCTGATTGGCTAACGGTCTGGGCCAACCCGGGACTGGCACCCGCCCTAGAAATCGGACGGAAAAGAAGTGTCCCCGCGCCGTCAGGAAACGGTGGAAAAATATACTTCCAGGCGTGTTTTAGGTTAAGGCCTGCATCCGCGTTGATGTTGTGCGGCCGTCTACTAATTTCAATTGCCTCTTTTACGCGTCTAGGCCAGTATCGATTTTCACTGTGGAGGAGCCGGGTCTTATCGAATTCAATAACATGTCCCGTGACCTCGGAGTGGAGTGCAATGGCCGAACGGTGGGTTTGGTTTCTGTTATAATAACCAATATGTTCCCTAAGTCGTTCAGACACTGTACGCCCGGTCTCACCGACATATGTTCTGCCACAGCTGCAGGGAACTTCGTAAACGCCTGCCGCCTGGAGAGGTGGTAAAGTATCTTTAATGCGTACCAGGGTCTTGTGTAGTTTGTCGGGAGCTGTGAAAACTGTCCGGATGTTATACTTACGAAGCAGTTTTCCCACGCGGTCTGTGACGCTGCGTACGTACGGAAGCACGGCTAATCGAGTACTGGACGTCTCCTCTGCCTCCGGATTAGAGTGGAGGCTATCTTCGTTGTTGCAAACTTCGGAAACCCCGTACCCTTTGGAGTGGCTCGTGACACAGGCGAGCGCTCGCTTGATAGCAGATCGGGTGTAATCCGGAGGCAGAGGAGACGTCCAGTACTCGATTAGCCGTGCTTCCGTACGTACGCAGCGTCACAGACCGCGTGGGAAAACTGCTTCGTAAGTATAACATCCGGACAGTTTTCACAGCTCCCGACAAACTACACAAGACCCTGGTACGCATTAAAGATACTTTACCACCTCTCCAGGCGGCAGGCGTTTACGAAGTTCCCTGCAGCTGTGGCAGAACATATGTCGGTGAGACCGGGCGTACAGTGTCTGAACGACTTAGGGAACATATTGGTTATTATAACAGAAACCAAACCCACCGTTCGGCCATTGCACTCCACTCCGAGGTCACGGGACATGTTATTGAATTCGATAAGACCCGGCTCCTCCACAGTGAAAATCGATACTGGCCTAGACGCGTAAAAGAGGCAATTGAAATTAGTAGACGGCCGCACAACATCAACGCGGATGCAGGCCTTAACCTAAAACACGCCTGGAAGTATATTTTTCCACCGTTTCCTGACGGCGCGGGGACACTTCTTTTCCGTCCGATTTCTAGGGCGGGTGCCAGTCCCGGGTTGGCCCAGACCGTTAGCCAATCAGATGGACCTCTCCGCCAATCACGGCGTACTCGTGTTACCTAAACTGAAAAGATACAACACCGGAGGAACTTTATTGTGACTACCCTGAAGAAGCCTGCAACAGGACGGGCGAAACGTCGGCCTATCTGCCAACAACGCGGCGTCACCCGGACAGCATTGAAGTAATGGACTCGAGCCGCGGAAGCCTACGTGTACAAATACACATAGGGGCGGCATCTTAAGAGTAGTCAAGGAACAGAGACATTTCCAGAAATTATCGCCAACTTGCGTATTCCTACGATGAGAAAATTTAAAGAAAGCAATTGTTTAAAAACATTAAATTGACAATTGTTTAAAATATATATTTTCGAAAAATTGTACATGATCTCATTTGAAGATATGTCTTTGTAGAACAGATTTCATTGAGAAAAAATTCTATCTTCAATATTGTAGTTGTACGAAGTCTCCAAAAAATTGAACTTTTGCAATTTTTGAAAAATCAGGGATTTTAAAAATAACACCTGTAGACCTACACCATTCTCTTAAGCGTAGTTTACCGTCTCCGAGGACAAAGTTTAATAAAAAATGTTGAGCCATTTTTGAGAAAATTTCGAGGCTCCATAAAAAGAACTCTCAAATAAAAAAATCGCTTCAAACTCAGAGGGCGTGTTCTTTTAAATTCATATTCTAATAACAGTTTTAAAGAAAATCGACAGAGGCGCTAGAATTGACTAAGGACGGACAGACAGATATTTTGCCTTGAATCAATTTCTTGGTATCAATGACTAACATAACGTGGATTTTTACTACACAACTTGTTACACTAAGTAATTTACTATACAGTGTGAACCAATTAAGTAATAACACCCCTTTTATCTCCTTATCCGTGAAAGATACGAAGATACCGTTTGGACAGTCCGTAACATAGACAGGGGCTCCTTGATTACAGCATATTTCGGTTCTGTACTATTTTTAATTACAAGGATATGAGATCAACTCTGTTTTTTCAAATAGAAACCTATGATTAATTTTAACTCATCTTAATGAGATTAAAAAGACAATTTCAAATATGTGTATACCATCGTAATTAAGTGAATAGTTTTTAGAAATAGCCATGTTTTGTAACATATTTTTCCTCTGAAACGGCGCTTATTCATACAACCTTTCCTCTTGACTAAATGGGAAATTTCGCGAGTCGTCCTTCAGACAAACACGCTCCATTACACGAGAAAAGTAACAACTACTTTCTTCGATATTTTGCGGAAATACTAATCGTCGACGACCTTGTCCGAAAGAGAACCAAATGTTTCTGAAAGGATTCCGGAAGGTTTTTGTAATGTCAAGCAAATGGCATTCATTCTGTTATTTGACAACTGTGACAACATACGTATTATACTAGTATTATTACAAATTGTAAGTACAATACCAAAGTAAGTAAATAAAATCTTGTTAATTTAATTTATTTATGACCATCCGTCATGTACAAAGAAAATGCACTTATCAAAATTAAAAACAAAAATGTACAAAGAGAATACAAAGTACATTATTAAAGAAAATGGTATTACTTAAGCATAGTATGTTCGAAATGTTGTCCATCTGCTGCAATGCACATTTCCAGTCGCCGTTCGAACGATAAATGAACAGATGTAAGGATGTCACATGATATAGCAGAGCAAGCTTCGGTGATACGCCATTTCATATCGTCTGGCGTAGTTGGGAATTCTGCATAGACTTTATTCTTGAGTGCTCCCCAAAGAAAAAAATCAAGAGGAGTCAAATCGGGAGACTGGGTAGGCCACTTCACTTCAGCACGTCGTCCTATCCCGCAATCCGGGAACTTTTCATTTAAGACTTCTGTGGCGGGAACACGGGAAGAGTGAGCTGGGCAGCCGTCATGTTGGAACCCCATGAACTGACGTGTATTCAATGGTATCTCTTCTACGAGAATAGGTAAAACGTTTCGAAGAAACAGTGCGTACATATTGCCATATAATATTCCTGGGATGAAGTAAGGTCCTACAACGAAATTTCCAATGATGCCGCACCACACGTAAACACTCCACGGTTTCTGATGATGTACCTGTCGTAACCAATGAGTTTTGTCTATTGACTAGTAATGCATATTTCGTAAATTCACATTACCATGGTTGGTAAAACTGGCTTCATCCGTAAAAAGCATTAGTTTAAAAAACGTTGGATCATCTCGCAGGCGTTGCAAGGCAAATGGCAAAATTCCTCGCGGCGTTCGAAATCCCGACCGCCGAGAGCTTGATGTAATGAGAGGTGATATGGATGGAATTTATACCGATGCAATATGCGTATGACACTCGTCTGACTGATACCACATTCCTTGGCAAAATGTCGCGAACCAGCATGTGGATTGCTAAGCGTCGACTCCAGAACAATCTCATGTGCTTCGTCAGTTGCAGTTTTCTGCCTTGTCCTCTGTTCAGCGTTCCAGCTTCCCGATTTGACTAGTTTCTTGCACATACTTGCAAGAAGCTGGCGCGTAGGAAGCTGACGATCTGGATACAGCTGTCCATATCGCTTACTGCTCAAATGGCATTTCTTCCGCATTCACCATACACTAGTAGCATATCTAACTTCTCTTCGTTGGTATACATTCTGCTCTAAAAAACTAGAAAAAATGAGCTGTCCTATTACCCTAGCAGCGCCTTTTATACTCGTGGCCTCCGCCCCGCTATCGTGTACGTGACTTTTGCGCATTTTCGGAAAGCAGGAATGCAAGAGACACTTCCTTTCAAGTTTCTCAGTGGAGAAAAGGAAAGATCGAATTCGAAGGGACCGCTTTAGTGGAAAAATACGTTACAAAACATAGTTATATCTATAAAACTATTCACTTAAATATAAAGTAATACACATATTTGAAATCGTCTTTTTAATCTCATTAAGATGAGCTAAAATTATTTATAGGTTTCTATTTGAAAAAACAGAGTTGACCTCATATCCTTGTAATTAAAAATAGTACAGAACCGAAATATGCTGTAATCAAGGGGCCCCTGTCTATGTTACGGACTGTCCAAACGGTATCTTCGTATCTTTCGCGGATGAGGAGATAAAAGGGGTCTTATGACTTAATTGGTTCACCTAGGATATAAAAGCAAGATTTATCCTCTTTTTCGTTTCTACGGCCCGGCAATAAACGTGTTATTCTCGAAAATTTGCCCTTTTCTGGACCACGATTACACCACTTTCTCTTATTATATATTTTCCTATTAGGAAGTATGGTGGAGAAAGTAAAATCATTGTTTTAAATGGATAACATGAGTTGTTAGTTTTTAACTCGACTGTTGTAATGGTTTTTATTTACTAATAATCACATAAAAATATAAGTGTTAATTAAAAAATTATAGGTAGTGGAACATTTTTTTAAAGGAATATTATTCATAAGGAATATCAGGTTTCCCTAATGTAATATAAATTTAATATTACAAAAAATAAGCTTTTAAGAGTATATTTTTTATTTCACATCTGCGCAATTTTCAATTTCTACTTGAACATTTAGTAAATGGTTTGAATTTACATAAATAACATTATTACATAGACTTACTGGTTACATTTAGAGTGTTTTTTAATTTAGTGATTAAAGTAGCGGTTTGGCAGTTCTAATATGTGTTGACGTTTCAGTCTAAATATGCGCTCACTGTTGTATTGATAGATGGTTTCTTCACCCTTTTTTTCGTAATGACATCCGCAATAGTAGAGATATTTAGGTCCTTAAAAACTGTATTGTTACTGACGAGCCACGGTACTCCGGATACCTTTCTTAATGTATTTGTTTCGAATCTTCTGAGAATCGCAATGTTCTATTCACCCCATAGTTCTATACCGTACGTCCATGTGGGTTTTATAAGTTTTGTATAAGAGCATTTTGTTGAGGAGTCAAGACAGTTTTCGTTCTTTTAGTGGCGCTTCTGTTCGTTTCGTAATGATATGTGTTTTCCATGTCAAGTGGTTGTCCAAGTGCAATCCGAGATATTTGACAGTTGTGGCCTCAGGGAGTTCTGCATTATTTATACTAACTTTCGGTCACTGATTTCCTCTTAATGAGAAAGCGATTGGTGTTGATTTCGTTGCTTTTACAGTTACCCGTCATATTTTCTACCATTCTTTTATTTTGTCCAAGTGTGTTTGTAAATATTGCGAGGCGCTATAAGGATCTTCATCTGCTACAAGGATAGCGGCATCATCGTCGAATGTATCAACAGTAGTGCAGTCAGTTGTTGGTAAGTCAGAAGTGGATATTAGGTATAGGAAAGGACAAAGAACCCTGCCCTGTGGCACATCTGCGAGGATAGGTTTGAATCCTGAGAGGGCATCTTGGTATTTCACGTTTATTTAGGGGCATAATAATAAAAAATACCTTTTGCATTTATAAATATAGTAAAAAGCCTTCATTGTCAAGAAATATCAGTGACCGTAGTCGTTAAGTATTGGTTAATAGATTGGAAGGACTGTGATTTGAGTCTAGGCACAGAAGAACCTTTTATTTTATCCACACAGATTCATTTATAAGAAAACTGGGGCCAAAGACGACAGGAAAGCTTATCGGAAAATAATATCATTTACTTGTTGCGTACACGGTCTTTGCTAATGCGTAGTTCTTACTGGCATTCCAACATCATAAAGCCACATCCACGATAGAATTTAGATTGTCTCAAAATAAATTTTACAGACTTCTGGAGTGCTGAGTGCACAGCTGACTTTGAAATTGGCACGGGATGGCGCGCGGTCTATATTGTAGTATTCGAAGCAGCGAAACCCGCTTCTCCGGACAACTAGCCTCGAAAGCGAGTCTGGGTCAGTCCGGCGACCGGTAGATAATGGGCAACTGGCGCCCGGAATGACAGAATAGTTTGTGGCGGAGATTGAGTGCGCTTATAGCCCGTTCTTGTAACCGCTACGCTGACCTCGCCGATTGCTACGATTTTACCGTTGGATAATTGTTGACTGAGCTCCGAACTGTTACTTCTTCCAGCGATGCGGAATACGGCTAAGAACTTTCTATACTGGTACCTTCTATACTGATACTTTCTACACTGGTACTGTCTATACTGGTACTTTCTATACTGGTACTTTCTATACTAGTACTTTCTGTACTGGTACTTTCTGTACTGGCAAGTGGTTGGCCGGGCATTGTTATTGGATAGTGAATTTTTGATTGTAACGCTTGAGAAGCCCAATAAAATGTTGGTATAGAAACTCCCCTACTTTTTCATACATTTCATGGAGCATTCAGGGGGACTGCAGATGATTACATTTTGTCTGTAAACCTACATGTTACGGAATTACTTACGTTATATTTGCGACTGATTTGTATGCAAATTATGAAGAAGTGCTGTTTAGAAAGTAACGTTTTGACAATGTCAAAGTCTTTTCGTATATCTGTAAGATACTCGTACAAAGTGAATCAACTACCAGAGGCAAATATTACATGCGGAACTTTATTACTTCAATGAAATTTACTACCATATGTTCATTGGCAAAAAGTAATCATTTTCGACTCCGGTACACGTCCTAGAAATTTGGAAGATTTTTTCTGAACCTCCCTGGAAAATAACACCTAAAGGCGGCTCCACACATTCGTAATTTTTGTAATTTTGGAAAAAAAAAATAGAGCAATATGGAGTTAATGCCATCTTAAAGAGTACTATTTGCACTATCCGTACTAAAAGTTTAAAGAAGAAAAATTGATCAGTTTCTGAAAAAATATTTTTGTTATTTTTTCAATTTCACATATTACATGGAATATTGCGCGAAAACTGTTCAAGTTTCATAAAAAGGAGCATGACTAATAAAAGAAAAAAATATAGACAACAAATTTAATTCCAAGGAAAAACTAACACAATTTTCCAAACTTCAGAGTTAACAGTGAAACACAAACCTATGCCATTTATTTCACCTTATAAGACCGAGACGATATTCACATTTATAAGACCGAGAAATTTAAAGAAAAAATTTGGAGACTTTTTTGAGAAAATTTTAAAAATGTATCAAGGTACCTTTATATAAAGTCCTCCAAAAATTAATGTTATTAAAAATCGTAGAGCCTCGACCTAGGAAAAATTGTCAGGGGTTTCCTCAATTTGGAAAAATTCCTACGTATGTTTTAGGCGCTAGTGTTGTTCACACACCAACCAGACAGATGGACGTTTGAAAAAAAACAACTCTTTTCGGTATCTCAGGACCCCAAAACGTGTATTTCCGTTGAAATCTCGAAATCGATTTTCCGCGGCATTACATAACTTTCCCTATATTAGGTAAATTACTCCGTATACACGGGAAAGTAAAAAGTGACAGACTGCGTCGTGGGATGCACACGTGCCTGCAGGCGGGTGTTAGCGGCGACCACGCCCCCGGGCTTCCGCTGGCGCCAGGGCAGGAGGTCACGGTAGCCCTGCGCCTCCCGCACGACAGGGCCGAGGGTGGGCGCGGGCGTGGGCGTGGGCGTGGGCGGGCGCCCGGCCGCGGAGGTGGAGCAGCGGCGGAGGGGCGGGGCGCTCGCCATGCGGCCGGGCACTGCGCAAGCCAAAGACACGCCCCCCCTCGCTTTGGGGCTGCAGTTCTTGGGGAAGAACTGGAAGAGGGGGCTGAGGGCATCAACAGATGTCATTGCCGTGCCTCTGACCGGGTCATAAGGATCTAGTTCCGACGATGGGGTACGACGAGCTAGCAAAAGCCCTATACCACAATTACATCAAACCAATTTGTTAAATACCCATTTATTTCTAATTTATTACCCCGAAATAAAATGTATTACCCTTGCTGTTTATGAAATAAATATTGCGTAAACGTCATAGGTATGCATCTACGCCCAATATTCGAGTATTAAATTAGAAAGTACGAAAGGGCTCAAACAACTAAAACCTATTAGATAATTAAATACGCATTTAATACCAATTAATTACTCTAAACATAAATGTATTACAGTTGCCGTTTATTAAACAAATGTTGTTAAAAACCGCATAGTTTGGACTAAAACTCTAAATTTGGACCAAGAACCACGCGCGTTCTTCCCTTTCTTATCCTTGCCTTCTCTCCTCTTACACACGCACACACGTACACGAGAACACGCAATTATCATTTGAGAGTTGTCATTATCACTTTAAGAAGAATTGACCCCTGATGTTGTGCCAAAGCCTTCTGAACGGATGACTTTTTCTGAGCTCAATCTATTGAATACGTTGGTAGCTGATTATTAACAGAAATATCGGTGAATTCTAAAACAAAAAACTGTTTCGTGTCAAACGAAATTCTGAACAAAATGGAAGGTGATTACTGTGATCTTGTGCTTTCTTAAGTAAAAAGTCTTAGTTTAGAGAAAACAAGGGTTAGAATATTGAATCGCCAATATTTCCCAACGCCGAGCTATATTTCCAAACACTTTTTTGTCGTTAAAGAGTTAACATTGGAATTCGGTCGTTTTATTTAAGTAAAATATATACTTAACTTGCAGTTTTAGTACTTAACCCAATTTCACCAAAAAATTACTTAAGAACTTTTACTCTGCGACCACAGATTTACACATTTACGTCCGCATCGCATTATACGCTGTGGTCCTCCTAGTTGGAAACAAATCTGCCAAGGTAAGTGGAAGGAGAAGGCTGCTAGATCATCCGAACCACAGCCTCCTCAGTCAGCCTCCAACAACTAGATTATTTCTGAATCAAGAAACATTTTATAATTTTTCTTGCGTCTAAAATGATAAGACGCATTGTAAACGTCTTTTGTCAATATAACGTCAGGTAAACAAAACAATATATCTAATTACTACTTCATAACCGTGGTTGGTCTGATTTGTTCGCACAAAATGGAAGAATATTTGAAGTTTCCGCAAAAGAAAACAATGTTACGGTCAGTTGTTTCTAGTGAAATCTGGAGAAATATGAAAATGATTATGATGTATTTGCGAGTTATATGTAAAATAACTGCCGTGAATTGCGCAGGTGATACGGTACTGTTAGGTTATTTTATCAAAAGTTATTTATAATATTTCATAAAATAAAAAATAATATTTTCCGGATGTTAGCCGATGTATCTTATACATCTTATAACTACTGCTACTCAAGAAGCATAATCTGCCTCTAAAAATGGTAATATGTAACAGTGAAATATGAATTACTGATGGAAATTATAAATTCACGTAGACTTTCCAAAAATTCTAATTTTCATATTAATCAAAATAAGGTTTAAAAGGCAAAAAAAGGTCTGAGTCGTCAAGTTCAAACCTATCTGTGCAATATAATGCGACTTCTGGGTTAGGATGATTAATGTTAAGTATGAGGATTGTAATAGTTTCCAATTTAACTTATTGTACCACAAATATTAACATGATACTCTAAGAAATAGTAATATTTATTAGTTTATAATTTTGTTTCATTAGTTCATTGATTATATGTTTTTGATGTACGTAACATGGGATGTACATTTTTGATCATGTTTCATGACCGCCTGGAAACATCTGTATTATTGATACATAATTAAACGATTTCGATCAGTCCTCTGAGTTCTCATTGGCTGTTGTGGACATGTAATTGGACGCATGCCATGAACATAGTGATAATCAATCAATCCATTTTCATGGAATTAATGAACACATTTAGTTAACTAAACGAACAAATATTGAAATTAAATATTGATTAAAATAATAGATATTATTTATTGATATATTGAATTTGAGTTCTATATATAAGTCCATTTTAAACAAAAATTATACTAGTTATTACATATAACTTTTTCCTGGGTTATTTGAAAACAATATGCGGCAATTTTTCGCGTGCCTACTGGCGACAGAATTTGAAATCCCGAACTTGGGTACAGCAGTCCTAGAAGCTAACCATTATACCATCAAAATTTTCCGTATCAACCTCAATAGTAATAGGGACCTATATTACAAGTTTCACATTTTTAGCTTCGGTAGTTTGGGCTCAGCGTTCATATGTGAATCAGATTCTACTCTTATGCTTGGAGCAGAACTTCGTCTCTTATGCTGCAGATTTGCTAAGAGTTCTGCAAGATGTGTGTTCGTGATCCGGGCTGTCAGGGTGACGCCGCGTTGAAGGCTGTGTTGCCGACCAGCCCTGAGGAAGACCACGACAAGATGGTCGAAACGACGGCAACACAGCCTTCGACGCGGCGACACCCGGACAGCCCAGATCACGCGTATGACTGGCCGCGGAAGCCTACGACTTCATTTAAGATGTGTGTTGGCGTACCTTGGATTCGTCCTTGGGGGGAAGTGGCAGCTGTGTTGGGCGCGAGAGAAAATCCTTTCCAGCTGTCCCCAGCAAAGCCTCGTTCGTTGAAGGAACCAGTTCCAGGATCCTGCTTTAATAAAAGAAACGCGACGTCAGATGCGTTTTAACAAACGAACGTATTTTAGAAACGTTCGTTTTTGTTGCCGGCTTGACAAGACGAGGTCGCTAAGGCTGAAGGGCCTTCGCTACCTCGAATCGACGGGTCGCAGCTTCGAATCCCGCCTCAGGCATGGATGGGAAGGTTGTCCTTACGTGTAATACCTACAGTTCCCCTACAGTGAAAAAAATAGAGTGTTCGCTATATGACGAAGTTGTTGAAAATCGACCTCAAAAAAAGTTCGTTTTTTACAAACGAACGAATAATCTTTTGTTTAAAGTTAGGGAGTTTTAGCGCCACACGTAAGGTAGCGACGTTATGCACTAATAGTCACGTGGCGGACCTTCACGTCGTAACGTCTTACCTTAGACCTAAGGCAAGACCTTATACTTTCATAAATAGTGCACGCCCATAAGACTATCTAGGGTCACCATACAAAAGGCTAAATGGTCGTCTAAAAAAGGAAAGGTTGCATTTTTCCTACTCTGTTTAACTGATTCTCGTATGTGAGGCAGTTGCAATAAATCCTAATCAATATACACAACTCTGGCAAGAATTAACGGAAAACGTTGGGAAGGTGATAGGTACGAAATTCGCAAAAGAGAAGTTGAAATCATATCTTCGTGTAAGGTTATGTCTTACGCTCACATTGTTATCTGTTATTCCCAAGATTTTCAAGAAAAGCCGATTCAAAGTCCCAGACTGCATACTCATTGCGCAGGGCCAGAAAATCTAAACCTTCTTCCATAATGGTGATTTTTTTACTCTTGACTTTGTTTTTAGAGTGGTTCAAATTTCGATGAATCTAAACCCCATGGAATCAATGATGTATTCGGTCCTGAGGTCTAATGATGAATCCGGCCTGGAGGTACAATAATGAATTTGAAATTTGGGTTATTGACTGAACAGACCAATGGTATTTTTAATATTCAGGTAACACTTTAAATTATTTATGCACTTCAGATATACCTAATTTGATTTGAATGTTCATGCATGGGAGTAAGATGAATAATTGTAATTAACATGTAGACATTGCCTTTGAAATGTTTTGTGAACAAACTTTTATTGAATAGTTAATAAAACTGTTAATACATATAATAACATTAAATGCAAGAGCTAGCTTTTCTGATGATGTTGTTTTTACCAAAAATTATTTTCCTTTTTGATAATCAGTATAGTCTCTAATTGATTCCCTGAGCCACCTTTGATGGTGCCACATCCCGAGACAAATCATTCACGAACTAACGGGACTAATGACCATAGCAGTTGAGGCGCCCGGCTAAATAAACGGCGGTCACCTGGTGCCAGCGCGCGGGCGCGCTGGGCTGCCGAGCGCCTCCCGCAGTCGCGTAGCCGTCCGCCACCTGCCCCGGGCGGCGCGGCCGTCGCCCTGCAGGAGGCAGCCCCACGGCCTGCGACGACCAGCGCGTCGCCCCGTCCGCCGCTCGCGCCGCGCTCTGCCAATGGCGTCTGTTTAGGCGGCGAAATAGTCGAAGAAAAGATGGGAGAGCATTTTGATGGAAATGGCAACGGAACATCGGCTCTACTATCTCAGTAGTTTTTTGTCAGACAAGAGTGATCTGGAAAAGAGATGACACATAATTGACAAGGATTGTTACTTGGAGAAAGAATTAACGAGTATTGAAGAAGTTGTCACAGTTACCTCTGTCCAAACGAAATTAAACCTTTCCTTACGAATTCCGTGGCCTTTTGCTTCGTGTTTCTACTACATCCACTGCCTGGCACACCCTGAATCGAACCTTGAAGACGTTCAAAACGCTTTTACTCAGCTTTCCGCATTAGCTTGTGGTGACAATGCGAGCAGGCGTCTGCGATAGAAAATTCCCAGTATTTTGACAATGCCAATTTTACGCAGGAGCCGCGCCCCCAGGAGCTGGTGCGATCTTTCGGTGACGCTCCGAACTAATAGAAAGAAGTTGACAATCGACTTCAATGAACCTTGCACGAAGAAATGAATGTTTGATCAACAGAGAAGAAATTCGTGCGGCTTTTTGGAGAAAATTAAGACTATCTCGGAGGTGCCAAGTTTAAAATGTATGATCCTTTCCTTTGAAACGCCTTCAAAGAACATCAAACGCCCTGTTAAAGAAGACAGGGCGCCAAATTTGAAGTAATTTAGCCGGCAATATGTCAACAGCATCCATTGCGGCCGTGGTATGTTACGGCACCCGGCAGAAAGAAAGACGTATGTACTCGAGGTCTGAATGTTGCGAGACGAAGGCGTTAGGCTGGGTGGCTTTGGAAGTCCATAGTATCAATGCCGTAGTATGTTACGACATAACGGCAGAAACAAAGGCTTATGTACTCGAGGTCTGAATGTTGCGACACGAAGGCGTTAGGCCGTGGACCCATAGTATTAATGCATATATGCCATAATATGTTACGTCATAACGGCAGAAAGAAAGGCTTATGTACTCGAGGTCAGAATGTTGCCACAAGAAAGCGTCGTGCCGAGGGACTCAGTGGGGCCATTATATCAATACACCGTTTAACGCATCCATAGCGACCATAGTACGTTACGTCACAACGACAGAAAGAAAGGCTTATTTGCACTAATTTTGAATGTTGCGTCACGAGAGCGTTAAGCCGAGGGAGCCATTGCGACCTTAATATCAATGCGCCCATGCAGCCAAGGTAATTTATTTTCCTTTCTGTACCGCAGTGTAAGGAGGAAAACTACTATAATTGCTTAAAGAAAACGATCTCGAATTTTCAGCCGTCACCTGTGTCAGCGAAAATTCAGAATACCTGTATTTATAGAAAATGTAGTGGAAACGTCTAGTGGCCCAATACTATACCAGAGATATTGCCCCTCGAATAAATTAATCAAACTTTTTTAAAATCCTAATACTTTGTTCACATACTCACACACTCCTAAGGTGTTCTAAGTATGTATTGGTTATTTATTATAATTATTGATGAAATAAAAGCTCATGTCATTCAGTATCGCTAAAAGGTCACGATTGTACAAACATTTTTGTATAATCCAAATAATACACTGTTTGAAACCCGTGTTGCCAATCCAACAATAAAAAATTGTGATCAGTAATTGCAGGAAGGTAAGAGAAAAAATCACAAGAAGAAGCTACGAAACAACATTCGCGAAAATGCATGGTTCAGAGACATATTGGTAGGCTTTAACAGTCGCGTGCCAATGAAGTGCATGTTAAAGGTGGACCCCAGCGATACCCCAGCCATTCGCGAAAATGCATGGTTCAGAGACGTATTGGTAGTCTTTAACAGTTGCGTGCCAATGAAGTGCATGTTAAAGGTGGACCCCAGCGATACCCCTCTCTATCCAGCTCATTACCTTGAAGTGCTACCGAGTTTACGGTGGCACTTCAAGGTAATGAGCTGGATAGAGAGGGGGACACTTTCATCCAACCGGAACCTTCGTTACGACTTGCAAGGTTTGCAATTGGAGTTCCCGATTGCATGACAATGTCCTCCTTTCCTTCCAGCTTGTGACCTTGAAGTGCCACTATATGTAAATCGAAGTGCAGTGTTTTTGCAATTATCTCTGTTTGGGTTATGCAATTTGAACAACAACATTGTGAATTTTGAATTAGTAGGAAAAATGGGCATTACCCTGTATAAAAGATCGCGAGTACCTCATATAAACTTATTATAGTATCAAATGAAGACCGCGTAAGGCACTCATTACATTTTATGGCAAGCGCGGCTCGTCATTAAAGGCTGTAAGGCGGATTCTCTCCTACAGAAGAGAAATTTAAAAATATTTTATAAATGTATTAAATTATTAATAAGGGATTTTTGGGTTATGTAATGTAACAATCATATCAAAATTTTCTCTGTTAGTTCGATAACGCCCATATGTAACGGACTTGAAGCTTTGGCAGGGAAAAGAAAAGTATTAGGCTCCCACTTCATTCCGCCATAAGGCCTGTGTACAACGAGGGGGCGTGACGTCATGCTTTCACTGCGTTTCAAGCTGTTGGCAGGGAAAAGAAAAGCATTAGGCTCCCACTTCATTCCGCCATAAGGCCTGTGTAAAACGAGGAGGCGTGGCGTCATGCATTCACTGCACTGTCCTACTGGCGGACGAAGGCTCGGAAGCTTGGCAGCCTTCAAGGGTGGGGCGGAGGGTCCGAAGAAGGCCGTGCTCACTAGTCAGCATTATTACGCAGCTCAGCGAGTAACATTGAGCACCATCTAGTTCTCTCATGCGGTATGAGCACGACTGCCTTATGCCTGCCCGTTCTTATTGGAAGATATTATTTATAGAAATACAATGCAAGCAATGCATTTGAATATAGGTGTTGTGGTGCGTTATCGTTGGCATTTTTCATGAAATAATTATTTACGTTGTCATTGCCAACAATAGTATTTACTATAAGAGCAGCATTCGATGGCTTAGCCATCATCAGTTGTCTGATACAAGAAGAAAAACAAGACATTAAAACGTGAATATTCCTTTGATTTTACAACAAGATTATAATAAAGGTTAGAAATAATGTACAAATTTTTTGGAAAATATATTTAACATTCTAGAAACCGGAAGAAAGAAAAAAGTGGGGGGGGGGGGGTTAAGTCATTAATACTAGAGAAAAGTGAATGAAATAGAATAAGGATACGTAAATTTTTTTAAACAGAAAACATAGCTCTTATAGTAACTCAACTGCTCTTATAGTAAATACTATTGTTGGCAATGACAACGTTCATAATTATTTAATGCATTTGCAGCCTTTACCATTTAACAAAAAACTCGAACTGCGACTGTTATATGGAATTTAATAGTAAGAATGAGCACTTAATTTAATGGAGTCGAATCTTGACCACGTACGGTGCTGTAAATTCTATGGATTTTAATGATAAGAGTGTGCGACGCGTTATATTTTATAGACTCGAGTGATACGAATGCAGGGTGCAGCTGACTTTACGAAATTTAATGTTGAGAAATTGGGTTGCACTTCATTTCACTGAATCGAATACTGATGGTGTGTGAGGATCGAGTGATGTGTGTGTGTGTGTGTGTGTGTGTGCGGGGGCTCACCTGCGCAGGTGTCTGCGCGTGCGGCAGCGGGGGCCGGCGGCGCGGAGTGGGCTGCGGGGGAGGCCCGCGGGCGGGGGCGGGGGCGGAGACGGGGGCGGAGACGGGGGCGAAGGCGGCGGGGGCCCGGAGGGGGCGTGGCGGTACGTGGCGAAGGGGGCACGAGCTGTCAGGGCGCTTCGCGAGAGACTCGGATCTGCGGGGCGAGCAAGCGTACGATAAAGGAGCGCCTTCTATTTCGAAATAAATCGCCCCCCCTTTTCTTATTTTAGTCAGCATTATTGTATTTCACATGTTGCGTCGAGACATCAACATATTCCGTTCCGGAATGTCGGTAGCATTTCTGGTCTGGACTATAATACAATGATACAGCAAGATTAATCTTTGGTCTTAAAAATAGCATCGAGCAATAACCTATACAATTTTCATCAAGAAGTGTCTTGTATAATAATTTCACCTAGTGGATGGATAAAGGGTGAGTAATAATATACATTCTGATATTGATGTGAGCAATTTATATATCATTTATACAAGTAAAAAAAAACATTGTTCTAAGGTAACTTCATTTGTTTCAATAACCCTTGTAGATGAACTTGAAAGCAGAACTTGCCAGCTTTGTTCTCTTGTGATAGGACTTAATACGATGTTGAACCCAGATAAAACTTTTAGAAATTTAAAAAAAGAAATTTTAATGCCCTGACTTAAATTGTGGATTTCGATAACGCAGTATAAAATAAAAATATATGAGTTTAATTTCGAAGTACCTGCGATACATATTAGCAATTATTTTCATAGCGAGGAAAATGAGAAAGTTTTTACTTTTACAAAAGAAAGAAACGTAAATAAATCTTAACTGTTGCAATATTTGCAACACATTATACAGACAAGCTGGACTAATTTCACACAAGCTAGCCTTGATTACGCCGAAGTGAGTTTCCAAATTTTCAATAATAATAATAATAATAATATAATAATAATAATAATAATATATTGGAGATAAATCATTTTAACCCTCTAATGTCTGAAGTAATTCTCTGCGCATAGCTCTCGCCATAGCTACATGGCGCGCTGCGCATAACTACATATGCCCCGTCAACGTCGGTGCGGTCCAACCCCCGTGTGTTTCACACCAACATCTCCCTCCGACTTAACCACAGGCACGTAGCAGGTTTAAGATGAAGATTCGAACCGACCCAAGTCATATGTACATCCTGGCCAGGAGTGTATAATGCCTTAGCGATCACGGCTAAATCGACATCTGGCATTCAGAAATGAAAAAAACAAACTTGCTTTTATGTTTCATTTAGAATGTTGCCGTCTATTGAAGAAATAGTGCAAAAAGCTTCAAATACTCTGCACATAGCTCTCCCCATAGCTACATAGCTCTGCAAATGCCCACGAGTTGACCAGAAACGTGTTAAACCTGTTTTACACGATCAGTTTTTCATCATTTTTCGCCGGTACAGAAAAGATACAGGCCAGACTGAATGTAATTTGTACGAAAAAATGACGCATGCTTAATTTTTCGGTTCAGATTTCATCCAGTTTGACTACCGCGCTCCTGGCGGTACTTTACGGGAGTTTCTCTAGTTTGTTATGCGTGTGGAGCGATATGATCATTTTGTAGTTGCCTGAGAGCGTTCTGATGTGTTGAATTGTAATGTGAAGAGGTTATGTAAAGAGAAATAAATTATACACTGTATTCTAATATTGACGCATCCGACCTCAGTCCTAACCTAACTTAACTTAATTTGTTACCACAGACGCGAAGTTCAAATGTTTGAACTTCAGCGCCACATGCGGCGTCCGGAGGAAGTATTTTCTTCATGATTACATACAAAGACAGAAATGACCGTGCAAAACACTCATCCAGTTTCGGAACCGAACGTAGAAACGAACGTCCTTTTTCCATCCATTTACTGTACAGAAAAATGATGAAAAAAGGATGCAAAAATGACGGTGTAAAACAGGCTTTACGTATAGTAAGTAACCAGGGGCAGTAGCGGGTGAAAGTAAAAGAAGGGTACGAATAAAGGATGCTGGTCGTATAAAGGATGTTCGAATGCTCGTATAAAGGATGCTGGTCGGTGGCGGCCCACCCCGAGTAGACGGACGCCTGGTCGAACGACGGCACGAGCCGGGTCGTGGTCGTGCAGCTGCCATCTGGATACTCCGCCGTGGCCGTCACGCGAATCAAGCTCTCTTGCTGAGGGAAGTAGTCGGAGCGGAGACTGGCTAAAATGCTCCGCATGGTGTGGTCTGTACATGGCACATCCGTGTGGATTAGATTCACTTCCACTGCACTGACGTGTCATCCAGCGGAGGAATATCACTATAACCGTCTATAATGACATTGTCCACTACAGTTACTAATTGATGATTAATGATTGACTGATTAATGATCACAACAGTTGATGAGCTCGGAAACACAAAATAATTAGTAAAACTAATTAATGACTTCCACGCGCACTTAACAAACAAAAACAGATTAAAAGAACAGTATTAATGTGTGATGATTGCGTGTGAAATTTGTAGAGGTGGATGATCGAAATGTTTTGTGCGGTAAAGAAACTTCAATTACTTTATCTAAGAGACTAGTGATACAAGAGCAATCTGTATGCCTTTTAAGGGTAGATCATATATAATTGAACTCGTCGAGGAGGATTTTTTGTTTGTTAAGTGCGCGTGGAAGTCATTAATTAGTTTTTTCGTTTTTTTTTGTTTCCGGGCTCATCAACTGTAATGATCATTAACCCCGTAACTGTAGTGAACTATCTTATTATAGGAGGTGATAGTGATATTCCTCCTCTGGTTTGTGTGATCCGGCGCCGACCAACACGTCGTCTTAAGAGGTTTTGTCCAACCACATATCACCCACCTGCTAAGCACCGTCCCAGTCAGGACAAGCTCTAAGCTCCTGACTGGTCTCCCGACAAGTGTTAGTGTAGTGCATGTAAGTGCGTGTATAAGTAGGGGGTGAGAATAGGGCAAGAAAGAGAAAGGAAAGATAGTGCACGGTCTGTTTGTTAGGGTAATGGTCCTTCATTCGCCTGGTATTGATCAGAAGAAGAAAAACAACAACGGGAAACTACTGACCAGAGCGCCCTTCAGCTACGATGTCTTTGAACCACCCGGCAATTGCAGATGGTCAAAGCGTGTATGGATTTCCTTGGTGCAAACCGACTCGCCGCGGATTATAATGAATTACTACACTAAGTTAACGAAATGATAGTACTAATTGGATATTCTCTTACACTTAATACTCCAATTCCTATTGTGTACTGTTTACATGTTCGTACTATCCGATATCTGAAACGAGGACTCTCCAGCCTCAAAACAATCTTCCGTTTGTCTTTAACTGTGACGTTATTGATTATGAAACGGTATAATGAGCATAGTTTCGGATCCAGAAAGCACTAGGTCACCAGCGTCATGATTCCCAGGTAAAGCGAAAAATATGGGGATAATGGCAGGATTAAAGGGAAAACCCTAGTGCAATCCGCCGCGAACCCCCTTTGACCATCCAAATTCCACTTCGATCGGACAGTCCGACTGAGGTGCTCAGGGAATAAACCAAAGCCAGCGTAGACCCTTTGACCGGGAGGTCTTAGGGTTCGAGTCCCAACAGCGGCATCAGTTTCGACCCTAGCAACATAGGTCGAATTCCGCCACTGTCTGGAGGAGCCGGCTAGCGGTCGCCTGGTCTGATCGGCTCGCTGATCGTGGATTCTGCGCTCAATGCTAGACAAACATCAGAGCAGTACCCTAACAAATGAGCCACGGACCGCGCGCGATCATTCCTTCTTCTCCGTTGTCTTCTCCCTTACTTACACACATTTACACTTCCATAAACTACGCTTCCACACCTGACGGAGGACCCGCAGAAGCTTAGAGCATGTTTCGCCTAAGGATGTGCACTACTGTGCAAGTGCCAGGTGCAAAACCTACAATGCAACGTGTAGGTCGGAACCGGATCTCATTATTCATCGCAAGAAGAACATGGCCACATATCGTGATAAAACATTCGCTACCCTTACGAGACTAATTACCATACGAATATACGCACACGGAAACACGAAATAATCAAATCTAATCAATCAACCGATTGGTCAGGGGCTGAATCCCGGCTCTAGCGGTAGAAGGCGAGACGTTTGACCACTCCACTACGGAAGTGGGGTGGGTCTTAGGGCTCGAGTCCCGATGGTGGTAGGATTTTTGACACTAACTTGCCAGCTAGGCAGAATCCAGTCACTGTCTGGAGGAGAATTGTGGTGACCGGCTGCTCTGATCTGTAGTTTTCCGTGGTTTCTCCGATCAACACCAGGCGAACGCCGGGGCAGAGCCCTAACAAATGGGTCACGGGCCGCGTTGCGATCTCTCCTTCCTCTTCCTTGCACTATCCTCACTCCTTACTTACACTTATACTCGCATGCCCTATACTACCACACACATCAGAAAACCCGTCGGGACCTTAGAGCTTGTCCCTGCTGGGGTAGTGCCACGCTGGTGGGAGATACCTTGTAGAAGAAAATCCTCGCAAGCCGACGTAGGTCGGTACCGCACCTCACCATACAACGGGGTAAGACCACCTACAGAGCGAAACATGCACTACACTTACGGGATTAATGGTCTTATAAGTTGACGCGACCGGAAACATCAATCAATCCCTTTGCGGCCCTTAGTCCCGAGTGGCGGTACGCGTGTTGGAGACACTTTGAATTCCCCTCGTATTACTCGCGCATCTTTTCTTGAACGATGGATTGAAGAAATGCGGGTAGAGTAGGGGTGTTAGTTACGAAATCGGTCACTAGATTTTATGAAGCAATGCCAATCTTGGAAAACCAGTCAAGCCTTTGTAACTTTCTCAATAATTTGCGTTCCAACTTTCTCAGGAGTTCGTGGTATCTCCTGGGATGGATCTTCACCTGCTTCGGTAATTTATTTAGTTTTTTTGGAGAAAACACGAACAGAAGTTGTCATTTGCCTAAAGTGAGACCATCGTGAAGCGTTTATTCATCTTCTTGTCAATCAGTCGCTGACGTTGATCATGTGAGTATATCCTTTGCAGACACTGTAAACTATCTTATATTTCTTATTCGATCTTATATTTATTTAGTCAAAAAACAGTAAAAACTGCATTGACGATAATCTGCGCCCGTTTTCTTGAGTCCCAGAACCCCTTCCCATCATTTTAGTCTGACGTCATGAGTTCTGACGTCATCTACACGCCTGCATTCATTGTCGCGAATGCTTCAGAAATTGTAGCCTTGGATGCCGAATGTGAAGTAGGAAATTCCATCACCAAAAAGCACGAGGAAGCGGAACCGACCCAAGGTGTTAGATGCATACCCGACGATAAATCAATGCCACATTTTTCGAATAATTATTAATAAAAAGCACTGACTTTATCTAAAATGCAAATTTTAAACGAGTATACAAACTATTATTAAGAACGGAGCTTAGTACTTCATTTTATTTAAGGTCGCATCAACATTTGGGTCATTAGTGACCACTATTGCATTTAATGGTATGGTAACTGTGAAGATAACATGATATGGTGATGAGACGAACACAATTACAACCAGGCCGGAGGCGGGACTCCAACCCGCGATACTTCCGTCCGAGATCGCTACGGCACTATTACCATAACGATCTCGGCCACCGGACTGGCAGCTTAGTACTTCGTTAGAATAAATTTGGTTATTTGAAATGCACTCACTACTAGAAGTAATGTGATTGTGGAGACAAGGTTGTGGAAGCAATAATGATAATGAAATGTTTCATTTGTACTTCCAGATAAAAAGAGTTGCAAAACCTATAACTGTAATTTAAACAATCTTATGAACGAAATCTTTTTAAGTAGTTTAGTTTATTTTTATCAGGGTAATCATTTCCTATCGTGTCTATCCCTATATTCTCTATCTGAGGATCCGTGATGGGGTGAAAGTATATTTTTGTCACTGAAGAAACATTCATCTCAGCATTTGGCACAGTATGAGAATTCTCCTTCTTAGTTTTAAAACTAATTTTTTAGAAATAGTTTGAGCTGATTATTTGAATTTCCTGAAAGCAACCATAACCGCCTCATTGCGGTTATGAGATTTGCGACTATTACCTGAAAATTGTTCCCAGAACAACTCGTCCATTTTGATCCCAAGTTATGTTCCTCTCTCACATGTCAAGGTTCAATTCTGCGCACGTGGCGCTACATTATGGAGCACGTGGGAGCCAGGATGTGGGAAGATGTCATCCCACTAGGATGCCGAGAGTCCATTTATTATATCACGTGGCTAAGGGAAGAATGTTTTTCTATGCGATTCGTTTTTCTTCTTCCCTTTCATTACAACACTTTCGGCATCAGGGTAGTTGCTAGGAGATGATAAATTAGTAATGTAGAACTAGGATTATTGCTGAAGTTAAAAATTGTTGCCAAGGCATAGTAGTAAATATTTTGCATGTGACATTTCGCATTTAACAGTCCCATACTAACACAGGGGAGGATCATCGGCGGAACCCCGATTTCCTCTTCGATAATGTATCTTGTTCCACTTTCAAGTACAAAGTTATTGTTCCATCATTTAGGGCGTTTATTATTTCCTTCCTTACACTAAGCGATATTTTAGAATTTCAATGTTTACGAAACAAGAAACCATCACCGTGCGTAAGCGCTTTATGCACACTCGGGCATTCTCTTACAGACAGGCCTCACCATAAATACGTTTCATTTTAATTTTATTATAATTTTGACAGGCCTAAATGGGACATCTCACTTAGGTCCAACGACAGTGATTATTTTGCCAGGTCTGTATCCAAAAGATGAAAGAAGAAAGTATAATGACAGACCTCGTGCTATCAAGTACGAAAATCTTAAGATAAAAGAACACACAGAATTCTTTTCAATGAAAATCGCAATCTACTCATTGCAACTATTATGAGAAAATTGCAATAACAATAAAACTTCTTAAAAACAATTACAAAATTTTGAATGTGCTAGAATGTCATTGAAATTGTAATTAAATGACTTACATAGATCGTTTGGTTTCAGGAATTAGTTCAGTGCCTTTAAAATAATATAAATAGGATAAGATCACTTCGTCAGGTCCACTCATGATGTGAGAATATATAACTAGTGGGGCAACAGAATGACACAGCCTTTTTGCACTAGTTGCCTTATTCAGTCAGGGCTATCATCTCAATTTTGCCCAGCCATATTCTCAGTTGCCATATAATGATGCCGAAAACACTTTTTTTCACGTTTTCTCACTTTTTCGGATGGAGGAACAAATAGCACACCGTGCCCAGCTTTGTCAGGAACGTGCTTGATTGTTCAGACGAGGAAAAAAACGTTTCGTTAAAGATTATAACCGGCGATGAATCATGGTTTATGGTTATGACATTGAAACAAAGGTCCAATCGTCCCAGTAGACGGGTGAAACGTCCCCTAGGCCTCAAAAAAAGCTCGCCAAGTAGGGTCCAAGGTCACGGTGATGCTGACAGTTTTTTTAAGTTAAGGGTGTTGTTCACCACGAATATCTCCCAGAAGGCTCCACAGTGAACCACTATTACTATATTGAAGTCCTAAAACATCTGAGAGACGCCATTCGTCCAAGAAGGCCAGAAATGTGGAGGAGTGGTGATTGATTTTTTCCACCTTGGTAACGCTCCAGCCCATTCCACCCTCAGAACTCGTTAGTTTTTGTCCAAACACTAGATTACTGTTATTACTCACCATCACTTCTAACCTGACCTTGCTCCGTGTGTCATTTTACTGTTCCCCAAACTCAAATAAAACCTTGAAAGGAAGAGGATTTGAGACAATTTCTGAGATCATGGTAAATGTGATGAAGGAGCTGAAGGACATGACCAAAGAAGCGCACCAGGACCGTTTCAACAAGTGGTAACACCGTTGGGATAAGTGAGTGCGTTAGGGAGGAGATTCCTTTGAAGGGGACCCAGACATTTAACTTTAAATTATGTGCATTTTGTTATATGACGTCAATCCGCGTGTTTTTGAACAGCCCTCGAATCGGACACCACGGTGATAAAAGAAATAATTTCATTTACCCCTAGACTGTCGCTGGAAGTTTTTAATTGGATTACATGAACAAAAGTATGTCAGCGACTATATATTCTAATACACTACTAAAAAATTCCCACAGTTTGGTTGACAATTTTTATAAGGGACGCATTTCGACATCTTGATTAAATTAGCATTTTCTTCATAGTCCGGATGCATTTTTCTGAAAGAAGGTCATAAAAACTGGTCAAAACCTCTCATTTTGACCTCCTCTAGGAGGTCAAAAAAAAAAGCGGAAAATTCGGCATCAATCTCAGAAAACGCTACAACGGGGAAATAATATTCTCCCTCAGTGTTGTTTTGTCGTTTCACTGAATCAGACTTACTCGGGAGACCTTGAGCTAACACAGGGAGGCCAAAAAACCGAATGTTTGTAATTTTGTGGGGCTTTTCAGGTTTTCAAGACTCAGGTGTTTTAATCCATATCAAAATAAAACATTTCAACACTAAAACTTCAATGCCGATACCTAGTATTACATAATAAAAAATAATACTTAACATAATGGTTTTTGCTCCTCTTGCATTTTCCACTCTATGAAATTAAAGTGTAATCTGATTTAAACTTCTCATTTCCGAACAGGCTTTTCCCTACTCGCACTACCCGATCTCCTTCTCCAGCCCATTGTACCTCCAGGCGCACTCCCGGCAATGCAAGCACCGCTATGCAAGAGCACACAACGCAACGATCTCTGGAAGGCTTCATGCTGCGGATCAATCTCTGAAATAGCAAGTTCGAAGCGGAAAATTCGGCATCAATCTCAGGAAACGCTACAACGGGGAAATAATATTCTCCCTCAGTGTTGTTTTGTCGTTTCACTGAATCAGACTTACTCGGGAGAGCGATCATATCACAGAAATTAGAAGAAAAGCGCCAAAAATACGAAGCCACCCGTCCCCACCTCATTACCGTCCGTTACCACAGCGCCGAAGTACTCCCGCTTGTGATAGGGGCACTGGGAGAATGGTGTGCGGGTAGTGACGCCGCACTTAAGAAAGTTTCGGATGGCCACAAACTAAAACCTTTAAGGGAAAAATTAGTCACTGAGGCCATTGATGGCAGTGCGGCATGCTACTACACGCACACCGGCAATATACACCTGGGCCCCGCGTGAGTACAAACAGATTGCGCGGGACAGAGTCCGCAGAGGCGCCCTCCTCCACCCCATGCCACAGGAAGCTAGCTGCGGAACAACAAATAAGATCTGCAACAACACCAGTCGACAAGCTGGAGCCCCTACGTAGATCTCGAATAGATTTATGTATTATAAAAAATATATGTATATATGTATAATAGTCATAGAAGTAAGAATTTACACTAAGCCAGACGGCAACTGAAATGTATAAATGTATATATTAGATTAAAAAATAAATATTTGTGTTAAGGAGTACGTCGCAAAGTTCGCTCAGTCTAGTGATCTCACTAAACACAAACGGACTCACTGTGGAGAATGACCGTATCGTTGTGAGGAGTTCGGCGCAGCGTTCAGGGAGTCTGGTAACGTCACTAGTCACGAACCGGACAGCGGCCGTACTGTTGTGAGGATTGAGGCGCTGAGTTCAGGGAGTTTAGTAAGCTCACTAGACACAAACGGACTCACTCAGGAGAGCGATCGTATCATTGTGAGGAGTTCGACGCTGCGTTCAGGGAGAGAAAAATTAATATATGAAAAAAATAATTGTTGATTCCATTGAAGAGAACCTTTTCCTAGTGTCCTTCATCGATCTATCTCTCATCTGTCCTGAGAGAAGAGCTACTTCTGTCTTCGTATTTCGCACGAGGAGAGGCTATGAACGCATGCGCCGCGCCGTAGGCGTGGGACCCTTTCTTCTCGTCCCCTCTTTCGACGAACTGAGCAAGCTGTGGCACATTGAGATGATCCTCATCAGGCTTTCACGTCCAGTTTTGTTAAATGCGAATTCTTTACTTTGTTTCTCAATTAAATCTTAATTATACAGTAATAAACAAGGATACAATTAAAATGTTATTTCCTAGTTCATATTAAGTGGGTGAAGTATTTGCTTAATCTATTTTGTAGTAACTAGTTGCCAACTTAGAGAAAATTTGTAATAAAAGTAAATTGTATTTATTATTATTATTATTATTATTATTATTATTATTATTATTATTATTATTAATATAATAATAAAATAGCCATTAACATCTCATGCTGGCAAGAACCTCCTACTAGACCTCCTGCTAGCTTACATTGTTAAAAGCTTCTCAAAGAACCACTTTGAGAAGAGTGTTTCTTAATTAATACTAAGAAATATATACAAATATTATTAATTAATTAAAAACCAGAATGTTAATATTGATTTTTTACTTTTTAATTAACATTAACATGTAATATAAATAAATACATTAACAAATAAAATAAAAATAATTAATAATAAAATAAAAATAAATTAAATTACATAAATTGAATGCAATTTAATTATTTTAAATTTTAAGTTCAATTATTATTAATATTATAAAACATTTATTAATATTAACTAACATATAATATTATAAATTGTTTCAATTTTATTTATATTGTTAGTTAAATTTATTAAATAATATGTGGGTAGAAATTATGTTTCAATCATTAATTTTGAATTAAACATTACTCTTGTTTCCCCTCGAAAGAATAGTTAATACATATATTAGCGTTCAATAGCAACTTTTTATACAGTTTTAGCTATAGTTATGGTGGCGAATAAGCAATTTGTGCTATTATTTTCGCAAATGTTATAGACATGGTCACGTTTAAGCAAAGAATCTTATTTTGTGATAAACACAGTCATGCAAGAAGGACGTTTGGATGCTGGGGAAAACGCATTTGTGGGTAAGAAGACATGTTTCTTCATTCTGTGCCACTATTAAAAAGGACAAAATCTATACCGAGAAATTCGATAACATTTCAACACAGTATCACGAGTCGCCAAGCTCTGCGCCGGATATAAGGTCAAAGGTCAACGACCGAGCTCATGTTGATGTCTGCAGAAGACCGTTGGCGGGGCCTTCCGTCTGACGGCCTTGGCTACGAGATTATCGAGACTCCTCGCTCCCGAGAATGCGTTCTCGTTGCTCGAGAATCTCGTTGGCCTCGTTCACGTTCACACAAACACAATTCTCGATTGTGAGAGCGGGTGAGAATATCCGGCAAATGACCGCCTTTACTACAAAACATGCCGAGAGACCGGTCAAGAACTACAAGATTGTCCCGGTTGGGGCGGTGCCGCTGGTGGGCACCTGGTTAGGAAAACACAGCTAACCGACTTGTAGGTCGGCACCTGTTCTCTCCATCCAGCGAGGGAAGGTCACCGCTACCGCACGATGAAAAAGATACATTACACGTTCGGGAATGATGTCCTTAGCCGTTTGATCACGAATGAATCAACTCAAGTGCTTACGACTCAATTTTTTTATTTCCCTAATACTAGAATGGAAATACGTGGAGAACATTATGTGAGATTAAATACATAAAAATGTTAATTCAACTAGTACTACAATCACACATATTTTCTCGTACTCGTTCCCAAAATACAGAGAGTTCGCCGAAACTAAGACATGTATAATTTTTTTTACCTCCCTTTGCTACTTACAAGGGAAAAAATTAAAGAAAAAAAAAGATCCGTTATTGAGAACACAACTGTTTAAATATTGTTTATATTTCATGCAAAATCACCCAAAAACTCATAATTTTGAAAAATTGAATAAGACTGTTTTGAAAATCTATTTTCGGTCATCAGTTTTCATGATACAGAAAATCTCTATCTTTAATATTGTAGTTGTAGGAAGACGCCGAAAAATTGGACGTTGGCTGCCTAGCTTGTCAGCATACATTTAATATATTTTATTTATTTACCATATTTTGTTATAATAGCAAAACCTTTCGTGTTTAGGAAAAACTAGTAGTGCTACAAGAGCACACATTTTCCCGTGGTATTGGAAACAGCTACGCAACATAGAAATATTGAATTTTCTGCGCTACTAACACCCTAGCCATTATTTTAAAACGTTCAATTAAAAAAAAGTGAGCAACACACTGTTGCCAGCGCAGCGTTATCAAAACTATGCGCATTAGCTTGGCTAACAATACCAATGCAGTAATTAGAATATATGCAATTGACATCAAATAATTACAAACATTCGTCAGATGCTTTTCGTCGTAAGATAGCGTTTCATTTCATCACCGACTTCTAATATCCACACTTTAGATACGATAAACACTATCGATTTTCAATATAGAGAACGTCCATGTTTTCTCGGAACTGACAAGATGATATAAACAAAACAAGTACTCTCTTCAAATTTCTCTTCAGCTTTGCGGATTGCTCAAAAGTAAATACATCAATACATTGAGAATGCACATTGAGTAAAAAGTAAAACAGCGAGAAAGGAAAAATAGAACTAATATTAGCATTTTCAATAGGAAATTATAATTAAAATTAAATTAATAATTTCTCATATCATAATTTAATTTTTATCGTGGCCCATAGTTGGCGTGAAACTTGTATATATTTCATTAATTGGATCAAGTAGAAATTACGCAAAAACTACCAGTTTTTTTAAAAAAGTGGATATTATCTTTTTTAAAGAGCTTATTTAGTACAAAAGACTTCGGACGTTGCCTGAATCAAAAATCTCTTATCTTTCATTTTGTAGTTTTGAAATGATTTTGGCAATTTTTGAAAAAAAACTAGCAATATCCCAAAATGAGATTAGTGACATATTTCTTACCGTTCCTTATTACATATGTAAAGAAAATTTAAAGAAAAAAATTGGAGTGTTTTTTGAGAAAATGTGTTTGTAAATTTCAATCACAAATTACGTAAAAATTACTGGTTTTTGGAAAAAAATGTACATAACATTTATTAAAGACCAAATTTTGAACAACAGACTTTGTGACAAAAACCTCTATATCCAAGTTTGAAGTTTTATTTTTTTTTTTCAATTTTCGAATAATCGGGTATGTTAGCGAAAATATGACCTTCACCTTTCCCTTGAACGTCTGTGCATATTCAACAACAAAATTAAATCAAAAGATTTGGAGCCATTTTTTTGAAACTTTTGAAAATGTCCCACGGGCATCATGTAAAAAACCCCCCAAAATAAAAATTTCGGTTTCAAATTCCGGTGCCGCGACATCGGCTTGAACGATTGAGAAATATCAATTTTGGAGAAAATCAGCTGGCCAGTTAATGCGTTAGCGCTGGGCATAGACGGATGAACCGACAGACAGTCGTTTTGCTATCAATCGATTTTTCGGTTTCAAGGACCCCCAAACATGAATTATGACTACACAATGTGTTAGAAGATTTTTTCTATATTTAGCAACTGGCTTTATCCACTTTTTCCTTACCTTCTTCTTACATTAGTAAGCGCGGGAAAGTTATATTTACTACCTTACGAAAAAGGCTAAACTACATAATTTTGTCTAAGCAATATTTATGGCGGTAGTAAAATGGAGAGCCCATTGCACTTGAGTTCCATTTGCCATCGTTTTTTCTTAGAGCTGGAAAGTAATTTATAGGATGTCGGAGACAATTTCGTGTACTTACTTCTCATCTCATTTTGTCAAAGAACTAGAAAGGAATATGACAAATGTTCTCCTTGAACTCGCAGGGCAACTGAGAGATGACAAACCTTTGGTGAGAATATTTGGTGAGATTGGCACATCAATGATTTGAAACATGTACAGACGGCATTAGGTTTCTTTGTGGAATCTTCATTTTTAACTGAGATATTTATATCTGAGATAAATATATCTCGATTTTTTCGAACTAGTGTTTTTGTTTCTGTACGTTGCGCAAATAATACGGCGAAGTTTTCGAGTGTAGTGTCAAATATATATTCTATAGGACGATGATATTGAAAATATGTTGATGAGAGCAAAGTCAGTGATGATAATTTTCTATTTAGGCATGTTGAATATAAATTGAAAGTTGAAATTGATAGTGATGGCAGTGCTGGAGCTAGGCATAGGCAGACCGGGCGATTTCCTGGGGCCCAACAAATCTAGGGGCCCAATCACGGGACTAATGGAAAAAATAGTAAAAAATTAAAAAAATAAATCAGAACTAGAGAAAAACGTCGTTGTATATTTGTAAGTCGCGGTATAATAGTATGATATTTCATGACATTTTGAAAGTTTTTTACCTTAGTAGTTAATTATTGTCGTTGCTTATAAGGTAGGACTCTATGAAATGAAATATGTCACTCAATTCTTAAATTGTAGAAAACAATACTTTCATTTAAAGCCTTTTAAGCCATCAAATTTTAACATGCCATCAAATGTTAACATCAAAGATATTGTGATACTTTCGTAAAAATAATATACACATATTGGCCTCGTCGTTTCATTCAACTTTAGAACAAATTATTTTATTAAACACTAACTAAACACAACAATGCTTTTAGCGTTTTAAGCTCATCGTGGAAATTTCTATTATTTGATCTCAAAATACCTTTCCTTAAAACTATCATTTAAAATATATTTACAAAAAATTTTTCTAGCTTAAATAATTTTTGTTATTGGTGAAATAAAAGAACTCATATAGTTTCTTGTACAACTTAATTTGTGTGTGTGGGGGGGGGGCAATATTGTTCAGCTCCGCCACTACAGACCGAGAACCCTGACGTTTCGTATCTGTTTGATCCGGTAATGATGCAAGGTTTGCTGATATTTTTCAATTTAAATTCGGATGAAAATTCAAAGAGATCATCCTATCTACCCTTCTTAAATTTCCCCAGATATTTATTGTCAATAATTTGAAAGAAGTCGAAAACATGACCATGCTGAGATCACAAACAACCCCGACACACAGCGCAATAACACAATGCAATTTCAAAGATGCCTTTCGAACAGTAGGTCACAAAACCTACGAGTTCTTTCGAGTTGCGAAGGCGTTTTAGGGTTTCGCATCTGAAATGTTATACGAGAGCGTGATGATAAACGTGAGCAAGATGAACAGAAAAAATACACCACATATCGCGTTTGAAAAAATACCCAGTAATGTACCACTATAGAGCAGACCAACCACATATCACATTTATAGAAAATACGACGATATTACAATAAGTGTGGCAATTGTCAGAAAGTTTTGTTTATTCTTTGTCGCGAATTAATATTTGGTACACAGGATAGATAGCGGTAATAGAGTTTTGTTTAACAAAAGACGTTTCGACCGCAATAGGTTTTTGTTTTCTTCATTATAGACATAAAATTCTGTGTGACAAGTAAATTTATTTTTGGTGTATCGATGAAATGAGATGTGAAATCTAACGATGTGAATATCAAGATTTTCAAGTCGCTCTCCGGTTTTTCTACAACTTTTGGGCGAAGAAGGAACCACACTTAGAGCATGCATCGCGATTAATATTTAAAATAAGGGAGTCAAAAGGCTACCAAGAACTTTCCCAGGTGGGTCTAAATAAATGATTTTCATTTATAGCAAATGAGAGCCAGTCAGTCATCATTCGTTATAAATATATAAAGTCAAGAAAATGTACGTACAACTTTCTCAATAAAATTACGTCAGTTAACATAGTTCTCAATAATGAAAAGTGGAATCGAAAACAACTGATCAGAATTTGTTTCTTATTTTAAAATTGTTTGCAATACAATTTTATTGTTATTTTTCAATAAAATAATTATCTACCTTTATCTCCTATCATATAAATCGTTATCACCATACTGTATTAAAGCTTAGTAATTCAAATGTTTATTTATAATATTGTCAAAGCTTAATCAGAAACATACAAATCAGAAAAAATAATTGAATCACTTCAGAAAAAAGAGAAAGAGTTCATTTTTGTTCTAATATTTAACAAGTTGGAGGGTGACAAGCCACAAAATAATCCACATTTTCAACATTTCTGAACTCATGCCTTATTCAGAAAAATAATTTGGATATTAAATTTCTAACGATTGTTCAGGGAATCAATCTATCGCCATCAAATAACTTTTGTACCTAAAATTTGTAATGTAATTTATCCAACAGAAGTTGTAGTGCAACATTTAATCGATTAAACTCGTCGCTTTAAACAGTAGAAACTGAACCAATGTAGGATTCCCTACTTTATAAACCGTTGTTTTTCAATTGAAACGAGTATCATTGGAATTAATCGCGCAACTTTTTTTGAATCTTGCTTACCCCTATCTGGCACAATAAACAGTTGAAAGCTGAAGCTCTCAGCGAGCACTGATGTCATTACAAACACATCTTCATTGCCACGAAGTAGAAACTATATTCTATCGAAGACGAGAACTTCTGTCCATGATTTTCTCCAAAAAATCTAAAAAAATTACCGAAGCAGGTGAAGATCCATCACAGGAGATATCTCGAACTCCTGAGAAATTTCAAACGCAAATTATTGAGAAAGTTGCGAAGGCATGAAACTCATCTCCAGAGATTAGCATTGCTTCATAAAATCTAGTGGCCGATTTCGTAACTAATACCCCCACTCTATCTGCATTCCTTCAATCCATCTTTCAAGAAAAGTTGCGTGAGTAATACCGGAACTCTATCTCTATTGAGAAGACCCTGAACTAACCAAAATATACTAGCATTCTGCAAATTCTGAGGTAGTCATTTGTTTTGCTACTGAAAGTTAAATGTGGATTTTATCCTTGGAAATAACACATAGAGTTTTTTATAGTGTTTTTCACGTTAAATTAATACACTGTTTAGGAATTGTAATGAGTAAAACTTGAAATATTGCTATGCGTTCAATAACTAACAGAAAATCTTAAACCCGGAGATAAAAATGTACACAATTTCCAAACGCTTTTTTTACGTAAACTTCGTGATTCTAAACGTTTTCGACCATCCGTACTAGGGAGTGGGGTTCACAATTGAATTCAATCTCTACTAATGTAATAGAAAAGAACAAAAATGGCTCACTTCGTGGATTACAACCTCCCATATTTATTGCTCATATTTATATGAAAACCTGAAAACAAGATCGAGAGAAGTCTCGATGTAAAATGTAACATCATCCTCCCTATCACTCTGCACATTTAGTCTGTGCAGTCTGAGGCAACTTGGGAGCTTGTTGTTATGTATGTTATCGCTCGTAGTCTCATTGCCTGAATCGATACTAGCATCAGAAATGACTCTCAGACGTTTTGACTGGTAGTGAGTCATAATCCTCTCAATCTGAGAAGTCCCACAATAACGTATTATGTGACAAACCTTTGATTTCGAAACAGGAACGTCTCTCCGCACATCCACAAACTCTGAAGTATTTAACTTGAAAATGTGTAATAAACGTAACAAATAACAATATATGTTTCGACGAAAATATTTATTTTTATATAAAAATCAAAATATTAATTTTAGATTATGTGTAATTTGGTTTACAGGGTAGATAGATTTATTATTTCTGCAGGTAGGTATGCAACCTGGTGGCAGAACACTTCAATTTTCACATTACAACTAAGAATAGTAATACACTGTAATTTTAAAGTATTTTATTAATACCAATAATATAACAATAATGACAATAACAACATTACCTCTACATTTTACAACTGCCCTGCACGGAATTTTTAACTAATAAATACACTTTACTACACTTGTACTTCACTTTTCTCTCTCCTTCTCTGTTACACTACACTTCACAACACGTCACGACACTCCAATTCAACTACTACTTTAAATGCAATTGTATATTTAATAAACCAATGCATTTAATAGTGATTTTCACAATACTAATAATGAAAAATAACAATTATAATAAAATTATAACTATTTTAATAAGCCTAACTTACTAACTGAACTGAATACTACTTGAATTTACATTACATTTTTAACGCATATGATTAATGAGAAACAATATATATTTAGCTAAAGTTCCGAGCCGTAACTCTTATGTGGTTGGTGGGCGCAGAGCTCCTCGGCGGGAGCGCTGGCGACGGAGGCAGCGCGGGCGCGGGAGTGGGCGGGGGGTGGGGGCGGCTGAGGAGCGATGGCGACGCCTCTGCCGCGCACGCCGCCCTCGCGCGACGCCTCCCCCGCCCGCGTGCGCGGCGGCGCCGGCTGCTGCGGGGGCGGCGGCGGCAGGAGCGCCAGCCCACGACGCGTGCCCTCGGAGGTGGTGCAGGTGAGAGCTCTTACTCTATACTGTTTTTATTTACTTATTTTATTTCTTATTTTTTTATTTTTATTTTATTTTTTATTTTTTATTTTTTATTTTTTATTTTTTATTTTTTATTTTTTATTTTTTATTTTTTTATTTTTTATTTTTTATTTTTTATTTTTTATTTTTTATTTTTTATTTTAATTTAATTTTATTTCATTATTAGCACACAGGGTTCATAAGCTCACCAAAAATTATGTCTCAAAATCAATGATAGAATCTTCTAAGACATGTGGAGGATCGAAAGGAGGTAGTATTTTGCTGATGAACATGCGATGGAAAGAAGCGAAGTCGCATATGTGACATTTGCCTCTGATTGTTAGATAGCACATGACGCGTCGGTAGTCGTCTGTTACCTGCAATCTTTTCAACTGCGCCACGTGAATAGCAGAACTTGTGAGTGAAAAGTAGCGTACATAACAGGGACAAAATGACATTTCTGTAATTTTGTCAGATGAAATTCCCCACCAAGTATTGACACAGAGCGAACTTCTTTAATCCGCTACATGTCCTAAAAGTTTGTCGCCTTTACTCTGAGACACTGTACACATAACTGTAGTATACAAAATATGTAACCAGTGACGAACAATAGCAAATACTTTCTCGTATTATTTCTAACTGCTCCGCTAACAGCCATGCAAAGAATGCTAAAAGTTCAATTTTTTGCTCTATTGCTAAAACATGCTCAAATGTTCAGATAATGTAAATGTAACAAGAAAACAAGTTATATACGTGAATTAAAATAGAAGGAATGTCAGTAAAGCTGTATAAATAGTGTATGCTACGCGTGGTACAATTGCATTTATTTTGCTCGCATGTTAGCGCCATTCGGCTGGCGCCTCCAGACATTTTCTACTCTGCAATGTCATTTTAACCGCTCGTTTCACACGACTATTACGGTAGTGGCGCCCGCGCGTGGTTTGACGCCCTGGCGCGCCCGGCGTGCCTGCAGGAGTGCCTGCGGCGCTGCAGGGAGCGGCGGCAGGCGCGCGAGGCGGCCGCGCAGCAGGCGACGTCCTCCAGGACCGCCCTCAGGCCCGACGCGCAGCGCTGCCCGGCCACCACGCCCCCGCGCACCCCCAGCCCGGTCAGTGCCACCTCACCCCCCCCCCAGCCCACCGCGGTTTCCGCCTTCATGCATTCATCGGTGATGCCGGGCGCGGCAAACACGAAGGTCGTCACTCCCGTCAAGGTAGTAAATGTTTTGTATCGCGGGAGATGGTGGGGTACATCCCGCTGGGTGGTGAAATCCCGCGCCGACCTCCATCGGCTTGCGGGAATTCTCCCCAACAGATATCGTGGCGTCCTATCAGTCGCCTTGTACAAACGTGACAAAATATTAGCCACGTGCATTTCATGCTCATGGACAGCGCTGGCGGGAAGAGACACCGGGCTGAACAATGGCAATGAGAGCGGAAGAGAAGGGGAGCCGTGTCGTGGGTGGCCACTTGTGTACCCCGTAGACCACTTGGGGCAAACTTGTGAACCCCGTAGACAGGCTGGCTGTGGAAACGCGTCGGCGGAAACAGCGAGATGACGCAGTTCCGTCAGCCGGCCCAGAAGGTAATATAAACGGACCAAGGACCTAAAGTCCTTCTTCTGATTCTTGAGTGCGTCGGTAGGAAGTCGTGTGGTTGTGCGCAGGGCTGTATTTCAATGCATAGGCTACTGAGGCAGGGAACTGAAGCCGGCGTGCTACGTCGAGACGGGAGGTGCGGCATACTCACTTGTATGCTCACGTAGGCTACTGGTGCATCACACCGAATATGATATCTAATTATCAGGCCAGCGGTGGTGGTGACCAGGAACATTCCTTCTAGTAACGGGTCAATATTGTTTTTTATAATTATTGTTCATAGTATTCAGGTGTTGGAGCATATTTCAAATAAATACTCAATAAATTACAAACACTTCACGTCTGTGATTTATTGCCCCGGCACAGGCGCCACAATATCTCTCACCACCGTGGCACCGTCCCATCCGGGATAAGCTCTAAGCTCCCGACCGGTCGCATGGCATGTGTGTTGGTGTAGTGCGAGTTAGCGTAAGTATGTGTAAGTAAGCTGTGAGAATAGGGCAAGGAAGAGAAAGCGCAACAACCCATCGACCGATCTACCCCGGTATTGTAACCGTTGCCGGTCTGCGATTAAGATGAACAGAACATTTGAATAGCGCGGGCAAGAAGTAGTAAACTTTATAGATAGACGTTCAGAGACGTTTTGAATTGGGTTGTCCGTGCCGACCGAAGCGGGTGTAAAGTGGTGGGAACAGGTGAAGAAGGGGAGTTGAACGACGTACGCCAGACGAGACGGTACGCGGAGAAGATTAGCGAGAGCTAGGCGTGTAAGTGCACGCAGGAGCTAAAAATCTTTATGGTGATTGAATCGTGGATCTCCAGCCACAGTGTATATGGGCTCCGCCTTTGAAACGGCTCTTTGGCGACGCGCCGGACTGGAAGCCGCCAACACGAGGGCCTGGGGAGGACATGATTCGTCCCGACATCACGGAGAAGATTCACAAGATCACGATAAGTATTCCCTCGAACGATTATTTAGGAATAACAGTGCCCGAGTGGATTGAATAGGATGTAAATGAAATGCTGAAAATACGGCACTTCTATAAAGTTTCTATGAACATTCGGGGTGTGAATAGATATTTGGAGGGAATGGAACTTCACTACGTGCTTGGTGGAGGAAGAAGCATTTTATCATTTTTCTAATGTAATGGTTTACGAATGAAACTATAATTGGGTGTGAAACAATATTCAGTTCAGGAATGTTAAGGAACATGCCAGAGAGCATAAATTTGCATTTTATTTCTGCTGTGAAGGTTTAACGTTGCTTTCAAGAGAGAGATTGCACTGATTTAAGTGTTGTTTTTTTTGTAATATAATTGACTATTTTGAAGGGAAGTATTGTGTAATTTTACATGAAATACTGTTAGATTATGTGAGAAATATATTTTATCTTCGATTGATGTTATTCAAATTAATGTTTGTAACTTTGCAAACTGTGCTTGATTAACACACGATCATGGTCAAAATGTTACAAAGACAATATAATTGTAAATGGATGTGTTAAATTTCGTTCTTTTCTTCTAGGAGAGCGAATAGACGTGTGTGAAGTGATTTTGTTATTGTACAAAGGGCAATTATTGTTGTTGTTTTTTGTTACAATAAATGTATTTAAGTTTGGAATTTTCTGGATAAACACTTCCCTTTCTAATAGAACAAAGAAAGATCCACGGTCCTCAAAGAAAAATATATTTTCCAAAATTATTATTTTTTTAACTGATGATTGAGAACAGATCACAGTTCTGAACCCTCCTAACAATAAATAAAAAAAGAAGGGGAGTCGGTTTCAGTATGGCGTTGGGTTGGCGAGTGCGAGTTGAGGTGTGGCCCCCAGAACGTGAGGTGGGAGCTGGGCATCCACGCGACGGGGCCCGTGGCGGTGTCGGCGCCGGCCTCCCCGCAACGGCGCACGCGCTCGGCCGACCACGGCGCGGGGCCGCTCTTCTCCACGCCCCGCTCCCCGCTCGCGTCCCCGCGCGCGCCCTCCCCCGGCCAGCGCATCCCGCTGCCCTGCGGCTCCTGCGGCGGCGGCGGCGGCGCGCAGTCGCCGGGGGTGCGTTGCCAATGGATGTACAGCGCGCTCCAAAAAAACGGATACGCTCCGGCAGCAATGGAACGGCATCAACGTGGTTAAGCGCACCTCGGTGGGTTAGCTTACGGTCCTCTGAACTCCCCCCTCCCCCAGCGCGGATTCCATCCCGGCCGAGGTGCGCGGATTTTCGAGGCACGAAAAATCCACAGTAGCCATGACACTCGTGTGGAATGTAAAAGAATCCTGGCGGATCCTTTGATCTGATCCTGGCTGTATTAAATCCTTCCGCCAATATCCCGCCCAAGATTCACTTTCTCCCAATCAGATTGCTCGGATATAGTTAACTGAGATCGACATCCTGCGGAAAACGTGAGAGTCAAACCCCAGGCACACCAGGGGACCGCCCGCGAGGCGCGCCTGCTCGACAAGGTCACCGGACCCGCGACGGAGGTTGGCTTCCAAGGAAGCCTGGGTCGAAAACGCAACTGCCTATGGGCAGTCTCCCAGCTAGATATTCCGTGCCCAATAAATAACGTTGTTAAGGTGGGAATGTGCTGAATATACGTAATGGTAAGAACACGTAAGAAAGCATTGAACTGAAATAACCAGGATTATTCACAGCCGTTCTAAATATATTCATTGTCAAAGAGTGTATACTTTTTTGGACTTGTTTTGGTAGATAGACATATTGGATCTATTTAACACCTGATGGTAGATTTCTAAAAAGTAATACAGTATGCATCGATTGAACAATGTACATTAATAAACACCAACATAAGAAAAAAAGAAGAAAGAAATGCAGCGCACAGCGTGCAACACAAATACTTTCCCCAGTTACATTTTAACATTTACATGGAAATCATTCATACATACACACAAACAGCATATCATTTATAGACACGCTTGGTTAAGAAGCACTATCAAGCATCGGCAACTAACATTTGCGCAACTCTTAGCTCTACCTCGAGAACACACATACTTTATCCCGTTGTATCCATCCACACGTACATATGGAGACACACATTTTTTTGGAAATGCCTTCATATAATTACTATTTTATATGTTTTTTATTTTATTTCATTTTATCCGCTTTGTATATCTAAAGACAAACGACAAACTGAGATCAGTTTCGCAATTAGAGTTATTAGAAGATACTAGTGTTTTAATTAACACTAGATTAAACTAGTGTTCTCCCTAATACGAGACCACCGCGCCTGATCTTTTCTTCCCCTTCCTTTTCCATCCTCACCTTTCCTTAAACACACACTTATCAGCACTCACAAAACTACACATATCGAAAGACCGGTTGGGAACTTAAAAGCTAAAGAATTTTCTTGGAAGGAAGGAGGGAGAAATACCACCGACACCACTACCACCACCACTACACCACTACCACCATCACACCCACCACCACTACTCTCTCCCCACTACTCCCCAACACCACTACCAATAATACAACCACCCCCACCCCCTCTGCCACTATCTCCCCCACCTCCACTACCACCCGCATCACCACCACCACCACCACTATCACCCGCACCACCACCACCACTAGCCGCCCCACCATCACCACCCGCACCGCCACCATCTCTAGCCGCCCCACCACCACTACCCGCACCGCCACCACCACTAGCCGCCCCACCGCCATCACCCGCACCGCCACCACCGTGGATGTAGCAAGCACTATACTCTCGGAAGCAATGGCCATAGAAGTTGGCGCGCCCGTCTACCGGTTAATCACTGAATCCTGTGGCTGCGCCGTGTGGCGCGCGTGCAGCGGCGGCCGGCGAGTGCAGGGGGCTGCGGCATCCTGGACGTGAGCTTCCTGCCGGGCATGGCCTCCAAACCCGGCTGCGGCTCCTGCCCCTACGGGGAGACGACGCGCAAACCCAAGGGGTAAGTGCTTACGCCTTACCTGCACATTCACTACCAAGTGAGTTTCCAAATCCCACGCGCCAGCCGATTTTGGCAATGAAATTCAATTTTGCTGGGAGGCGGTTACACAATCTCATGTCTTGGAAACTGTACACATAATTTATTGATTACAATGCATACTTAACCTTTGTACGCTTGCGCCTTTTCATGGCTCACGAGCTTCATGTGGTGCCGATTTGGCAGCTAACTACTTTCTTTCATTAAGACGATTTCTTTTTTTGGTTGAGAATATTGGTTGGGAACTTAACCGTTTCCGGACTACGCCCGAGCGCTACTCGAACAAGTGCGCCATGCTGGGCCGACAAAGCCCGAGAGCCGCTCTTTTCCACGTTTCAAGCCTCGTGCTAAGGGCACTGGGAGGTTTGGTCCAGCGCCGCTTGCTTGCGATGAAGCAGTAGCGAACTTTCATGTATTTCGAAAAAATTCCACCACGTTGCAGCACCTCCAAGAGAGTTTGTTTGCATTTTGTATTTGCGCCTGAAACAGCTCAGGGCTGCAGCTGAAAGATGGCTGACGCGAATTTTCAACATTCTACAGCCTAAACGTAGCCATGTTCCAAAATACGCATATTTTTATATAATTGTTGATGTCAATAAAATAATGGAAAAATATTGTATGTTTCTGTGTAATCATTAGTGTTATAAAAGAGCCTATGTAATAGTTGATAGACTTTTTCCTTGAAAAACAATCACTTTTCCAGCAGAATTTCAAAAATTATAGAAACACCTTGTCGAGTGATAAAATATGTCATTGTAAAGAGGAAATGTCACGTATTAGAATAACATCATTCTAGCTTTATAGCTTAATGTTTAGTAAAAACCCAAAAAAAGTCAAAAACTGTCGGTTGGCTGATATGAAGTACCCAGAGGACAAGTCAGGAAAGTGTTAAAATTGCTTTTGATATAAAAGATTTATTAAACTTGTTTTATCTAATCTGTAAGTAGTATGAAAAGTTCTTGGGAGAATGTCTTAAATAACCCTTAATACTTACAAAAACGAAAGTTAAACACTTTTCAGCAGAGCTAAAATTTTTTCAAATATTTTTGGTATGAAATTTTATATGAATAAATGATATAAGGTTGAAACTAGCGAACTTTCATTAACTGAAAATACAATATTTGTTCAACATTTTTCAAAAACTAAGCCAAATCACCTTAATGAAACTGTATCTCCTAAAAAACTTACACTTGAAAGGTCCGGAAAAGAACCATCACATTGATCTTAATGATCGTGAACTGAAAAACAAATTGAAGATTTTGAATTTTGAATAGCATTTGATTATTTAAAAATGAGTAAAAAGTTATTTCTTAAAAGAAGCAATTATTAGATGAAAGCTGGCAAAACATGTATCATTTATACACAGTTTTAGTTAACCCACAGTTAAAAGCGATATATTTGTGATTCCGGATGGAGTAAATAGCTATGTTCTGTTTTAACCAGTAACTATGTACTTTGCCTCTGAACTTACAGCAACCTGACTTACCAGTGGAAAGGCGAAAAGGCTAAATTAGAAAAAAATGTCTACGGAAATCAATTGCTTCTGAGGCCAAAACAATAAAGTAATTATTTATTGTTAATATATTATGAGTAACACACTGGCATGTTTGTATGAACTTGAAAAGACTAATACTGAATAATTAAAAACATATTTTAAGCGTTCTCTTCATTCTTAAACATTCCAATATTCCTTAATAGTCTAACACCAATGAGGGGTTATAAAACTAGCAGTATTATAGTCGGAACAAGATGGTGAATATTTAATTAGTTCTTCAAAAAAGGACGTTTACAACTGTTGTGAAAAGGTTAGTCGAACAGAAAATTTTCAAAATGTATATGCCTTTCCATACTTAAAAAATAAAATATTTCAACTCAAACATGCGGAAAATGATTGTAATAATATACTATTAAATTCATGTAGAATTAGTTCTTATTTATAAAGCATTTCCTTCAATTATGTTACATTTTCTTAGGGGAGCCCACTCTTGAAATCCGCCCCATTTGTGATCTCTGTGTATCGGAATGGCATTGGCACGTGACTATTAATGCATAAGGATTGCGCTATTGCGCAAGTGGCGTCGGTGAGTTCGCCCTCAGAGTTTGAATGATGGCGTTCCAGGCCCGCGCAGGACCCGCGCTCCAACCTGTGCTACATCGGACAGCAGGCGCATCGAATGAACCCTGCCACCTTCGCCGGCTTGCTCTTCAACGACGTCATTCCCGAACAGGTGAGCCACCCTCCACTCACCAAATTCCCGGGTGGAAGTAGTCCCGCAATCCTTCGGTAGCCTGGACTTCAAAGATGTACCTCTGAACATAAGAGCCACCCCCTACACACCAAAATCCTCCCATGGAGATAGTCTCGCAATCTTTCGCCGGGCTGCTCTTCAACAATGTCATTTCCGAAGAGGAAAGCCACCCTTCGCACACCAAATTTCTCGGATGGAGGTAGTCTCGTAATCCTTACAGTTATAACACAGATGTTCAACTGGCGGCCAATTTGTTTGAATAATTGTTCATGTATGGCATGCATTTTTGGAGAGACAACATAACAATCTTACTTCCGAACAGAAAGCCTCCAAATTGCCGCTGTCCGGTCTGCCTGGTGACGCGTTTCAGTTGGCATGAAATAATGATTATGATCAGGTGAGTAATGAGCATACATATGGTGAAATTGGTAGAAAGAGACGTAGAGGAAACGGGAGGACACTGAGATAGTCTGCCGCGAATCAGCGTGTTCACCACAAGTTCTGTTTGGTTAGGGTAAGAATTTCACTCACACGCAAATGGTGGAAGTTGATCAGTTTGACCGCTACACCTCGAGTATTTCTGTCTGAAAACTTTTTTTTTTTGGATTACGGATTGTTGGAAGGACAAAAGAAACGTCAAGCGAGAGCATAAGCAGCTCAAACTAAGCCGGGCATTTGCCTTCTATTTGTAACCTAACCGAATTGCAAAAGGAAAACTAAAACGTTGGTCCCTCTTTTACACGAGGGGTATACAGAAATGAAGGTTCCAAAGTGCAGTTGCAGGGAAACATACACATTTTATTGTATACAACCAATATGGCCAACTGATCGACTGATTTTTCGACATGGCCTCGGTGTCGATTTAGACACCTGTCGCCTCGTGATGTTAGTTAGAGTATTGCCTCGTGGTAAACATACTGCCCCTTGTCTGTTCTTTCATGTCGCAGTGTGCTTCGCCTTTTCGTTTGAAGCGAATTGTCAGCTTCTATGGTGCTCCTTGAAAAGAGGAAAAAGGGGAAAGGGCTTAGAGCGAGATCCCGCCTGTAAGGAATATGCTCGATGATGCCTGAGGGCAACTACTTGAATACCTTGAGGTATTTTGGGCTAAGCGAGGTCGTACGTTGTCGTGAAGGAAGATGACTCTCCGTTCACATCTACCAGCTTCCGAGGAATTTCAGCCGCAGCGACATGTTTCGCCTCAAACAAAACGAATAATGGAGAAGATATCTTCGCGAGATCTTTTTTTTTTCCTTCGCCATTTGTGTAAACCTACAAGTAGCCCTGAAGATGGCAAGTGGCTGAATCTTTGCACAGTGCACGACGCAATCCTAGTCAATTTTTAATTGTATGCCAATCAATTAGCTACTGAATGTGTTCTTTGACAATACTGACCTTCTTTGTTATTTAATATGGAGTTAGCAAGAAGCCTTGTAAAAATGTTGCGTTAATGCTTTTAAAAACTTACCGTACGTCTTCTTAAAATCGTTTGTATCGAACATCGTAGAAATATTGAGGGTTGCAATGAAGTTTATTACATTAATTTTATCTTTTATTTCCGACTGAAATGATTGTTATTACGAATTCAGTTTGACGTTCATTATAACACACGAATAGGTGCAATATTATGTTGTTAGCGCACCATTGTAAATAAAATTATTTTTAGGTAATTTTAAACAATTAATTAATTATTAATTTTAAAGAATTAATTAATTATTTACGAATACTAAACTAAATGATAACTTGACTCGATTTGTAATATATTTTCATCTATAATTTCGTATTTTCCTCCTATAATTCTCTTTCATAATTCCCTCTCCGAGAAAACACGTAGTCGCATTCAACTGTTTTTATTTTTCCTATGTACCCACAATCCCGCCGCCCAGGTAAGTTACGCAGCTTATATCGACCTCCGTATCGAATGCCATAAAAAGCAATGGCATGTATATGAAAAATAAAATTTGAAAAATTAACGTTAGAATCTCCAGATTGTCGAGCGCTTGCGGGGCGGCGGCGGCGTGTGCGCAGGCGACGGGTTGCGAGGCGTCGTGCGGCAACCGCGAGGGCGCCTTCCCGCCGCGCACGCGAGGCATGGAGATGCCGCAGCCAGCGCCGCCCCCCGGCTCTGCCGGGTCGCCCGGGCGCGGACGCAGCCCGCAGCGCGGGGGTTCCCCGGCCGGCGCGCGCCGCCTCGGCTCGCCCGCGCGCCCAGGTAGCTCGCCACCGCACACACGCACACGCAAGCACAGACACACACACACTCACACATGCACGCAAGCACAGACACTCAAGCACTCCCACCGTCACTCTCGCACGCGGACACGCATACATGCACTCGCGCACACACACACATGCAGACCTATCCACCCATACTCCCGCGCGCGCGGACACACACACACACGCACCCACCCACATATGCACACGCGCATACTTATATGTATACGTGTATGTATTTAAACAGCCAACGCCCGTTAAAATCCAATACTGAGATGTTACTAATGACCGCTTATGAATGTACGGATTCCACGAAATGGCATTTCTACTTCTTATGATGTTTCTCTTACTCGCTGGGTGTGGTACCGGTGTGGAGTGTATGTCTTGTGCACCATCTAGGTCGACTTTATCTCACGCCACCTAGCGTAGGGTTGGATTTTAGGGCACAAGTAATCACATAAAAGAGTTAGGTTGGATTCAGCTCATGAACTGATGTCATTGTAGTACCTCTGACCAGGGGGTTCTTGGGTTCCTGTCCCGACAGTGACAGAATTTCCGAGACCATCTACATAGTCAGATCGCATTCAGCCGCAGTCCGATGGATAAGTCTACCGGCCACCTTCTGTGATCGGTAGTTTTCCGTGGTTCCTTCAATCAGCACCAGACGAATGTCGGAGGAGTACCCTACCAAACGGGCCACGGACGGCGAGTGATGTGTCATTCCTCTACCTTGTCCCTACTCTTACACACTTACAGTGCTAAAGTACATCAGACGTCATGCGCTTAGAGCTTGTTCTGGCTGGAGCGGTGCCCCGGTGGTGGGAGATCTTGGTTGGGAAAAATAGCGCAACGCGGCGTGTAGGTCAGCGCCGGATCTCACCATGCAGTGCGGGTGGGGAAGAGGAAGGCCACCGCCATCTCCATGCACTATACTTACGAAATTAGTAACAGAGGAACACAAATTAAAAAAAGACTTGTCAGACACTAGACACGTGTTTCTCTGTGTATGTCGACGTGCTGGATTCGAATCCGAAGCCAGAATTTCGCCACCACCCTGCAGTTCTTTGCGCTATAAAAAAACTGGAAGGTGGTGTGGCAATTCTGGAATAGGATTCAGATTGAGCGCGTCGACTTACACAGAGAAACACGTGTCAAGTCTTGTGTGTGACAACGTTTTTCTTTGAATTTTGTGAGCCTGCTGTAAACAAAGTAGCTGACGCGCACAGAAATACTAATCCAATGAATCAACGAAGCGCAGAAGAGAGTGCAGTGTACGTGCGTGTGGCAGCGCCGCCGCCGCGCGGCGTGGACCTGAGCGGGGCGCGGGGCAAGCGCCCCTGCAGCTCCAAGTGCCCGTCCAACAAGGGCGGCGACTCCCCCGCCAGGGGCAGCACCGCCGCCGGCGACGCCGTGCCGGGCGCCATCTTCGTGCACCGCCTCACGCCCGTAACGTATCCCCGCCTGCCCCGCCGACGTGCCGTTAGTGGGGGTGTTTACTGCCCACGTGGCCCGAATCGTGTGAAATGAACAAAGAGTTCGTGCCCAGATATGCGTTCAAAATAGAAGGACGAGTAGCTGTTTGCCTCAAAATGGTGAAAGTCGTGAAATTTAATGTTTTTCCATTTTTTAATTGGATTGTATGTTCGGTTTCATTATCTTTTAAATGATTTAAACCGTTTCTTGCTACGTTTCTTAGTTTTTGAGCAAATAATTTTTTTTCGAAGCGAGTGTCTACTGTCAAAGCCTTAGTGAGTGAACGTCAGATGCATTTTCTCGTATTAGGAATTGACAGCACATTCATACATGTCAAATATCATAAATCATAAACTACAAAAGATAATATAATTATTTTTGCAGAGTGTACCCATGATTTGTACTAGTGCATGAACCAAAACAATTAATGTGTCACTAATATTTTAGTTATATGAACTGAAATGTCCAGAATAAATTTATAAAAAATTATTTTCCCCCAATAATCAAATCCCGACTCTTTAATTTTCACAGTTCCTTCACCATTCTAGATCATTCTCAGGAAAATTCAATTGTGATTTTTTTTTAAATTGTGAAAAAATATCAATTTGTTTGAGCCACCGCAATAAAAGGTTGGAGTCGAGTCCTGGGCGTGACGTCGCCCTTAGATCAAGAGGGGTTGCGAGCGCCAGGAGCAGTAGTAGGTAATCCAATTCAGCAAGATGTAAACCTCATTGGGGAAGTGGTTAGAACTCGTGCCTGGAATGAATTATGATCCGCTTGCCTTATAGTGTCTGCATTAGTTTATTGGAGAGTGGTGCGTGGAGAGTGGTGCATTCTGCAATTCCAGTGTTTTCTGGGTTAGGTGGTGTATCTAGACAGGCATACTGTGTTTTCTAGGCAGGTGGTGTATCTGTTATTCTGTATTCTTTATAAATAAATACAATAATTGACCTTTTTTAACACTGCTTCATCCGTGCTTGGCCGCACCAACGCCCTATTTCTGTGTTTTCTGGGTTACGCAGTGTATCTGTTATTCTTTATTCTTTATAAATAAATACAATAATTGACCTTTTTTAACACTGCTTCATCCGTGCTTGGCCGCACCAACGCCCTATTTCTGTGTTTTCTGGGTTAGGCGGTGTATCTGTTATTCTGTATTCTTTACAAATAAATACAATAATTGACCTTTTTTAACACTGCTTCATCCGTGCTTGGCCACACCAACACCCCAATTCCGTCTCGTGCGGCAGGTGTCACCGCACGAGCGTTCCCGCAGCCCGGTGGTGCAGGTGGAAATGCCCGGGCGCGGCCTGGTGCACTTCACGGGCGACGCGCTCATGTTCGGGCGGGCCATCGCCCTGGGCGGGGGCGCGGGCGGCGGGCAGGCGGGCGCCGGCCTTCCGGAGCCCTGGGCCTCCATCGTCCAGCGCTTCTACGACACCATCGTCACCGTCATCAAGCAGGTGGGCGCCGTTGCGTTCGCAGCGAACGAGGCATGTGGCCGGAAACGTTTCAATGCGATGCGCAACAGGGGGAGGGAAGAATGTTTGCAGTAGGCAAAAATAGGCCGCGAAACGTGAGGATCCGATCGGGAAATACTTACGGGGCACCAAGCGCGTTTTTAGAGTCCTAATGATCGAGCAGCGATAAAAAGGGCTTTGGGGCCGAGTGCATTTTGTCGCCCAAGATCATCAGAAGCAGCTAACGCCCGTGGAACATACAAGATTTTATTTATCTTATTTGAAAACTAGGTAAAATTACGAGAAAGTCAAAATCCTTAGTGCATTGAACCAGTGGCGGCTCGTGAACAAATGTTCAGGGCAGGAAAAACGTAAAATCAGATTTAAATATACCAATTCATAAAACTCTAATAATCCGCAGTATGCTAATTTAAAATGAAAAGAATAAAGACTTCCTAAATAATAATTGTAACTTTTACCGCTTGTTAACTCGTCAAAAAAACAGTAAACACAGGCTTGCATGTGACTGGCAATCGAAGTCTTCCGTACCGGCAGGCATCAAGAGAATTCGCTAGCATGACACATATGCGGCTACTAATTGACAGAGTATGCTACTGCTCTACGCTCCCAACAGGGCCTTTTCTCAGAATATGGTGAGAAGCGAGGCAGCGTCCGAGCGTGCCTTCCCTGACAGATATCTTAGGGGCATATCTTAGCAGGGAGAGACGAGAAAGATCGCATGGTGGTGCGAGCTGTTAGAAAGCACTTGAAATGGAAATATGGCTCATGCCACGATAATGAAATGTTCATTATACTTTTCCAGATACACCATATTATAATTATAAGTCATTTAATATTTAACTTCCCATGTACATACGTATATACGTAGTAATATATATAGTATATGGAAAGTTTTGTAATGCTGCGGAAAATCGATTTCGAGATTTCAACGCAAATACACACTTCTCGAGCCCCCTGATACCGAAAAAGTGAAAAGTTAAAACGTCCGTCCGTGTGTCAGTCTGTGAACACCACTAGCGCCTAAAACATGCGTCCGATTTTTCCAAAATGAATATATTCCGGTCAATTTGGCTCCACTCGAGGCGCTGCGATTTTGAAAAACTTTCTTTAAAAATCTTGTAAGAAAAGAGTAAAATACGCTTATAAAGATGGCATAGGTTCCATTTTCACTAACTCTGAATTTTCGAAAATTGCAAAAGGTTGAGTTTTATTCGCGTCTGGCTTATAACTACAAAATAGAAGGTAGATATTTTTTCTTTAAATAAAGTTTGTTCTCCATATTTAGTTCTTTCAATAACGTCATGTACATTTCTTTGAAAATTTTAATATTTTCCGAGCAATATTGCGTGCAAGTACAAGATTTTCTCAAAACGACTCCAATTTTTTTCTTTAATCTTTTGGTAGGGATAATACTAAATGCACTCTGAAAGATGACATGAACGCCATATTGCTCTATTCTTTTGTTTTCTCAAAAATACAAATACAAAATTTTTATTGACTTGTCTCTCATGTCGCTAATATTTACATTAGCGGCGATTTGTTCACATTAATGCATTTATGTGCAGATATAACTTAAATAATATCCTACAAAGTTTCTTGAAAATCCAACAGTTTTCTTTGAAAATTAGCTCAAAATTCTACATTTTCAGAAACACTCAAATGCCATACTCTCAAAAGTGGCTCCAAATTTTTTTCTTCAACTTTTTCCAATGGATAGTTTTAATTGCACTGTTTAAAATGACATGGACTTAATTTTCTCTATTCTTTTGTTTTTCAAAAATTACACAAATGTAATTTGTTTTAAATATCTCTCGCGCTTTTAATATGCACAGTTCCAGCGATTTGTAATCCCTAATGTTTTTGTGAATAACTGCTTTAAATGACTTCATATAAAGTTTTTTGAGAACTCAATAGTTTTCTGTGAAAAGAGGTTCAAATTTCGAATTTAGAATAGCGCTTAAATGCAATTTTTTTGAAAACGGCTCCACATTTTCGAAAGAAAATCGCCATTTAGGACTAGGACTGCGCTTCAATATTCTTAAAATAATATTTCCGTTCTACTATCAGGAAAACGACAAATTAAGAAAAGTTCAAAAAAAATTACTTTGGGCGGCGATAGACGGCAGCTGCCAAGAGTATGTGGCAAGTTCGAATAGCTAGCCGAGACCAAAATAAATATAAAACTAATACGGGAAAGTCTGTGCCCTTCTTTAGCACTACTAGTTTTATTATTATGCAATGCATTGAACTAGTTCATATTGATCCCGGTAGGCAGTGCCTAACTTGCCGACCCCAAGGGGCCGCCACTGCATTGAACGCTCGTTGCGCGGTGCGATAAGTGTATACTCTTTGGTGCTGCAGTACGGAGATCTGGGAGAATCAAACGACCGGGCTGACAGGCTCAGGAACTGCCAGGAGGACCTCTCGCGACTGCAGAACGAGGTGTCGATGACCATGCAGAACCTACAGGTGAAAGCTTTCAACTACTCTGTTATCTCTCATTTCTTTAATTCGCTTTTCGCTTTCTCTATGATCTTTTACATAGTTGAGTGTTGCTGGAGATTATGTGTCTATATTTGCTGTACGTTATCAAGTATTAAGGTTATATTTCAAAATGGATTCTTAATTGGATGCATTAGTATTCTAAGGGGATGAAAAAAGGCGAGAGAATAATCAATTAACTCTCAGAAAGATTCCATTCAATTGAGACATTCAACAAATTACATGTGCTCTACTTTAAAAATTTGATCATTTCAGAATTAAAATATTTTTTTATTTCATCAAAATACCCAAATTTGTAAAAATTGCAATTTTTTGTGAAATATCATTTTTAAAATGAAATATTTAAGTTGATTGCGTAAATTGTAAATAATAAATTCGTCTTCTACGTTTCAGTTATTTTAAATTTAAAATTCTCCTTCAATTTTTCCCCAATATATCCTTCGTTTCTCATCATTGAGACCTGTCCAGAACCGTTAAGGATTAATCGAGAATTCCATATTCAGAACCGGGAATGGGTTGAGTGAACATCGCTCTACGTTGACGATGGAAAGTAGGGGTGTACTAGAAACTCAAAGAATGATTGAAAATGTATAATATACATTGCTAATATTTTTAGTGTCAATATCAACAGATTGAGTATTCATTATTAAAATGTAGGGTAAGCGATAATTTATTAATTATTAACTTACAAACACTTAAACCTCTTCAAGTCTCAACTTCAAATGCCTCTCCTGAACAATTTACCCCTACTTCGGTACAGTTAAAACCCTTTTATTTTAAGGTCGTGATATGTGCTTCGAAAAATTAACACGTTGACTGCCACAATCAAGAAAAGGACGAACATTTTGGGCAGAACCCTTTTTATTCGTCTATAGGATAGAGATGGGATCTTAATCAGATATCAGGCCTTTGGAAGAAGCTGTCGATTCACCTAGGTGCACGCCAAAATTATATTCTATTGTTACAACCGTATATTTTAAGTACCCTTAACGTATCGCTGATTTTAAAAACGAACGCTGCTCGTCACGGCTATGAAACTCATCATGACAGAGAATCAACTGTTGATGCTTAAAGCCATTCTGATAAATTCAATGATCTTCCAGTTGTGCCTCTCACGACAGCCAACGCATTGTTAAACCTTAAATAGATCTTTTTTTTCATTTTCCCTTCTCCAGTTACCCTGAAGAGGTGGAAATTTATTTACTTTCGGGACTGAAATTTACACTGCATCCGATTAGGCTTATGAACTTTAGACGGGTCTATCTTGAACTAATTAACTAAAATTAACTTAAAAACTACATTCATGGTCACTTTGGGCTGTGCTTAATTTTTACATTAACTATTAAAGGAAATATTTAAAAATTTCCTTCATGTCTTCTTTTTCAATTTTTTGCCATTCACGCCCACATTCATACTTTACCCGGCAGTGCACGCAGGTGGTCTGAGAGACCCACGAGGTCTTAGCTCTAATATCGTGATCGCAGTTTGGTCGCCCCTGACCACTGCCTCCAGGTACCTTTTCCTTCAACAGATATGTCACACCTCTTCCGAGAAAATGAGTACTTTTAGCCTTTCTAGTGGCGAGACAATCCAAAACAATGCACGGGCCTCAGAGACTACCTGCGTGCTCTCGTGCAACGATCTTCGTTCAGCACGTTACGAGATTTAAAAAGTATTTGTACCAATCATGAAAAACAATTCACTTGTTTAAATCACTAACAGTTTGTAAAAAATGAAGGATAGTTGTCATATATGTAAAATACATCAATTGCAATGGAAATAATATTTCAGCCTACGTCATTTTTTTCACTTTCCTTCATTTGCGTACAAACCACTAAATACTAAAATCAATTACTTAAAAATATATGTCATTATAGAAAATAACATCCATCTGGTTTTCTGGTACACCCCTTGATCGAAATTATAAGGGGAAATTGAATGAAGAAAAAAGCAAGCAGAAGGGTTTATGAGACCTGGTGTGTCAACGCTACAGAAAAATGTGCGTGTACTGCCGGGTTAACTTTATTTACACGTAATTTTCACAAACTGTGCTTCCGTAGATCGAGTGTTGTATCGATCTCTCTACCGTGTGTCTGGCATGGGCGGCGGTGGCGGCGGCGGCAGGACGGGCAGGCGGCGCCGGAGCTGGCGGCGGTGGCGGCGCGGCTGCAGCCGCTGGGGCAGGCGGCGCGCCACCTCCGGGAGCAGTGCGAGGGGCTGCTGCAGCTCGCGGACGCCGGCGAGCGCCTGCCTTGCCCGGCGCTGCGACCGCCCCCCGACTTCCCTTGGAGCGGGTGGGCAACGGGCGTGCTCTCGCACTGGGCGGTCGAGCCTTTTGGAATCTACGGGGCGCGGTGGAAGCGGCGATTTCACTTCAGTGGTCTACTTGCAGCGGATTGTTTTTTTTTTCTCTTTAGAATGATGTTAAGATATCCTGAGAACGTAGACTTCCGCGGCCGGAGTCAGTATTTACTTGGCCGTCCGGGTGAAGCCGCGTCCATGGCGAAGGCGCTGACGTTTCGGTCGCCATTCTGCGACCTTCCTCTGGGAGTAATGCGCGGAGATGTATTTCTCGCGAGTTAAAACAGGGCTCAGTTTCTCCTCTACCCGTGTGCCGGTTGGCCGGGTGGTCGGCCAATGCGGAGAGAGTGCACCGGCCAATCAGGGGCGGGCTCCCCGCGGGGTGAGGGGAGGCGCTCCGTCCGTAATCGGACGTTGCGGAGCCGCTAGGATGTTATAATCTAAAGACTTTTCTTTTTATTCTTTTATGCGGGACTGAAAAGCAATTCTTTATCCCCGTAGCGCTCTTTCGGGTTGTAAGAACGTTAGTTTCTAATTAATTAAAAATAATATATTTAGCATATTATATACAGCCTATTCTAGCAACTATGGGCCACTCCTCTAACTTCTAAACGGTTCACGATATCGAAGTGCAGTTTTCGCTCACTAATATGGAATTATGGGGCAAATTATATACAATAGAGATTTTGTTTGAAATGATTTTAGTTTTCCAGAAATTTAATCATATTTTATTTTTAAATGAACTATAATTTTTTTCTCATCAGCATTGGATACATGATAAAAAGAGGAATATCATGATATAACGTATGTCAGTATTTTGATAATAATTTGAGTGTAAAATTAGTGTTTCTGACATTGGCATCTTTAATTATATCATCATTGTTTTCCTCTTTTTATGATCTATCTATTGCTGATAAAAATGTCTCATTTACAAAAATTAAAGATGATGAAATTTCTCGAAAACGAAAAATATTACAAACAGTATTTCTACAGCATATTATTTCACCCATGATTTCACATTGTTGAGCGAAAATTGCATTTCAATACAGTGAACCGTTTAGAAGTTATGAGGGTGGTCCATAGACTGTGGGGCATCTGTATAGAGAGTAGAAAATCGTTTCCAGCTGCGGTGGTGGCGGTGGTGGCGGCGGTGGCGGTGGTGCAACGCCCCTGTCGGTCAACGTGTCTGTGCACAGCCACCGGTCGAGTAGCGAGACGCCCTGCCCGGCGGGCGGCTACGGCTACAGGTAGTGTTTTCAGAGGACTACATAAAACAAGCCCCTCTTGGTTAGCGTGCTTGGTTTCCACTACGCGGCCCCGGGTTCGATTCCCGGTCAGGCAAGATTATGGTGTGCGTTTTCGTTGCTGTGACGATGTGAAAATTCACTTCTCAGAAGACCGGAATACTGTAGGGGGATGTCTACGGGCTGACCGCACGTACCCTCTTAACCCATGGCTGCGAGGTAGGGACGTCACCGGTAGGCCTGAGCCAATTCACGGTCTGTCACGCGAAGAACATATATAAATCAAAGTCGGGTTAGTTGCAGCATTTATAACTGAAGAATGGCTGCACCAATTGTAATTATCTCTTATTTGTTGGATTCATCGCTTCCCCGAATAGCAGAATAACTATAAAAATATCGGGAAAATTTACTAGAGAATACTATTGAACGAAACTAAATATTTATGGTAGATGGAACCCGCAACACACTCGACAGAATAATTTTTTTTCAATCTATATCGTTAAATAACTCCCAAATGAAGCGTTCTAGTTTATTAAAAACTAAAATTTGGACGCCAAAGACATCAAAGAAATATTTATCTAATCGTAATCTACAGGATGAGGGTAATTTCAAACATTCTTTTACATTTTTGCCGGTGGGGTGGTGAGGACGAGAAAGACAGAGAGAGAGAGACAGAGAGAGAGACAGAGAGAGACAGAGAGAGACAGACAGAGAGAGAGGGAGAGGGAGAGGGAGAGAGGGAGAGAGAGGGAGAGAGAGGGAGAGAGAGAGGGAGAGAGAGAGGGAGAGAGAGAGAGAGGGAGAGAGAGGGAGAGAGAGAGGGAGAGAGAGAGGGAGAGAGAGGGAAAGGCCGGGAAATGAAAGACAGAACATCGTCCGCCGAGTTCCCCTAGTTATTCACATTTGAGGGGCTAGAGTTTAAAGATGAGTAATCTTCACGAATTTATGAAGTTGTGTTATTGGTTCTAGGGCAATCTTGGCATTGAAATCAATTTAATGTTACAGTTTCTTATAACTTCACGAAAGTAGTCTGTAAAAAAAATATTGATTCAGTATCTAATCCTGCAAACTTAAAAATTTGGTTGTTGCGAATTTATCAATCTCCTGGAACCTTAATTAGTTCAGAATATAACTGCCTCTCAGCATTCAGTTTCAGTGTTATAAGTATTTCCTTCATTTCTTGGCCCCTTGTCTCGTCTACCATCACACCGATGAAAGTCAGAATCCAATGTCGGTGTAGCACATGTTTCCGGTACCAATGTTGTTTATACGCCCATTGGCGTTGGAAGCGGTAAAGATAAGAAAAATGAAAAATATCAAAATATCAGATCACATATTCCACTAGTAAGATTTTAAGAAGTCACATGTATTGAACTTGTATATAAGTATATATTGTATTGAGTTCCAACATAATTTTCCGGAGAAAATTAACGTTTCTTATGTACAATACTATTTAATATTTTAGAAACAATAATTAATAGATTACCTAAGAAAATTTTCAGTGGCTTCCTTCAGAGAAAGAAATAAAGGAAGACCAAAGAGTCCATGGTGTAGTGAGATTAATGAAATACTGAGAGAACGCAACATTGTAGAAGACGACTGGACACATAGGAAGAAATGGAGAGAAAAAATTAAGTATTTTTAATTCCATTCTAACTTATATAAAATATTATGAAATGACATTGTAAGAACCGTGTAATAAAAATAATTAATGCTATCAATACTCCATAACAGTTTAGTCTGTACTCTTGATAATAAGAAAATACAGTTTTCGGTTATTTAATTTTGCAGTCATTTTTTATTTTAATGGTGAATTGTGCATTGAATATTTGTTATAAACTTCTAAAATTATAACAATATAGATGTTCTGTAATCACTTTAGCAGATTAGCATATTTATGATAAAATATAATTTCAAAGTAAATGATCTCACTTGTGTGTAGGGTTTATAAATTACTGTCAGGAATGTTACTTACGATGAAACGCACTTTTGTAGTTATAACTGAAGCAACCGTTGATTTGCGCCATCTTATGTTTTAGGGACCAGATGTAGCTGTTATGGAGTAGAGAGAGCCGTATTCTATTATCAGTTGATGCGGACCTGTAAGTTTTTATATATTTCTACTTATTACTTAGTAACTTAAATTTTCATTGATTAATATTAAATCGTTATTTTAAAAATATTGAATAATAAACATAACTGAATGAGGATAAATATTAAAGTAAACATATCTTGGCATCATAAACTTCGTTGTTTAATTAATTAAATTACTTTTCTTAAATCAAAATTACCGTTTATATATATTCTTGAAGATTATGAACCTTCCAAAATGTTTTTATCTTACTTCCAGCATAATACGTTTCTAAGAAGGTATGAGTTTCTTCGCAGTTATAATTTTGTAATAAATTTGTATAGTACTTAAAATATATTCATATAATTAGGGATTAAGTGTATGATTATTAAATTCATTTCTTTTCATTACCTATGTAAAATATTAATATTATGAATGGGATTTTCTTTACATGCAAAACTACATGAAACATGTAGGGTCGAAGCGTCGAAAGTTTACATTCTCTAATAATTATTTTCATTATGACATCGTATTACGTTCTCAGGAAAGAATAAAGTTTTGCAAAACCTTTCTTTGGTGATTTGTTACGTCCTTTACTATCCTTGCGTTCTGGCATAGATATAGTTTCGTCGCAAACTGCGTGGAAGAGGAAATTAAAATCAGCAATCTCAGATAACGTTGCATCCACTGATCATCCAGAGCAAAATGTGCTCTTGTCCTATAGTTCCCATAATCCTAGCACAACCCTAACTGATTATTTTCACAAATAAAGCAGCTGTTTTAGTACCACTAGTTTGTAATAGTTATGTATTTTGTTATGTTATATTTAACGCAAATCAAAAGGTGGAACGAATAGCGTGTCTTAACGTCTGGTAATCGTTAATAACTTTTAACAGCCCACCGTGTGTTCCGAACAATCGAAACAAATGATTTGTCAGAATTGACGTAAGAGTGCTCGTATTACATAAATATATATTTACGATACGAGTGATAAACATGACATTTTGTTTTCGAGTAGGAAATGTTGCGACCCTAGAACGAGTAGCGCAATCCTACTAGCAAGAGCCCACCTTACTATCACCAGGCGAATGACGGAGCAGTACATACCGGCCACACACATACACTCTATCTTTTCTTCCTCTTTCTTGTCCTTTCATCTCCCCTTACATGCACTTGCACTTACGTGCACTGCAACGAGACACATGTCGGAAAACATTTGTGATATGGGGAGCTTATAGCTTGATGCCCGGAACTGTCTCGGCTGGGGAGGGAGCGGTGTCCTGCTGGTGGGAGATAGCTGATTGGGAACCCCCCGCCCCCAAGGCCATGTGTAAGTGGGCAACGGATTTCCCCTCCTATCAGGAGAAGGACACCGCCACCTCCCGTGGTGAAAACATGCACTACACTTACGGGACCAATGCTCAACTCCTCGACGCACACGTAAACACTAAATAATAATTAATCAATGAACCAGTCATCATGGATCAACAAGGATTTAAGCCCACACACCCTGAGATTGAAGGTGAATGGAGCCCGTCCATGGAGTGCACTGGGCGTCGCAAGCGAACTGGAGAGGAGGAGAGACAAGTGATGAGAAGAAGAGGGGAGGGGAGAACAGAGGTGCGGAGAGAAGTGGAGGGGAGGGAAAAAGAGAAGTGGAGGGGGATGAGGGGAAAGAAGGGCAGGAATTAAAAGGGAGGGGAGAGAAGGGGAGGAGTGGAAGAGGATATGAGAGGCGGGGAGGAAAGAGTAGAGGAGGGGAGATGAGAGACGGGGAGAGAACGAGAGGGAAAATGAAGGGAGGAGAGAGGAAAGGAGTGTAGGGAAGAAGAGAGGGACGAGAGGCTTGGAGGGGTGTAGAGGAGGGAAGGTGGGTGGAGGGGAGAGGAGAGGGGTGCAAGAGGACTGCAGGGGGTTGAGGGGAGTGGAGAGGAGGAATGAAAGGGGAAGGGAGAGAAGGGCGAAGGGGAGGAGATAAGAGTAGGGAAGAAGAGCGGGAGGAGAGGCGTGGAGGGGCCGAGGAGGTGCTGAGGGGCGTGTGGCGCGTGCGCAGGACCCCCGGGGCGCCGTGCGCAGAGCGGTCGCAGCCGTCGCCCGCGGGGGCGCCCGTGGCTGCGTACGTGACGCGCGAGAAGCACGGCGGCCGCTCCAGAACGGTACGCCCCCTCGCGCTCGCGCCTGCTCCGCTTCGGTCTCTATGCAACGCACACATTCTGCAAGCGCCCCACGACGGAGCACGCTGGAAATGAGAATTACTCTGCCAGTAGTAAATTTTTATTTATACGATATCACTAACCCTTAAGTAGCCGCAGATAAACTGTAAGCTTCCACAGACCATTTGTGATTACTGCCAAATAAAATAGTATTGTCCTAATCTTCTGGAAATTAAAGTACCTTTCAACGGCTTGTATATGTTTTCTCCAAGAAATGAAAATCTGTTTTAAGCGTTAATGTGGTTAAAATAGGACGCATCGTTTGTGATGGGGTTGTGCTGCAATCCACACGGATGTCAATATTCGTCCGTGACATTGCGTATAATTTAATCACTTGCGGCGCTTGTGGTTAGTGACAACAATAATTAATTAAAAATAGTATTGCTGTTTATGTTTTTCATACGTAAGTGAAAAATAATTTTTATGGTAGTAGTTATCGTAGGCAAGGTAAAACGTGATCACTACTTAGATTTTATTGCACTTAGATAGTATAAATTAAAACATTTATTTAAGGAAATTGAATATCCCGAGGAATAAATTGCCTACGACAATAATTGTTAGTAATATAACAAAGAAAAGAGTGGCGATGCAAGACATCCCCATGCGATTACTAATAGCATGAAACGACTCGTGATGTTAGAAGGGCTAACTTAACCTATCCCCTGTGTACCTCAGTTAACGCCTCTCTACGAATTTCCGAGTCGGTGCTTCGAGACTGCAGCCTTAGCAATTTATAATCTCGAGCATGTACATCACAACGCATTTACAAGAAATTAAACCACCTTGAGTGTGTGTAACGCATAAGTTCCAACGTATTTTATGCCAAAATAACTCTCGTAAAAACACAAAGCGTCCCTCACTTGGAACGGCGCCTTTCTTTTTCCAACGCCCTAGGAATAATGCCAATATTATGTGGATGAAGTAATATATCATCGTTGTTCATTCAGCTTTAACCACACCGTATGGGTAATGTGCGATTTTAATCGTCTACTCCTAGGATCAGCCTATGTAGAGTGCTTCTTGACTTTTGGGCAATTAAAGAAAACCAACTCTTGTACTACGTTGCCGATCTTTCGCCCATTTATTCGGCCTTTATCAGGGCTACAAAATATATTAACAAGTTTAAAACGGTGTATGTACGGTGACCATTTCCACTCAAAGATAAATTTATATATATATATATATATATATATATATATATATATATATATATATATATGATATATTAATAATGGTCACTCGTACGTACTCCGTTTAAAACTTTTTAATATATTTTGTAGCCACGATGAAGGCCGAATAAGTGTAAACGGCAGCAAACGAATAAGTGGCAACGTAAAGTGTTGGCTTTCTTTTATTTATGTAAACTCATGAACCACTCGACATAATAACTCCAACGGGTCAAGAATAATTGAATATATTAGCCTTATTTCGGAGTGTGATAATCAGTCCCTGAGTTTGGCATGGGCGGACAGAGCAATTGTTCGGATCCCCGCAAGTCAAACGGCCTAATGGAGCAATAAATGAGTAAAAAAATTAGAAGAAATTTGAACTTGAAATAATGGTTATCATAATTTTAAAAGTTGCGGTACAGTACTATGAAAATTTTCAATTAAATGTTAATCTTTTATATATATATATATATATATATATATATATATATATATATAGCCATTTATTATAAGTTAGGACTCCATGAAATAAATTAAATGACGCTAACATAAAAATTGGTTCTAATGAAATTCATATTTATTATTTCGTGTATTTAAGAACAATTATATTATACACTACCTAAAGACAAAAATATTCTAGTCTTTTATTCTCTCCTTGGAAATTGTTTTATTCGATGAGTAAATACTTACATTTAAAACTGTTATTTGAAATATATTTCCCCAATTTCGTTCTAGCTTAATCGTTGTGATTTTAGTTATTTGTTGAAATTAATCAGATAAATCGTATATTTTCTTTAAACAACTTTCACGTTTTTAATTTTTTTCGAAGGGGGAAGGGGTCTTCGTTTCAGAATTACCCCGGGCCCACAATTGTCTACTAGTTGCTGCACTGGTGGACATTCACCAGCGTCGTGACGTTGCAGAATGTAGTGGTGCGGTTCCGGCCCGACGAGGTGGCCGGGCCGAGCAGCGGCGGCGCCGGCGGCGGGGCCGAGGGCGTGGAGCCGCGCAGCTTCCTGGAGTCGCTGCTGCGCCAGCTGCGCGAGCGCGCGGGTAGGTCCACGGGCGAGTGCGACGCCTGCGCGCAGCAGGCGCAGGACCTTATCGGCCGCCTGCACGCCGTCACCGAGATCGCCAAGGTACGTCTGGTTTCCTAGGACACTTTCTCCGAGAGCTCGATCCGTTCTGACCCGACCCGACCCGACCCGACCCGACCCGACCCGATCCGATCCGATCCGACCTGACTCGATTCGACCCGATCCGACCCGACCCGACCCGACCCGACCCGACCTGACCCGACCCGTCCCGACCCGACCCGATCCGACCCGACCTTACCCGACCCGACCCGTCACGATCCGATCCCATCCGATCAGTCCACAACATATTGTTTCTTTCGCCTCAGATCCAATAAGCTTGTCACCCTTGAGACCCCAGTGCGCACCAAGCTACTGGTTGGGATGGCTCTCATCCCTACAACCTTGCTGACCGACAAGCCCTAAGGTCAAGCCCCGATTGTTGTAAATTTTCTACATGCTAACTAACTAGACGGATTTCAGTCGCTGTCTGCAGTGTTGCAGATAAAGAGGTTATAAGTTCAAGTCTCGTCCGAGAGGTCATAATTTCAAGCTTGCTGCTAACTGGGTAGAATTCACTTTAGTGTCACCAAATCATGTCTTAATATAAAAGACTAATTCATTGAGCTAGACGTACGTGATTTATGACAATTGGCGCGGGTTTTACCATTGTGCAATTCTATAACATTTTTGTTTCACACTTTCTCTTTCTTTGCGTACGACTTTAACTTTCATAATTTAAATAACATGTTTGTATAAGAGACACCACAGACTTTTGTGGACTTTTGTGTGAATAATAGGGCATAAGTCAGTCTCGTAACATTGTACGTTGTAAGTGGCTTGTCTATATCAGTCCGAGACTTCTTTTCAATTCCAGTTTGATTGCACAATTGAGGCTTAGATAACACAAGAATTAACTCCAACTGTCTCGAGAGCAAAAGAAGTCTGTAAATCTACTATCATTGCAGTTACAACACTCTTGCTCTTGAGGTAGTTATTGTGAAACCACTTATGTCCTGAGTGTTGTAAACTGTTGAATAGATGATGGTATTCTTTGTATGCAGTGTAAACTTCTTTAGTGAAGTTCTTTATCTTGGAATACATCCCATTTATTACTCTCTGTATCGACATAAAAGTATTTGGTCGCGTGAGTTTCGCTGTAAAAAGTTTACACTGTACTTTACATATTACATTTAAGCGATTTAACTTAAAATGGCTGGGTCTTCGATTCGAGTAGTCTCGACGGGCCGTCGAAACAGCGAAGACGTCAGGAGGAAACATGTACATTTTGAAGCGTAAAATCAATTATTTTGAACAGCTTATTTTTTCCTTACCTTTTTGATTTGTTCATTTGTTTAATAAATTGATTACTACTTGATATTTTGGTGAATTTTAAAGAAGACTCGCAATTGTTGCCATTTACGTCCTGATTTTTTTCTTACTAGATAACACATCTTCGTACTGTCTTTCGACGGACCGTTGGGAGAAATTCTATCAAAAGCGTTATATTAAGATTTGTACTTCTCCCCTACACGCCATATGAAGGTGTTACTATTCTTTGACAAAATAAATCAAAACTTACTAATTTTTTAGTATTACATTTTCAGTGGTAGATTTCGCCTTTTGTATAATGTTCCTCCATGTCACTGTGTATTATTATTGTTTTCGAACAAATATATGGGAAGTTGTACAAATATCAAATTATTTTAGTAATACCTAATTTCACCCGACACGACAGAGCAAAAAAGTTATTTAACAATTAAAAATCAAGTAATTATCATTTACGTAGATATGCCAGATACTGCAGTCATTTATTTATAATCCTTTTCAAAAATGTATATTTCATCATTTTTATGAGTCCCTTGCAGCTATTTTATCAAAATTGTTCTTTTCAATATTTATGAAAAACTCTTTACTCTTTCTTGCGGGTCTTCTTTAAACAAAAACGAAACGGAAGGAAATTATTTCATCTCTCCAATTTCACATTTAAATTAAATAATATACTGTCGACATTACGACTGTTTACTTGATGTTTATAATAATCAATTTCTCCTGGCACGCAGTGTAGGCTTCGTAAAACAATAAAAATAAAATAACAGACACGATTTGTTAATGATTTTAAACTATACACAATTGAGTATGTAATGGGAGAGAATCATATCAAAGTTATACAATTGTTTCGACGGCTATCGAGACATCGTAACGAAGGAAAATATAAAATGAATTATTTTTTCATATATTTTTTCTTCATTTCTAGAACGATGAACTGAAGGGGGTCGTTTATGCCGGCCTGAAAACAGATCGATCCAATATTTTCAATATGGTTTGCTGCTGTTGAAAATCCTTCAGGCAGGAAAAGAGGATATTAATACGAGCGGGAAGTGAACCATTTTTAATCTAACACTGTGTCACCGAAACTTAGTCGTAGACTCGAAACTATACTTTTGAAAAATCTAAAAAAGTACAAAAAAATACCTGTCATTATATTGGTGAAACAAGTTGTTTTGACGATAGATAAACTCATCAATATATTCTCAACCATGTTATTACATTTTTCATTTATTCCTTCCTTTCGTTTCAAACCTGCTGCAAGGTTAATCTTGTCATTACATACTGACGAAAGATTCGTAAAACTAAATAAGCCCACAATCAAAATGAGATTAGTCATCTTTCGTCAAAGATTTTTTGAAAGTATTGTCAAAGTTATTGATTTAATGATATCAGATATTTAGAATCAAAACAATCGAATGATTTTCTAGTATTAACAATATTATCTTAAGTCATTGCTTAGAGATAAGAGAATTGGAATAGATAAATACGTTTGAGAAGTGCAGAGAGAAATAAGAAACGTAATCACAATCCAAGGGTCATTTTAAGAGATTGTTAAGGAAATAAAATTAATCACATGCTTAGGGAAAAACGTAAAAACAAAGAAGTGAATAATTTATAGAGCGCAATTTCAAACATTTTTAATTCTTTGCTTTTTGTGTGATGAAATGTTAACAAGTGGAGAACATATCTTACATGATTGTAAACACAAAAGCAAACATTACCTTCCGCCCTTTTTCCATATTCCCATAATCCTCCATTAAAACCTAATTACTGCAAACTCTTGCTCTGTCAATTTATTTGTGTTTCTTTCTCAATTTGTTTGAACTTCTGTAATTGTTAATATTACTTGTCCCCTTTAATCTTACCGAATATGAATGTTCGCACAGTAGTGGTATGTCAGGTACAGCGTTATAGATCTTCGTATGCTTGTATAAAAATACAAAGCAAGGGCTGACAGTCAATTGCAAAAGTAACAACACAGCAAAGTAACAAAATTCTTTGCGCAAAGGAAAAATTCTAACAATCTCTTTACCACACCTTTTTACTCATTCGCGTTTTCTACAAAATTTAGCAATTGTATTTATATTTTGGTGTTAGTTCGAACTTTGTTAATCATTCGGTTCTGATTTCGTGTTCAAAAGTCTCCTGCTCTGAACAAACACGTCGCCATTGTTGCCAATGTCTAGGAGTTCGTTGCCCGAACTTGAACTGAGTGAATAATAGTTTTAAACTACCGTTTCGCAGTTCACTTCCTATTGTGCTTTCAAGTGTGCATGGAAGCCGGGATCTATGACGTCGAGACCGGATGTAAATGATAGAAGAGGGTGCGGAAGTAACAGTGGCTAGCGTTATTACTCGCGCTACTTTTCTTGAACGATGACCTTGATCCCCCTCCCTTGTGCAATAAACAGTTGAAGGCAAAAGCTCGCAGCGGGCACTGATGACAACCTTCCAGGCATTAAAACTTCGTTGGCGCGAAACAGAAGCTAGTCAAAGCCAGTTGCTTTCATAGTGCAGAACTCCTGTTCTGATTTATTGTCAATATCGAAATAAATGGCTGAGTCAAGTCCGTCAAGGGAATCACTTAAAACTCTCCAAAAAAGTTAAGCATAAGATGCAGTTTTGACTTTCATTTCACAGACGTTGGCATTACTTAAAATACTCTAGTGGTCGACTTTGTAACTAATACCCCTACTCTACCCGAAATCGTCAATCCATCGTTCAAGAAAAGTTGCCCGAGTAATACATACATGTTAGAATACACTGTTGCAAAAAATATGCGAGACAATTCCTTACACTCTTAACTCCTTGCACTGGCTTCGATCGCTCGATGACAATGCCGTTACCTCCACAGCATGTTTAACCTGGGCGCAATAGGATTTGACCGTCGGCGCAGGCAGGATTTTTGCCTCTAGCTTTATAGCTTGGTCGAATTCAACCCTTGTGTGGAATAAAATTTCTAGCGGCCGGCTGCTCCGATCTAGAGTTATCCGTGGTTTCCAGGCGAATGCCGGATCAATACTCTATCAAACATGCCACGTACTCCGCGCGATAATTAAAGTGTCCCTCGAGGTGGCGGTGGTCCCGCCCTCGCTGGAGCGAGATATACAGCGTCAACCTACACGTCGGATTGCGGGTTTCCCCGCTCCAGTTATCTTGCCCATCCTGGGCCAAGCTCGAAGCTCTCGAGTGGTCCCCCGACAAGTGTGATAGTGTGGTGTAGGTCAGCCTAAGCGTAAAGGCAGAGGAAGGATTGGCAGTGCGCGGTCTATGGGCAGATTTGTTAAGGCACTCTTCCGGCATTCGCTTGGTTTTGGCCGACGAAACCACGATCAGAGCCACCGGGAGAAGTGGCGCAATGCCTCTGCTGATGTCACTGCAGTGCGTCTGCCCGGGAAGTCGTAGATTCGAATCCCGAGTGGCAGAATTTTGGACATAGCTAGGTCGAGTTCAGGCGCTGTCTGGAGGAGACGTTTGGCGATCGCCTACTCTGATCGGTAGTTTTCCATGGTTTCCCCGGTCAACACCAGGCGAATGTAAGAGTAGTACCCTAAAAAACGGCGCAGCTGAATGGCTAGATCCGGCGCCGACCTACCTGGTTGAGGAAAAGGGTTTTCCTCAACCAGGTATCTCTCACCAGCGGGACAAGCTCTAAGCTCCCGACCGGTCTCCCGGCATATACATAGGAATAAGCTTGTCTAGCCATTCAGCGAGGGAAGTTCACCGTCACTTCCCGAGCAAAAATATGCGCTACACTTACGGGACTAATGTCGGCACAAAATTGGAAACTACTTATCTGACCAGCAGGCCACTAGAATTTTCAAGACAGCGGCTGAGTCAAACCCACTTGTATGTTGGTATTCGCCATTTCGTAAATGTCCCGCAGCTGCGTAGAATATTCGCCGTCCGGGTAAAACCACACGACATCCCTGTCAATGATGTAGAGGACACGGTGTTGCCACTGCGTATCGTAGCCGGTTGCGTTGTTTGCCATGGCTGCAGGCGGAAATGCCAGAAAATTATTTGAACTACATTATACGTAGTATTACGAACTACATTATCCCTACTACAAACCAAACAATGCTGTTGCAGTACGATACTGAAAAATGTCCTGCAAATCCCTGTAAATTTAAAATAGATGACCATTTCTGCCCCATCCTGCAAATGCTTGTTCTACCATCAGCAAACTTTAAGTGAAGTTGTGTTTCAACTTCACTTAAGTGTGAAGACAACTAGCGAAGATGGTTTCATCTTCGCTAGTTGTCTTCACACATTTCCTTGTCTGCGCGCCCAGGATGCGGCTCGTAGCCCTACCAACGCCTCGCTCGCGCACAACCTGGAGCTGAAGCTCACACAGCTCATGGCCGACCTCGAACAACTTCGCAGTGCCTCCATTTGCCGCTGCTCCGACGATCCAGGCACAGAAAGTAGGTCGTGCACAGATTGTGTGTGAGAGAGAGAAAGAGAGAGAGAGAGAGAAAGAGAGAAAGAGAGAGAGAGAGAGAGAGAGAGAGAAAGAGATCCAGGCACGGAAGATAGGTCGCACACAGATAGTGTGTGTGTGAGGGAGAGAGTAAAAGAGAGAGAAAGGAAGAGAGAGAAAGGAAGAGAGAGAGAAAGAGAGAGAAAGACAGACAAAGAGAGAGAAAGAGAGAGAAAGAAAGAGAGAGAAAGACAAAGAGAGAGAAAGAGAGAGAAAGAAAGAGAGAGAGAAAGTGACAAAGAGAGAAAGAGAGAGAGAAAGTGACAAAGAGAGAAAGAGAGAGAGAGGGAGAGAGAGAGAGTGAATGAGATGCAATCTCGCTTCTTGCTAAGGCCGAGTGAATTAGAAACCCACTCCCCGTTCCCGAGTTTCAATGCATTACCCACGGCCATAGTAACTATGAGGGTAGAGTTAAGTCTCGGGTCCGGAGGCCCCGCTCTTGCTCTAGTTTGTATACAGTGCCATAGAACCTTAAACAAACTTTGATTCCTTTCAATTTCATATTCATTAATACAATTTTTCCTTCCTCGTTCCTTTCTGTGTCTTTATCTTTAACAATCTCGTCCTCTCAGCAATATCTGATACTTCTTCCACTTCCATATTTTAGAGTTCTAATATATCTATCAGCCAATAACCCGCTTGTAGTATCATTATGTTTTCCCCACTCTATTTTTTCTCCAATGCCGTGTTTAGAAATAATCATATGTAACACGTAACAACAGTTCATTTGTTCACAGTTTATAACAACCAAAATTCAATTTGTTTCAAAATCCAAGTACAGGCCAGTTTACCTATTACGTAGGAGAAATAACGAACTTCGTAGTACAGTAGTTGTATCGACAATATGTTCCAATTGTCAGCAGTGCTCACCAATTTTATTCCAAAAGATGTATAGTACCAGGCACAGTCCGTCGTACGCAGTAGTAAATATAACACATTTGCTAACTCGCTCGCTACAAGCTCTATCGGCTCATGCCCCCTCGTCTGATATCAGACGAAAAATAATATAAAATATAATAACATAATAATATATAATAAAAAATCAATAAATAAAACAAAATAATAATAATAATAATAATAATAATAATAATAATAATAATAATAATAATAATAATAATGTCGGACCCGAAGCGCAGACAGTTGTGGTAGCCGTCGTCTGTGCCGAGGAGGCAGCAGGTTTGAGTCCTGTGTAGATACGGTCGTTTTTGTGTTTGCCCCTTCACTCCTCATCTTCATCTCATCATCTCACAATTATCTTTACAACTTTTTCCCTTATTCTCGAATTCTCATTATTCTAATGATACTCTTTGATTTCTCACTTATATCACTGCTCTTTTTTGATCTTTGGTGAATAAATAAAACAAGTAGTAAATACATTAGTGTTTAAAATTTTTCTGATATATTCTTGATAAATTTGTTTTATCATTGTGCATTTCATACGAAGCCACTTTATTTAGGAGCGGTGAACGCGGATGATGATACACTCGAAGAGAATATGCCAGACACCAGCTTCATTGATGATGTTTATGCTAATGGAGTGGATCTATGGGTAAGTAGCATAAAGGAAATTATCAAAGGTAATACCACGAGGGCTTTGGAAATTGTCGATAAATCCCCAACATGCGAAGGGAGGCCCATACCGCCTCCTGAAATAGATGAATCGTAGCTTATTATTGGCAAGTACGGAGAAGCGGTATGAAAATCGGATAGAAAAAGCGATTCATTTTTTGAGAAACACCGCCCTGATTGGGGCATTTTGTATCTATAATAAACACTGTTGGTTTTAATTCCACGAGTAGTAAAAGTTATTATTACGCGTGCTTTGGAATTTATCTTTAAATTTCAAAGAACGACTGATATTTGAGAAGATTATTTCTCGAATGAAAATATAAAAAATTTATTTAGTATCAATGCTACACGTAAAAACTGCAAATTTTAGGCAGAAATACTCCTACAATAGGGCCCAGGCAACGAAAAGGTGGTAAATCCAGATGTTAAATTTAGAAGAAAAAATCCGCTCACACGTGAGGTAGTCAGAATCTATGATTGTGGTTTTTTGACATCGAAAATCGATTGACGGCAAAATGTCTATTCGTCCGTCTGTGAACATCGCTAGCGGCTAAATTCAGCTGATTTTCTCCAAAACCGATATTACCCAATCAATCTGGTTAATGTTGTTGAATTTGAATCCGATATTTTAATTTTGGGTGTACTTTACATGAAAACCTTAGGACATTTTCAAAAATTTTCATAAAAAAGGCTGTTATTGGATAGTATGAAGGACGTTGGTGCAGGTCTCATGTTCGTTAAAAACCCCAATTTTTCGAATATTGAAAAAAATCAACATGTTTTTGGCGTCTTCCTACAATCACAATTGTGAAAATAAACATTTTTTAATGAAATGTTTTCATAAAAGCAGATATGTCACGTTATTCTTAAAAAAAACGTGGGTGTTTTTTGCGAAATTTTGTGTCAGAGATAGGTAATTTATATTTTATGAAAACAATTTTTTCTTACAGACGGTACAAAATGCGTTGATTACATTTAGACCTTAGATAGCATAAAGAACGTTTCAGAGAATGGTTCAGGTCTCATTTCCTTAAAATGCCTGATTCTTCGAAATTTCAAAAAATTAAACCTGTTTTGCGTCTTCCTCCAACTTAAACGGTGAAGATTAAAGTGTTTTCTTTATGAAATGTGTTCACCTCAAACAGATCTTCAAATAAGGCCATGTTCAATTTTTGAATACATGAGTATTTTTGTGTAATTTTTTTTTGGCGAAAAACATAGTCGTCCGCTCCGAATTTCCTGCGCTTCGTGGCGGTAATTTCAGACAGTTGAATGCTTCGTAAGTTAGAATTTATGTTATTTCATATTTATTAGTTTAGAATAGCTTTCAAATTTGCCGGAAATGGATCTATCATCACATTTAGTATTCGTTGGTTCATTCGAGGGGAATATTTACACACAAAATTGAAGCAGTTGTTGAGAAAATAGTTTATTAAAAATACCTAATTGTGACGCAAAATTACGCGAAAACTATTTATATTTTCTTAAAATATTAAATGACTTTATGACAAGTGCTTTTAAAGAAGAGATTTTATTAAACAAAAACGCTCTACCTTCAACACTGGTTGTATTAGTACGAAGAGGTCTTTCAACAAAGATGAGCCATTGTTTAATGCTTCCTTTACGCCATCAAATGACAAAGTTTAATAAAAAAACTGGAGGACTTTTTAAAAAATTCCAAAAATGTTTGGAAGCGTACGCGTAAAGTGCCCTCAAAATATCCGTTTCAAACTCGCAGGGCTTCTATTTCCATTAAATGAATTGGGGAATACCAATTTTGGATACTGTCGTCTGAACGATCTAGGTGCCAGACAGACGTTTTGCAGTCAATCAATTTTTCAGTATTAAGGATCCATAAAACAAGGATTCTATCTATCAACTTTTCTATATGCTACATTATATAGCATGCATTATATAGCACCACTTACAGTCGTGGTAACTGAGTAATTTCTAGGCATTTTAGGATCCAATGGGTTCCTTAGACTTCGGCATAAAACATTGAAGTTTCTTTCCTGCATTTACTACCAGCAATGCTAAAGTGCTTCATCGTAATTTACAAATTGGGTGTAAAGTTTAATAGAACTTCTGAGAGAAATTAACGAGATAGTATATCTCCTCGAGACGTGATACCCAGGGTCTTGAGGGCACTGACTGTGAATCTTGGCATAGCCCCAGAGGTTTCAACCACCACTGGTAGGATTCTGGCGTTGGGTACGCCAAGAAGTTGAGCTGCCAGGGGGATGACTGGTTGGTATTTTACTACCTTTTCCAATCGGATCGTTTATATGCGCCCTAACTGCTCTCCCTTGGGATCCCAGCTTCTTCCAGGCGGCTACCTCGTCATCGGCGCATTTCTTCTTACAAGCTCTTAAATCTTGTTCAGAATAGGTCCAGTTGAGTATCAGTGATTTTGCTGTGATTTCTTTAGTGTCCATGACAGGACATGACATGGACAGGAACGGGAAACCGTTCCAGATTTGCTGACAAGGGGAATTCTCTCCCCGAACCTTTCCAGACAGGGGTCCTCAATGAACCAGGATTGTTCAAATTTGTAATGATGAACATTTCGCGACAGACAATGTCATTCCGAGGGCTTCAAGATATTCCACCACTATATCAACCAATTCTTGAGCTCCCTAGGCATCTTTTGCTAACAGCACCAGATCGTCAGCAAATGCTAACACGAACACACTCCTTCCCAATAGCGTGAATCCTGATGTACTTTCCAATTTCTCAAGCAGGCACTCCATGATGAGGTTAAAAAGGAGTGGAGACAAGGGTTCCCCTGTTTTACTCTACGAATAGGCACCTCAATTCCTTTCAAGGGGTGCTGAATGACGGCGGAAACATCGGCGTAATAGTCCACTACCAAATTGGTAAAGGCGTCAGGGATCCCATTCCTGGACAGAGCCCATCGAATCGCCGCGTGAGGAAAAGTGTCAAAAAAGCTATGGATATATCTAGCACAACACCTACACCACCCTCTGTTTTTTTCATGTCACTGACTGCTTCATGAAGAATTTGAATATTAGCGAAACAGCCATGTTCAGGGATAAACCCTTTCTGGCGTGGATTGAACTTCACCACGGATCGAATGCGTTTGTCCATAATGCCCCAAATGATTGTGCACAGCAGAGAACTAACTGTGATGGGGCGATAGTGACCTCTGTATTATCTTTACCCTCGTTTGGTATAAGGATGGTGCGATTAATTTTCCACCCAGAAGACACAAAGCCACTGTATTAAATTTTGGTTTACAATAGGGACAATATTTCAATTTTTGCTCCTGAGGATATGTGGCTAACTTTTATCTTATCAGGTCCAGGAGCCGTGGCATTTTTTCATCCCAGCCAGACGACTTTTAATTTCGGCAACTTGAACCGCATATAGAATTGTGTCAACAATTTATCACCCTCTCTTAATTCGGAAAGCCAAATCGGGGGCGTGTTACCCAGATGGATTTGTACAGGTCATTAACCTCATCCATGTTCAGGGGCTGTTTATCGACACTACTACAGTTAATGCCCGTGCAAATGCAGTTTGCCAAAAGCGCTGGTTCATTATTGAAAAAGTCCTGAGCCCTAGGATACGAGTAGCGCTTCCTAGCGCGTTTGTCTCTATGTCTACGGAGCCTCTAAGAACTGATGGTGGTGGGTACAGAGGCGCCGCCCAAGATCTCGACTAACTTGGCATAGGTCTCGTCCAATTGGTCCTGGGATACAATATTTCTTTTGAGTTCTATTCCCACCACACAATGAGCTCTTGATCTACATTATTTTTAGAAGTGTCCCAGGTTCCTATCCAAGTTGAAATATTTTCCTTCCAGTTAGGCTTGGCTTCTAGTGTGGATCTGTTAAGACAAGTTTCAGTAGTTACGTCTCCTGGCGTCATAGCAGCCGAGGACTCAATAAAAGTTTGATCCTGTCCTAACTGACCAGTGGTGTCGGAATGGGCCATGTCAACAGCAGATAAAACAGAATCAAAGAGGACGGGCTCAGCCGAAAGCTCCTGATTAATCTCTGAAACTCTTACGGCCTCCTCGTTAGGGGATCGCCCCCAATCTGCTTCCGGGGAGGCAATGTCTACCATTGCGAGTTTCTTATGACCACTGCCTATGGGCCGAGGTTTAGGAAGGGGATCGGTTTGCTTATCTCGACATGTAAAGATGTTTCTACCCCCTTTGGACAAGTGTCAGAGCAGGGGATCATAGACTTCCTTCCTGTCCCAATGGTAGGCCTTCGATACAGAGGAAAAGAAATCAGCATAGGGATTTGGCTTACTGGAGTCTTCGGAGAGCTAATGACCCTGCGAGGCGATGCGATAACAGCAGCACTAGTAGAGGGTATAGCTAAATCATCGGACAACCGACCGTCATATGGGGACGAAGATGACCTTGCAGTGACGGTAGCTTCAGTTTCAATGATTGCTAAATATATTTGATATGTAGTCTCTTTTCTTTTTTCACCCACCTGTCGGGCGGTCTTACCCAGTAGAGCGGCCAAATTTTCGTTCAACGTCTCCGGTAGCTCTTTCTCCAATCTCGCCATTTTCATAATTTCCTCCGAAGAGAAGACTTTCCATGCTCTAGGCACAGCAGTCCTACCACTACGCTGCGCCTTGGCAGCTCGAGCCCTATTAGCTGCGTCTGGGTGAACATGGTGCAAATGTTGTGAGAGCCCTGATTTGGTTGCGAAGTTAGCGGAGCATAACTTGCATATACAGTCTCCTTTAGATTCTTTCGGACCCGGGCACTTAGGGAAATGAGTCAAAACTGATAGCTTACCTTTGTAATTCTTGCTGCATTTGGAGCATAGAGGGTATCGCTATGGATAGTGTCGTGATGCCGAACCATGTCATTCAAATCAGTGTCATGTAGCCACTCCCTCCTATCTGGGTACAATGTGCGCAGCGACTCACCTCGAAGGGAATCCTAATCATGAATTTTCCAAGCTAGGGTCGTCATAAAAGGTGCCTGTTGTTCACAGGGCGCGCCACCATGCGCACCCGCATCCGAGGCTTTGTTAATAGTGTCCGCTGCTAGTCGCTCCGACGAGCACGACGGGGCCATGATCTGCAGACCCTCGACCCCGTTCCCCCGTGACGTGAGGTCCCCGAGTTGGTTTTTCTGTCAGGGATTTCCTTCCCTTAGCTAGATGCCCTCGTTTTAAGGCGCCGGAGACTCGCCTCTCGCCCATCCCTCTTGGCTGCACCTCAAGTTGCCCTGAGATGCATTACCAGGGGTCACCGCGTGGAGGTGACAGAGTGGACTTATCGGCCACGCTACGGCACACCCATTACAGGCGGCTATTTCGGCCATACGGTTGCGATCCCATTACAGGAGGGCTTCTCAGTACTTACTGGGGTAGGTTTACTAGCATCGCCTACACCGCCGAGATCCTGGGCGACATCGGACCTCCAGTGTTAGAGGATATAACCTACTACATTCAGGAACAACATATATTCACTCTTTCGTTACCAGAGCTTGGCAATAAGAGATTTTCTGTGGAAAAACTCTTAGTGTCGCTGTTTCCTGGCGCACGAATACAATACTTCCCTTCTTACAAAGTAAGACGACAAAGTAAAAAAGATCTCAAAGAAAATGCGGAGGGATAACATGTTACAGCAATCAAAAATACCACTGTGATGTCTGAACACTTTGTTTGCGTAGTTCGACCACTATAAACCGTCTATTTTGCACAACAAACTGCTTAGTTTGGCTGCTCTCTTTTGAGTGCCTTCTGCGGTCTTGGCACTGCACTTCTATTGTCCAATTAAAATAAGTTGGTGATTAACACTTGCGAGTGGAAGGGAGCTACGTTGCCACGTTACACACCACTGAGCGCGTGTCCCCGGATTCCAAAAGAAACCCCTGAAATAAATGATTTTAAAGTAACAATTCTATATCAAATACTTAAAAAGCAAATAAATTATTTACTCACATTTTATGAAGGTGCAGATTGTTCTGGAACAACTACACATTTCACATGGGGTTCTACGGGGATTCTATGGGAATAGAACCCAGAACGTCAGTAGTGATAGGCAAGCGACATCCCCATTGAGCCATGAGAGCACTAACACTAGATTTGCTACACGATGATCTTATATTCCAGTTCGTCAGTGACAACTCAGCAACCTGTGTCGACACGAACTCACTCTTTAAATAGCAGTTTCCTGCGAAACGGGATAGGCGTCCTTACTTTACGTACAACTGTCAATCACCGACTTATTTTAATCGAACCGCACAGAAGGCAAATCTATTCATACAGTACCGGGGTCGTATAAGCGACTCTGACAGTTCGCTGCGCTGCTGTTGCTGTACATTACGACGCACATAGCACCACCGACATCACAGATAAATTAAATCTCAAAACAATAACACTTACTGACAGGCGACGACACATCTTGATTTCATGTTCATAACGTTCACCACAGCCGAACCATTTGGCCTCCGCGAGTTCGTGCGAGTCAGATGAGCGACAACGCTGAACTCCGATTGTGAGAAAGTAAACAAATCTTCGCAAGGTGATTGCTTCAGAGCAGATCACGTGACGTACCACAGCGCGTGGCGAGAGAACTGCCAGAGTCGCTTACACGCTGCCGGTGTTGCAAATCATTAAACGCTTCCCGCCCCCTTGAAGGACCCGCGCCTGAAGGCCGCGATCTTGATCATGGCCAACGAAGTCGTTCGCTTCACGTGTGCAAACTGCCGCGCCTCCATCATGGACGGCGTTGACGAGTACGTGTTGGCGCACGTGGACTCGCTGAGGCGGAGCGGCATGAGGTTCCTGACGGTGCAGGACACTCTGTTCATCGCCACGCGCCTCGTGCACGTCACCGAGCGCTGGAACGGCAGCTACATCTGCGCAGGGTGAGCGAGCCTTAGACACCGGTTGAGGTGGGACTGAAGGAACTTGAAGGGAACTTGAACGGGACTTGAAGAGAACTTGTACGGGATTTGGACGGGACTTGAAGGAAATTTGAATGGAACTTGAACGAAACTTGCCGTTGCATTGCAAGTAGTGATGGTATGAGGGAGAGAAAGAGAGGAGAAATTCTTAAAAACCGAAGGCGAATTCTCACTGGCCATTTTAATTTCCGCATCGAAGAAAACGGGATTCGGCGATATATTAAATGAGGTGGCGATGTATTAAATAAATGGGTTTTAATTAGATTTGAACAAGTTATGAACAGGCTTTAGAGGTGTTTTCAATCTGATTTCGACGAAATTTGATAGTAAATTGAATGTAATTTGAAAGTAATTTCAAAGTAAATTGACGTTAATTCCTATGGGACTTGTAATAGACTTAAACCGGACTGAAGGAACTTGAAAGGGACGTGAACAAAACTTGGCACTTAATGGGAACTTGAACGTGAGTTGATAGGACGGTTAAAAGAGATTTGAAGGACATTTGAATGGTACTTAAAATACAGATGAACGGGATATGATGGGAACTTGGACTCGAAGGAAATTTGTATTAACGGGACTGGACCGAAACGGAACGTGAAAGGAATTTGCCCGGGACTTGACGGAAACTTGAACGATACGTGAAAGGAATTTGACCGGGACTTGACCGAAAATTGATCGGGACGTGGAAGGAAACTGAACGGGACGTGAATGGTAAACGACTGGAGCTCGAGCGCGATTCGCGTGGCGGGCGCGCGCGTGCGGGCGCGCAGGTGCACGCAGACGGTGGGCGGGCGGCTGCGCGCGCTGCGCGAGGCGTGGCGGGCGGTGGACCCGCGGCTGCGCACGCTGCCGTGCGGCTGCCTGCGCTGCGCGGGCAACGCGCGCTCGCTGCTGGACGCCGTGGCGGCGCGGGTGGGCGCGCGCAGGCTGGTCTGCGGCAGCCCCACGCAAGGAGACGACGAGGAGGCGAAGCAGGTGTACGAGAGCGCGCGCGCTTTGGCCGCCGACGCCCGTTGCGAAACGTGCGGCAACGTCCCCTGCGACATGATCTGCGCGATGCTCGACGTTGTGCGGAATGTAAGCTTCGGCCACTTCTGCTCTCCTTCCTATTATTATTATTATTATTATTATTATTATTATTATTATTATTATTATTATTATTATTATTATTATTATTATTGGCGCATAGGCCATTAATGACCATGCTATACGATTAACGTGTGTAATTTTTAGCTCCATCCCTCAGTACGACAAGGTTGTTACGCCTTCAAATGTGAATTATGAGATGATAGGATAATGATGAGTGGTGAAGGGCCAATCACAAATGTGTACGCAGGACTGGAACCGGCAGCCTCCTCGGCGCAGACGACGGCTGCCGCAACCGTCTGCACCACGGGGCCGACTTTATTTATTATTTTTATATTATTATTATTATTATTATTATTATTATTATTATTTGGATTTATTATAGTCGCATCAATTGAAGTATCTTAGCGACACTTCAATATTTTACATATCCGATATTTTATTTTATATTGTTTAAAAATCCAGTACAGTGATTGCAATGGCAGTGAGATTATTTATTGGCACCCAATCGTGGGTAGTATGATAACATGAACAGGAATTCATTTATATTTTATTAAAGATATCAGTATTCTGGCAAAATCTTATAAAGTCCTGTTGGTAGAATTGGAATGGATAATTGCTTCGAATTGTTGCTCTGGTGGTAGGTGTTCTCTCTCTTCCTGAAACTTAGGGCAGACGTTCACTATATGCGACACAGTTCAAAATACGAAAATGCGGAATTTTGAGCTCATTTTAACAGAAAACCGATGAGTTTTCGAGAAATTTTATCTGAAATTATTTACAGCACATGTACTCATACATTTTTTAATGTTAATGTAAATATTAACGACGTCACAGACAAGTCAAAAAAACTTACGTTTTAAAAAAACTTAATTTTTGAGAAGACAGACGGGCAGTCGTCAATCGCTTTTTCGATATCAAGAGCCCAAAAACATGGATTGTGGCTACACCACGAGTTAGAGGATATTTGTAACAAATAATAAGAAACAGGAATTATCCATTCTTCCACTACCACAATCCGGCAATAAGTTTTTATGGTGAAATTTCAACGTTTACGTAACTATTTCTTCTTACCCAGAATTCGTAAGGCGAGAAAGTAAAAAGAGTTGGCGACATCTCACAGCCTTGTTTATCAAGATTTCTTCTGTGATTTGTGATCCACAATTTATCACAAGTTTTGTTTCTGCACATAAACTCTCCACCACTAGACGAGTAGGGAAGCCTTGATTTTCTTAACGTTTCTCGTTGTACACTATCATATGAACACTATTACTATGAAGGCAATGTGAGTCTGTAAGTTATATTCCCTTCTCTTATCTAATACTCATAATATGAAGAAATTCTCTGCTGACGACCTCTTCCTAAAGCCGCTTTGTTCATCTTTTAAAGGTGCTTCGGTTATTGTATTTAGACTATGTTTATTACTTCGAATAAATATATAGCTACTATATTTCATGTAGGAGGCTAATTCCTCTGTTTTATATTGCCGTCTGTCACCTTTTAAAACGTAAATTACTAATGGTGTCTTCCATTGATCCGGAATTTTGATTTCTAGCCAACATTGATTTACAGTAAGCAGCAGTCTCCCATTTGTCGTCACGAGTTTTCTCTTTCTTAATATTTTTAATTTTTTCTAAACCACAATTCTTTGTACTTTTTCTTCCATGGATCGCTTGTTATCATTTCGATTCCTGACAAATCGTTTTTCATTTTTATTTATTTGATTGTTTGAGTTCTTTGTAAGCAAATATTTCTCTGAGTACGTCGTGTTTTCTTTAGCTAAGGAATTTATCACAGGATTGTTTGTTGTTTGTCCTTACTATTGTCTTTACGAGGAGAGGATTGGACATGGCGTAGGTAAGCACAATTTTTTCGTACATATACAAATACATCTATAGGAATTCCAGACACAATGCAACGTAGGGTGCTATGTTGGAAAATGGTAACATACTCATAGAGTACCGACATGAAGTGGCATTGTTGCGAACAATGGGGTACGTACATAACCGATCTTATTAGAAGAGTTTTAGCACTTTGTGTCGCTGCTGTTAACGACTATTCTACATACCGTATTCAGAATTAGATGGACTTACACTAAGTTCATGCTTTTTCATTCATAATAGTACATTACGAAAGGATGATGAAATGATAAGTATTAATACACGTGTTATAATGTATGATAATACACGTGTATGATAATACGATACGAGTGAGTAGCGGGTAGCGGATAACCGAGTAGCGGAGAAGTCGGATTAGTGGCTAAACAAAAGCCACCCTGCCGCAGATGGATTTTGTTAACCACTGCGCTAGTCAAATACGATCAAAGTGAAATTGCGATCCAATTTATTTTAAATAATATTTCGCGCAAAACACTATTAATAATAAAAGAAATTAAAACTCACAATCATAATATAATTCTAAATACAATTTTAACGTACACAATCGAACGAAACATTTACCAGAACGATTCTCAGTCATTATTTCAGTGTCAATACTGGGATTGTAAGCTTCCTGTATCATAATGAAATCGCCTAATGAATATCATTATGCAACGGATTGCAGCGATGAAATGGCGGAACTATACATAGGGAGTACAAAAATTATGTTAATTTAAAATAGCGTGTTTTTCTTTATTTTTTCCGCAATTTTAGTTCGGACTATCCAAAATTTTGGATTATACGAAATTTTGGATTATCTTAAATTTTGGATTATCCGAAATTTTGGATTATCGGGGTTCTGCTGTATCGGTCTTGTCCACTGCCGTGGCGCAGAAGGTGGACGAGGCCCAGTGCTTCGCGGACGAGGCCTCCGACGGACACCGCTGCACCGGCGAGTGCCGCATCAGGGACTCGTACGACATGCACAACCTGTTGCGCGTGCTGTGGGCCGGGGACCCGCCCACCAACTGCAAGGAGGTGCTCATCATGTACGAACGAGCCGTCTTGTGAGTAACCCTGCTTGCAGTAATCGAGTGTCCGTGTGGATGGGGTAGAGAAGTTGTGTTACAATACAAGTAGGTGATCAAAAGTATCCGGACACGTCCGAAATGGTGTTATGGTGTGGTCGTGTTTTCATATTAAAAAATTCTAAAATAAACACCAAGACATATCATTTATAAAATAAATAGAAATTGCCTTCTTAACCTACTTCTTACGGTAATTACACGTACATTCATTATTTTTTGGCCATATAGAACCAGCAGTCATGCAATTGTGTACAAAGAGCACCAAAGTCACACTTCAACGAAGAAATATTAAAAAATCTTAGAATTAACTTTATCCGGCGGACCACAAAATTACTGACATTATTTTGTTACAAATACTTGATATTTATTGATTAAATGGCTTCAGAATTAATTACTGCTTGCAATGGTATATAAAGCACCAGTCACATTTCAACGAAGAAATATTAAAAAATCTTAGAATTAACTTTATCCGGCGAACCACAAAATTAGTGACATTATTTTGCTACAAATACTTAATATTAATTGATTAAACGGCTTCAGAATTAATTACTGCTTGCAATGGCATATAAAGAGGCGTAACCGCCGAGAGTAACAGTCGCGTCGCGCGGGCCGGCAGGAGCAAGGTGTGCGGGCGCTGCCGCGAGGGCATTCTGCGCGGGGTGCAGACGCTGTCGACGGAGCTGCTGGCGGCGCAGGCGCTGTGCGACGTGGGCGCCGAGGGCTGGCTGCGCGCGCTCATGCAGGCGTCGGTGGCTGCGCACGACGCCTACACGCCGCGCCTCGGCTGCGCCGCCTGCCGCGCGCCGCTCGCCGAGGCCGCCGAGTGCCTGGCGCTCGACCTGCGCCTCTGCCTGCTGCGCCGCGTCTTCACCACCGCCTTCCGGTCAGGCGCTTCACGCTCTCCTGCGCCACGCGGACACGCTGACAGACGGACGGGTAGACAGACGGACGGACGGACTGACGGACGGACGGACTGACGAACGGACGGACGGACGGACTGACGGACGGACTGAAGGACTGACTGAAGGACGGACGGACGGACGGACTGATGGAAGGACTGTCGGTCGGACTGACGGACGGACTGACGGACGGAATGACGGTCGGACTGACTGACGGACGGCCTTGCTAACGTACTGACGGACGTTTTCAAAACAATACTATTTCTCTGTAAGGCGACTTCAAATCGTCGGTTGAAAACTCGAAATCGATCTTCCCAGCATTACATATAATCAGGGCTCGGGTTCTGATGACCTAAAAATTCTTTAAAATGATCTGTAAGATAACCCCAAATTAGAGGGAAATAACATAAAATGACTTAAAATAATGGGGGGTAATGAACTAGTTTTAAAAAATTGTCAAAAAGTTGTATGAAAATGTTAATTATTTATTTACATTTTCAATTTTAAATAAAATTTATCTATATAAAATTATATTTAATATGAAACCTTTATTTTAGAAAGAAATATAATCCCTGATCTCTCAACTGTCAGTTTTGAATGGTCGAGGAAATTTCTAGAGACCCGCGTAATATTGAGAGTTTTAAAAACTGCACTAGTGTCCACTGCAGTAGTGAATTGCGTCATGTTGTGATGATATAAAAACTTCTTTTAGTTTGTAATTGTAAATTCATGAAACATAATTTAATACAACGATACTCCAATTTTATTTACATATAAAATAAGCTTCGATTAAGTAAAACCAATAAAAGTGTAGTAAAGTTACCTTAAAGCAATAGTACGAACGGACAAATAGTTTAGGAGCTACTGTGGTTCACGAAGGAATGACAGACGGATAAACAAACAATTTTTCCGTATCATGAATTCCGTATCGTATATTCGCGAATGTTCAAAAAACTCTCGATCTCAATTATTTGCAGCATTACTTAACATTCTCTATATAATCAACACGAAAAATTGAAAGGTCAAGCAGTGAAGAGACAAAAGCAAACGCCCTCATGCATTGTAAAGGCCGGAGGAATAGTTTAAGAACAAATGTGGTTCACGGACGGTCGGACGACCGAACGAAAAGACGTTCGGATGGATGGAAAGGAGGAACGAGCGGAAAGACGCACGGACGGACGGACGGATGGAAAAACAGACAGACGGAAAGACGGCCGGACGGAAAGACGGCCGGACGGAAAGACGGCCGGACGGAAAGACGACCGGACGGAAAGACGGCCGGACGGAAAGATGGACGGACGGAAAGGCGGAACGACGAAAGGACGGATGGACAGAAAGACGGGATGAAGGAGAGACGGATGGACGGGCGGACGGAAAGGCGGAAGGACGGAAAGATGGACGGGTGGAAAGACGGACGGACGAAAAGACGGACGGACGAAAGACAGATGGAAAGACGGACGGACGGAAACACGGACCGACGAAAGGACGGACGGACAGAAAGACGGGATGACGGAGAGACGGATGGACGGATGGATGGACAGAATGATGCGAGGACCAAAAGATGGACGGAAAGGAGGCCGGCCGGCCGGCCAGACATAAAAAAGCGTTTCGAAGTGAGCCCTTTTCGGTTGCAATGGGAGAGAGCGTAGTTTCTTCGAAGCCTCATCCGCTGCTCTCCGGCGCAGGGGCCGCGCGCGCCTGCGGCGCGTGGGCGAGAGCGCGCTGCGCGGCGTGTGCCCGGGCGAGGACGCCGGCGCGGGCGGAGGGGCGGCGCACGGCGCCCGCGCGGCCGGGGGCTGCGAGGCGTGCCGGCGGGACCTGCAGCAGTACGCGGACCTGCTGCGCGCCCTCGCCGCCCCGGGCGACTTGCTGCGCCTGCACGCGCCGGCCCTCGACACGGACTGCGTGCACTGCAAGCGCTGGATCAACGACTACTTCGCCGATCTGCTCAACGTGAGGAGAACACTTCGCTTCCGTTAATGTCGTTATTCACGAAAGTGTAGTGTGTGAGTGTTTTATTATCGCTGGACGTGGTCGTAATCTTGCCCCACCGGAAGGCGATATCCGGCGACGAACTACCGGCGGCTGGTGTTGATTTCCTCAACCAGGTATCTCCCACCAGCGGTGCACTACCCCTGCCGGGACAAGCACTAAGCTCCCGACCGGTCTCCCAGCATGTGTGGTAGTACAGTGCATGTTAGTGTAAGTGTGTGTAAGCAAGGGGTAGGATAGGACAATGAATTGAAAGGAAAGTTCGCGCGCTGGCGTAGCCCGTTTGTTAGGGAACTGCTCCGGCATTTCTCAGGTGTTGATGGGAGAAACCACGGAGAATTACCGATCAGAACAGCCGGCAGCCGGAATTCTTCTCCAGGCAGCAGCTGAATTATCTGTCTACCTAGCGACGCAAATCGTGCCACCGTCGGGTCTCTAACCCTAAAAATCCCGGTCAGAAGCACAGCAGTGACGTCAGTTAATGCCCTGAGCCACATCTTCCGGTTCCCTTCTGAGTTAGCTCTTAAGGCTAGCGACACACGAGTGTCCCGAAAAAGACGTCGTTGAGGTCCGTACATTTGACCCCCGTTGAATGGCCGCGAAATGGACGTAATTGGTCCTGTGCCAGCAAACATGGATAACACGAAGTTAGCGATTGTGTGTTGCATTGGAATGAAACTTTTGAAAGAAAAGAGAAGGAAATGCTTCGTTCATTTCATTTAATAGTGAGCGTTGTTTGAAAGGAACATTGTCCATTCCCTCTCAGAAGTTATGGAACGATCGTGAGAATTTTTTTAGAGTTTTCCAAAACTCCATGCCGTCGTTCAGACAATTGCTTTGATCATATGATATGATAATATGCCAAAGTGAGGTGTTCTATTTCATAAGAAGAAAAGTTTCGAAAAAAATTCGTCCCAGATATTACACAAAATTCAATTATTTGCAACGCTTGTGAACTATAAGAGATTAGTGATAACAATACTGAATAAAAATTAGTATTATTGGTTACGTTTTTCATACATAAATAAAAACAATTATAAACGCAATTAGTTACAGTAACAAAGGCAATACATGTTCGTCACTTACATTACATTAGATTTTCAACAGTAAAAAATTAGTTTATAAATTTTACATATTATAAATTAACAGATTTTCCAGGAAATTGAACATCATGAAGAGTAAACTGTAAAACTACAATAATTGTTAGTAATATTAGATAGAAATGTGGGGATGCCAAAAATCCCCAAGTGACTACTAATGGCAGGAAACGACACACAACTTCGGAAAAGTTAACTAATGATGCGTGGTCTCTGACTAACACTAGCCCTAACAAATAGTCCACGGACCGCGCGCGATCATCCCTTCCTCTTCCTTGTCCTATCCTTACCCCATATTTACACTTACACTTACATGAACTACACTACCACACGTGCTGGAGACCGTTCAGGAGCTTAGAGCTAGTTCCGGCTGGGGTGGTGCCGCGCTGGCACGAGATACCTGATTGGGGTAAACAGCGCTAGCCGACGGTATGTCGGCGCCGGATCTCGCCATCGGGCTGGGAAAGACCACCGGTTCCACGCGAGCAAAAACGTGCACTACACTTTTGGGACTAATGACCCTAGAAGTTGAGGCGCCCGAAATCACTATCAATCAATCGCATTATTTCCCACTACTTCTCTATGTTATACTAGTACACAAACCTGCAAAAGGGTTTTCAGTCAACAAAATGTTTTTCGTTTCGATACAGGAACTCTGATCCTCAGTTTTTCTCGCCGAAAATCGCATCACTACGCCACAGAAGAATAGTATGGGTTGCGCTGGGGCCGACGCTTAAAAGCATAAATGTTCACTTCATGTAAATTATCGTCAAAAAATCAAAATATCCCCTTCAAGCTCTCAGAGCCTCGATTTTGTTCAGATCGAATTTCAGTTGCGGAGAATATCGGCTTAAGATTTAGGAGCTACCGTTGACCACGGACGGAATGATAGACATTGTCGTCAATTAATTTTTCGGTATCAATTACACACAAAACATGGATTCGGGCACCAGCACGTGTTAGAGGATTTGTTTCCGTATTTAGCCACTGAATTTATCCCTTTTTTGTTACCAGAGTCCGGCAATAAGAGTTTTTCTGCCGAAAATTTGCCGTTTTCCGGCGCAGGATTAAATAACTTGCTATTCTTACGAAGTACATTCTTAAGGGCGAGAAAGTAAAAATTTGATGACGTATTGTACATTGTTATTAATGTACAATTTTTGCGTCACAATATATTTTCTTTTTTGAATTCAGTTAATCTAATGTCGTGAATAACGTCTAGAATTACTTCTACGCGTATTTAGATAATTAATTGTGAAGAACAAGTATGAAAGAAAGAGTAAACGGAAATTTAAAAGACGAGTATTAAATAATAGTATTTATTAATTACTAACCGTTTTAGTTTCATTTTTATTATACCACTATTGCTACCAAAAAATTGCTTGCAAAAAATTGCGTCTACAAGAAATGAAACACCGAAAACTTCGCGATCTCTCACACCGCACCTCACAGACCTTGTCGCGTACGCATTTTAACGTAGATAAAAGACACGTCACCAGTTAACGGTTAAAGAGGCTCGTTTACACTCGTGCACGTAACGGTTTGGACAGTGTAGTACTTTCGACTTGGGATAGTAGCGAAGAGCGTAACGGAAGCAGTAACGAAGATAACATAAAAATTAAACATCAATATGATTATTTAAATTAATCTTGGTGATTTTTCAACATTGAATCAAAAATACAATGTTCAGTTATTCTATTAGCAAAATTATATAACAAACACTTCGTTTACGTTTTTCTCATGTTTTATCAACTAGAGTTTCTTCCAAGCTTATTATTTACTACGTGAATATAAACTATTTTCCAGTAAATTAAAGATGACTTTGTTATTTTTTCACTGAATAGTATTTAAAAACGATCATTTTGAGATGTTTTGCGGGGTTCATTAAACTTTTAGTAATGTGCGAGGGATAAAATGTGTTTTATTCATAAATTAGTCTACACCCCTAATATTGCTAAAAAAAAATATGACCAAACCGCTACCTGTAATTAAATTGCATAATACAATGGCATTTCCTATGTTACTCTTATTGATGCCATAGCATGGTACCCACAAATTCTATTCAAAATATAGAGGTATGAGTAACGCAGACAAAAATAAAATTTCTGAAAAAAACTAAGAGTTGTTCAAGACTGACAAGACCACAAATGATTATATAAATAGATATATGAATCTTCAGGCTACAAATACACAAAACAATATGATTACATTATAAAAATATCGCTTCGTGGCAGGTTAACTGAAGCAGCCTACAACTAGTGTTGAAATAAAAAGAAAACTTCAAAGACAAAGGAGAAAACGGAAGGACGCTGTAAATGCAGAATAAGGAATACATGAGCAGATATTTTCTACTTTATATACTAATAAACCAAAAGTTTGGCACACTAATCCTAAAACCATGTTAATAATTTATTGATGCCCGATGAAGCAATTAGCAATTATCCGTAGAAAATATAAAATAATTATTTTTATATTTATGTTACATACGGTTTTCATCATTAATTCATACACCAGTATAACGTAGACTTTCATCGTACTGCATACACAGTATCGTTATTTCATTTTACATACAAATGGTTTTTATATTTTCCATAAATAACTATCTCAATTTTCATATATGAAGAACTTTAAAAGTGTTTTAAAATATTATATCATGTATTTTAAGTATTTCAAATTTCGAAATGCTGTACTTTAATCACTGTTTTCTAGTTTCAGTACAGCTCGTGTCAAACGATCCGCTCTTAATATTTACAGACGGCGGATCAACTAAAAGGCAAGGAGACACCAGCCCCCACAGCGTCGGAGACTTCATACAGTTCCACCTCTCAGGTAAAACTATTCCTTATGACCAGACGCTCAACGTTTCTTAAATGGCTCAGTATTTCAGATAGAAATAGATTCTCTGCTTTTGAAATAAAATGTATAATTTCAGTAGGTTTTTTATTTTCATATTATAGTCTCTATTCCGCATAATGAGAGTGTTAAAATTTCCTGATTCTATTTTAAAATAGTTCCTTTTTCTTCCGACCGGAATCAAAGTGACAACGCTCGCCTACGTGGCTGAGAGAGAGAGAGAGAGAGTGTTTGAAAATAATGAAGTGATGGGGTTCCACGAACAGAGGCACAACCGTGAAACGTTAAGTTTCGTGAACTTACGTACACTTACGGCCATACATTGTACACGTACGAAACACATAGAGGATCATAACACACACATTGAAAGCTGGATGGTGTAAGTCGCTTTCTTCTAGGCAAATCTTCTAGGCAAGTCGCTTTCTTCGTCCTGCAGACCAGCCAACTCTAAGTGGCTACACAGAACATTTAAAGTCGCGCGTTAATAATTCTGGCGCATTTGTGTAACGTTAGTATGCGATTAGATGGGTGAAATGTTGAGGAACACACACGATACGACGAGCCTAATGAGTGAGAAAAGGCATGACATACGCCGGGACACCTCACTTCATTCCTTTCATTTCTTTCAACTGATGTGCGTTGTCGCTGCTTATTACGAGATTTCATTAATAGGGCGAATTTTTATTCAAATAGGTTTTTCAAAGTAACACCAATTCCCGGGAATTTAAAATCGATAAATACGTTTTAAAACGATGTAACAGCATGTTAACAACGGAATGGACACAAAAACACCAAAACCTATGTAAGGCGGAACACGGATTAGACGGAAACCTGCCTTCGCCGGAAAAATCTCAGAACAGACTATTTTTCAATGCAAAATACTCGGGATAAACTGCACACCTGCCTAACGCGGAAGCGGAAAGTGAATTTTAGTACAACGGGTTTTAAATTCCGGATAAGACGGAAAACAAATATTGTTGAAAAAATTAAACATTGACTAGTACGTGGGGTGACATCGTACCAAGAGATGTATACAATCAGAGATGTATTCGCCCTATCGCCCTAGTTTATCGCCCTAGTGATACTAATAACTTAGCAATTCTTCCTCGATTAAATTCTGTTCACCTGCTGAATCAGCCATTACTAGCCTTTTTTGTTTAATTTTCGCCGCAGTGTCCGTCCGTTCTTAGACGTACGAGTTTATCCATACAAAGAAACAAAAAACATTGGTAAGGAAATGAGAGTATTATAAAGTTAGGCAATTGCCATTCTGTCAAAGAAGAAAAAGCTGACCAAAATAAGAAAATCAAAATCCTGTATATAATAATTGCAATAGAAATGGTGAGCCTAGAAGTGATCAATATAGGAAGAAAGACAAGATTTTTTAGAGAAAGAGAGAACGCGCCAAACGGTGTAAGGACCGCCCATAAATTATGTAAGTGTTTAAAAAAGAAGGGCGAAGTATTATTGAGAGAGAGAAAAAGACCCAAGAGGATTATGGAGAGAGAAGAGAGGGAAACAATAAATTGAGGATAGAAGAAGTGGAAGGGAAGAATAACATAATGAAAATAAGGTTCATGGAAAATATTTGAAATGTGCAAAAAGCATGGATGTACAAAAGTGGCACAATTAATAAACTAAATATTTATTCCTGTATACGAATATTGTACACAATCTCTTATAGAATCAAAAATCGTATAGAAACGTTTTTTCGTCTTTTTCTCTTCCATCCACGTTACAAATGTATCATATTCTTTTTCATAATTTTCAGCTGATTTTCTAGGTATTAGCGACAATCTGCTTTAGCAACTTTATTTATTATTGCCTCTTATAAATTCATTTCACAACGAACAATAAGCACCCGGCCAATCACCGCCGACCACGTTCAGTAACCATTTTACCCTTGTAATAATTTTATAATTATATATAAAAAATAGCGTATGCAATTTGTTTATACTGTTCCTTTTCTGCACTCATAAGAATAGTCGCGTTCACTCCTTCGTTGTAAAGTCCGGCGATTCTTATTCGTTCAAAAAAACATTATAAATGGCATAATATACTATTGAGGGTCCTGAGAAGCACCTCTCATAAGTAATTGTTTGAAGTGTAAATGTTTGTTGATGTTATTGGAAATGTATGCACAGTTAATAGTAAAATGAGGCCTCACTAATACTTAAGAGGCCCCACAGAACCAATAGTTTCCTCATATAAATGAGTTTCTTGAAAAAAAAAAACAAGACTACGCATCATATCACAAGAAAGAAAGTTGGAAAACATCTTCAAGACATTGATCAGTCTGGGTTCGAATGGCCTGCATATAGCCCTGTCATTAATCCCATCGAAAATATTCGTTCGATAGTGAAAAGAAACTTAAGAAAAGAATGCCATAAAAACCAGATCATAAAAACACTCATTCGCATGTCACAAAATGACGATCAAATCGAAAGAATGGATTAAAAACTTATTTTCAACATACATCAAAACAAGTATGTTAATTATGGAATGCTTATAAAACATTAGAACCCTGTACACAGAGTGTGTCAATATAATACAGTCGCGAATTATTTAATAACTCTAATGGTACGTAATGAATGTAAAATTGTTTTCTTGGAAACTAGAAGCTGCGAGTCTCAACTGCATCTTCGCGACGAAAATGTTTGAAAATAAACTTGAACTCGCACAGTCGAAATGTCGCTGATGAATCTGAAGCCCGAATGGTATTTTGAGACTCTGGTAGCTGTTTTTGTACTTCAGATGCACCTAATTTGAATAGACAGTTATGAATAGGAATCAAATGGCTAATGACAATTAATGTATGAACACGTGGTTTTAAAGGTTTATGAACAAATGTATTACAGAATCTAATAACTATTTTATACTTAGATGACGTTCACTGCAAAAGCTAGCTTTGCTAAAATTTAGTACCAATGTTTGAATAAGTTTAGGTTTAGTTACGATTAGTTACGGTTTAGTCACGTGTTCTCTTGGCGCCACAACCGTTGACTGGAATCCCGTTGTCTTGATGACGGACGTCCCCCTTTGAAGTTATGATTGCAAACTTGTGCAAATTAGCGCACAGGGCTCCACTCGTTTTGAACTGCTAACGTTAGACTGCCTTTTTGTAGTTACATTTGCCAACTGACGAAAAAAATGCGCACCTGCTCCCTTGGTTCGCATTTCACCTGTAGACTGCCTTTTCTGTCCTCTAAATTCTCGTCTATCCGGGAGACGCCGCGTCGTAGGCTGGGAGGCCGATGGTCTCCCGGATAGCCGAGAATTTATGGATTCGAGCCGAGGAAGCTTACGTGTTTTCTGTCCTCTGTCGGGGAGCGAGGAACTTCTGCAAAGTCGGTAGTGGTTTGCATGAGCGTTAAATGAGCGTTTTTGTAACGGTCGCATCGCACCTCTTCGTAGGTGCAGACAATACCCAGTTCGACTGGTGCGACCCCTTGCGCAAGCGCCATCAGCCAGCCGCCGTGCACCGAGAAGGTAACATCTCACCAGGAGAAGGTTGTCGGTCAACATGGCAGCTTCTAGCAGCTTGCAACAATTCTTTGGGGGGGACCAGCATTTAAGCTGGATCCGATTTTTATCCCCCACGGTTGTTAGCCCTGGGGGTATGGAAGATGAAATGATGATATGATGATGATGGGGGTGAAAGGACAACACATACAGACATACACATACAGACATACACAAATACATCCATGCCCGAGGCGGGACTCGAACCCGCGATCTTCTGGTCCGAAACCACTCCGGCACTACTGCCTTAGCGATCTCGGCCATCTGATCAGTATTATTGTTATTATTAATATTATTATTAATTTTATTATTATTATCATTATTATTACTTATATTATAATAATAATTATTATTTCTCTAATTGACGACTAAGATGTTAGGAATCGGTTGAATATAAAATCTACTACAGGTTGTAACCAGCTTCCTAAGGAGCAGATCAAGGGTCAGTAGGAGCATCTACAATTCTTTGCGCAAAATGTTCCGAATAATACAATGTCTTGCACTTACCAGTATTTTGAATGGCCTGAGAGTTTAGCCAAGTTCTTAAACAAATCTTGCGGAACAAATCCCAGAACTGCGATAACTATCGGGGCGATCTGATCTTTCAAGCTCCACTTTTGACTGTTCTCGTTTCCAAAATCTTGTATTTAAGACCTTTCTCTGCCTCCTTGGTTACGATGTTTTGATTGCACGGCAAAGAAAAATCTTGATGTTGGCACCCTTTTCTCAAAATCCAGGAGTACGAGATCTGATTATTTGCCGCTATTGTGCTATCAGTTTGAATTTGTTGATCGGGGTCACCGGTTTTTGTGCGTGTTCGAACCCCTTGGAGCCAGGGTTGCTAGACACTTCGTACAAACATCTGCAGTTGGATGCAATTCTGCCTAACTCCGCTCAATAAGAAAAATTCAACAATCCAATGGGTAATTTTAATTTTCATTAAAATAATATATATTTGAAGGTTTTTGGGTGGTAATGACTATGAAATGCTTGATTAGTTTATTTTTTGTGAACATTGTAATGACTAATTTATGTAAAAACGTATACTTTTAGTAATATGTTTTATATTAATATTTAAAAACTAGTTATGACTATTATTATGACTACAGCAGATGAGAGAAATACTTTAAGGAATAAAAAAGGTATAATTGTCCTCACTTTCCAATTTTCACTCTCCTTGCTCCTCTTAAATATTCGCGCAAAAAAATATTACCACCGAAATGCTTACATATGAATGCTTATTCCCTATGGCTTAACGGAAAATGCTGGCAGTGAAACTGTATTTCCAAAAACTAACTAATTTTAAATGGCGTGTTCTATAGTTTACCCAAGTACTGCCAATGTGACATATACTCATGAGATGCTCGACCATTGAATATGACTTTTAGAACACACCCTACACTAGAGGGCTAAAATTAACATTACTCACTTCTCTAAGTATATTTGAACGAATTAACAAATTATTAATAAAAACCATATAATGTATAATGTAAAAAATTAAAACATAAAATTCACTGTCAAACTTTGAAACTTTCACCATAATCTGAAAACCAGCCTCAAACCGCACATGTTTTGATGCATTTCCACATGTCGAGCAGTATTGCGCGTAGTCAATTTTTGTTTCGAGAGAGAGAGAGAGAGACGTTTTCCAGCCAAAAATGCGGAATTACGCTTAATTTGGCAGCCCTGCTTGAAGTATATGCTTGTAACTTCCGAGGACGTTACAGATCTGCCAGTGAAGTTAACCACACAACCTATTGTGTCTTTTCATGTATTCGCTCTTTGCTATAAGTGAATAAGCTGTGACAATAAGATCAATGGTTTCTACTTGTTGTTAATTTTTAATATTAAGTATTATTATTATTAATTTAAACTATATACTTCTTAGAATTGTTTGAACTATACTTCAAAGACATATTTAGTTCAAACTTTGCACTGAATATATTATTAGATTAACTTAAAAGATTCTACTGTTCAAAGAATTGGCTGCCTCGGTCGGGAATCAATTAACCAATAATATCTTATTTTTACATTGCGAGACTCAGGTCATCAGGCCTGCTGTTCCGCCTACCCATGCAAATTTCGCTAGGCTCTTTTCGCCATTCGTAGAAGAGAAAGAAGACGTCACTCTGGGGACGAAACAGGCAATTTGATTGCAGCTCCGAGGCTTCTTATAGATATCTTCGTGGCTTCAGCCAAGTTCTTGTAGTACTTCATATTGTGGTAGAAGTAATTAGAGCACAATGAATGAGGGAAATTGTGTATTTAACACATTATATACTAATACACATATTTCCACACTAGTGCGGGGAACTCTCTCATATCTTCAATGGTACAAGCAACATTATTATACAAAAAATGTCTAAAACATTAAGAAATGTTAAATTAATACAAGGCATTTAAAAAATAATTATTGATTCCAGTGAATATAACACTCAGGTAACGTGGGCAAAGGTACACAGATTGAGGCTAGCAGAATTCAACAACCGTATTAAACCGACCAGCCATTGGAGGTGGAAGAAAGGAGGTAAATAAATTCATGAGTATGCTACATTTTACATATATTTTATCATTTAGGGCAGTCATAGAAATATTTTTTTAGTAATTTTGTTGTTTCTAAAGTTTGTAAAATATTTAGTCCCGATCAAAAATTACAAAAATGATTTTTTTTTACTTCTCTTTCGCGTCGTTAATATTTACGTCGTTGCGATTTGTTCTCATTATTGAATTTATGGGTACACGTTTTGCACGTGTACACGCATGCGACACGTGCATTTTTTTTTATCCGTGTGGCTGGCGCTTGGCGCAGGCGTCGACGACGTGCGCGGGCGCGGGCGCGCGCGTGCGGCGGCCGCGCGTGATGCGCACGCGTCTGGTGGTGAGCGCGGCGCGGGCGGCGCAGCTGGCGCGCGAGCTGGAGATGACGGTGCTGGAGCTGCAGCAGGCGCAGACGTCGCCGAGGGACAGCGCCGCCAGCTTCGTGCAGGCGGAGGACGACTTGCGCGAGGAGTCGTTCGAGGCGCTGCTGCACCGCCTGACGCAGGAGCACCGCCGCCTGGCCGCCGCCCTGCACGCGCTCGGCGGACCGCCGCCCCCGGAGGTACGCGTTGCGTCCCCGTTTACGTCACGTCATGTTTGTGACACGATTCTCCCTAGCGATTCCTCCGACGTTTCCTCCATCTTTTTCGCCGCCGGTTCTCTACCATCGCCCCACTGTTTCTCAGTGGTTTCTCCAACGTTTCTCCACCGTTTTGTCCATCTTTTACTGCATCTCCATCGTTTCTTCCATCGTTTTCTTCATAGTTTTTTTTCCATCGTTTTCTCCACAGTTTTCTCCATCGTTTTCTCCTCTGTTTTCTCCATTTGTTTCCTATTTCGTTTCTCCATGGTTTCTTTACTGTTTCTTCCCCTTTTTTCTTTCGTTTCTTTAACGTTTCTCCATTGTTTCCTTCGTAGTTTTTACCATAAATTATTCACTGTTTCTCAATCGTTTCCTTCATCGTTTCTCCATCGTTTTCCATCGCTTCAACCACCATTTTCTCCACCTTTTCTCCATCGTTTGTTCTATTGTTTTCTCAATTCGTTTCCTCTTTCGTTCCTCCACGGTTTCTTCAACGTTTCGCCATGGTTGGCTCCATATTTCCTCCATCGTTTTTCCATTGTTCCTACATCAATTCTTCTTCATTTCATTTCCATTTCGTATCTTTTTTGTCACCACTTTATCATCTGCTAATATATGCACAATTTTTCTAGTGTTTAATTTTCCATTTCCTAATTTACCAATGTTTTATTACATATTCAAATGATCGTCAATCTTATGAATTTAATTGTAACAATTCATTTTATGACGATAAATGAAGCAAAGCACAGAAATTTGCCACTTTTAAGAACCCAGAACCCATCCACTAAAATTAACACGCGGATACACGGACGCTTGGACACATGGACTCACGAAAACAGGCACGGAGGCATACGAGCTCACTAACAAAGTGGATGAAACAGATTGTTAAAAAAGTTGTGAGTTTATGGTTTGTGCAACCAAACGGGTGCGGTGCAGTTTGTCCCAATCCGTTGCAGATCCAGTCGATCTCGCCGCCCTGCCGCCCACAGGTCTCGCCCTTCACCGCCCCCGCCGCGCCCGCGCCCGCCCAGCCCTCGCCCTCGCCCTCGCTCGACACGTCAGCGGGTGAGTAGAAGTTCTACGCGGGCTACACGAGGACGCGAGCAGCGATGTAGAAACACGGAAGAATAATTAACGGGTCACTAAAAACAAAAATAAAACAAAATGGTTTGGTGCAGCTTTGGTTTGTTGTACTAAAAGTAAGAATCAACAAAAGGACAAAATGACTTTGTACAGCTTGGGTTTAGGATTCTAAAAACAAGAAAAAACATAATGATATAGTGCTGCTAGGGTTTGCGATACTAAAACCAAAACAAAAGACTTGGTACAGCTTGGATTTTCGATTCTAAAAACAAAAAAAAAGAAACAATGATACGATGCAGCTTGGGTTTGCTACTAGAAAACGTCTCACATGAACACGAACAATAACTTAACACTTCTCTTACTATCAATCGGCTCGCTGTTATCAGGTGGCGCTTCCAGCTCTCAGTTCATTCCTCTGCCTTTAACTTACTTCTAGCTTTCTTCCTCTGCTTCTAACTCACTTCTATCCTACCTTTTAAAGATCCTTACTTCTAGCTTTCACTTCGTAAATCCTCTGTCGCTCGTAAAGACATTGCGGGCGAGAACGGCCTCGTGCTTCTAGGTGATATTGACATGCTTGGGGGATGAACCGCATCTGTAGGAATATGATTCCTAATAAATTTGTGGCTTTCATATAAGAACGATGCCTTGGCTTGCTATCTCGGGAACTTTCCACCGCACCTTTGCGCGACGGTTGGAAATCAGACAGCGGCAGTGATTAACTACATTTATTGAGCTAGAGATACATACTTATAAAAATATGTGCATGATGCCAAACTTATCCTACGTATCTACGAAATCTTACATACCAAAGTTTATTGAGGAGTCCATCTACTCGTTTACCCTCATTAATGTGTAGAGATGCGCAGACGTATAACGAAACTTGTCGGCGAGGAGAGACTCCCGCCACAATGCCAGGTCGAATCCGAAGACAAGAGAAGAGAGCGCGCCTTTGCGAGAGTATATTGAATGGAATTGAATTGAATTTGCCTTATTTTACGTGGCAAGACTCGAGCTATCAGGCCCGCTCTTCCGTCTGACCACGCAAATTTCGCTACGCTCCTTTCATCTAGCAGAGAAAGAAGGTATTTCTTGGGCGAGAAACAGGCGATTTGAATTTAGCTCAGAGGCGTCATTTCAGCTTGAAGATCTTTTACATGCAAGTAAATCTACTAACATGGGAAAGCTGACTTTACTTCCCCTCTGAAGGAAGGCGTACGAAGGATTTTTTGCCCTTAAAAATGGGGTTTGGGTTTGAACCCGCCAACTTGAGTACAACAGTCCAGTACGCTAACCGTTACACCATCGCCGCCGTACAGTATATAAATATGGTCGACCGAGATGTTACATGCCCTCCTGGAATATCTCACTGGGAGAGACCAGAATCGGGCGCACGTGTCACCCAGCCGCGCCCAGGGCCACGTATGTGAAAAACAGGATATGTGCTCTCCTGCGCGCGATGGGCTTCGGCCCCCGTGATATTGCACGTCCGAAGTGTCAACAAACAATATACACTATGTGATCAAAAGTATAAGGAAAATGACATGCCAGCTCATGGCGTCATCCATCGGTAATGCTGGAATTCAATAGGGTGTTGGCCCACACTTAGTCTTGATGACAGCTTCCACACTCGCAGGCATACTTTCAATCAGGTGCTGGAAGTTTTCTTGGGGGATGACAGCCTATTCTTCACGGAATTCTGGACTGAGTAGAGATATCGATGAAGGTCGGTGAGGTCCTGGCACGAAGCGGACGTTTCAGAACATCCCAAAGGTGTTCGATAGGATTCAAGCCAACTCTGTGCAGGCATCATTGCAGGGATGTTATTGTCGTGTAACCACTCGGTCACAGACCGTGCAGTATGAACAGGTACTGAATCATGTTCAAAGATGCAATCTCCATCCCCGAATTGCTCCTCAACAGCGGGAAACAAAAATATGGGTTTAAAACATCAACACGGGCCTGTGCCGTGATTGTGCAACACAGCACAACAATGGATGCAAGCCCCCTCCATGAAAAACACGACCCCACCATAACACCATTTTGGACGTCTTCGAAAGCTTTTGATCACATAGTGAATATAAATCACACGACATATAGTATATATAGGCGCATCGACTGATACAAGAATCCCTCATGTCCGCCACGAACGGTAGGTGAAACGTCTGGCTAGAATTTTCGTGTAGCGCAGAATCGATTTGTATGTAATTCAGTTTCTTCCTTCTCCTGAAAAATCTTGGAGAGCGGACGTGATGGGATTCTATTCAACTGTTTTCTGCTCCGAAATGATTCTTGGTCCGATGCAAATCGCTTCAGATTATGTGGGGCGCGGGCCAGCGCCGACATCAACCATGCCTCTGTCACCTGCCCGGTGGGCCCGCTTGCCGGGTCCCGTCTGCGAGCAGTCGGGGTCTTCCTTGGAACCCTCACCTTGCAGAGGTAAGAAGGTCAAGCAGCAAGACCCTGTGCATTCCAGCGGTTACCCGGTGTTCGAAATGACATTCATCAATGTAATAATAATAATAATAATAATAATAATAATAATAATAATAATAATCCTAGTGGAATCCAATACATGGCAAAGGCCTCTCAAATATGGAGGATAGGTCATTAATTTGAAGACCAACAATTGAACTTCGTGATTGTGGGATTGTTAGATTAACAGTTTTAAGTTTACACATTTTCACTCAATTTTAATTTCATATTAGTATTTTTTTGTTGGTTTGTAATTCTTCCATTTTTCTCGTTTTCGTGCAGTTTCGGTCCACAGAGCACCTACTTTCTTCATTTCGTCTGACATTCTTTAGCCCAGTCAAATTAGACAAATCGAGTGAAAAAATAATCCCGGAGTATCAAAACTGCGCATTATTGTTTGTTGGTACCTACTGCACAGCATTCTAAAAATCCTGAAGTGTGTGTGTGTGGCATATAGTCGGGCGCGGGGAGCCTTTTGAACCTTTTTCAACGTTTTTTGCGTATGTCTTCATTACTATGTTCTTCCAAAACATATGCTGTAGGATTTGTAAAGATGTACAATGTTAATACTTTTGCGCAAAATACGCAATTACATATTTTTGATAACTGTTGAACAAAAATAACTTCTGTGCATTGAGCATATCATAACAATAGAAGGGAGATAACTAGAAAACTGCTTGTGGTAAATAAAACAAACTTTTCAAGCATATAACTTCAAAACGGCTAATTTTCAAAAAAATCATATAGGAACTTTTTCGTAGAAACTTTTTTTACTTTAATTTTGTGTAGACCATAAGTTTCCGTAGAATGTTAGGGGTTATGGAGATATATGCAAGTAGATAGTTATGGAGATATATGCAAAAAACTTCGAAAAAGATCCTTCAAACGGCTCCGCCCCCCGCTCGTACCCCAACACTTCAGGATTTTTAGTGTTATGCAGTTGGTACCAACAAACAATCAAGCCAAGTTTCTAAATTCTGAATTTTTTCCTTCTCTCGCCAGTTTTTGGTCTAATTTGGTTGGGCTACTTGAGTTGGTTGTAAATAACAACACGTGAACTGCAAATTATCTTCTATATAGTAATATAAAGATCTATAGAAGTCTGACAGATAGCACATACTTTTTCGTGTTATTGGTAATAGTTAAATTAAAGTTAAATTATTTAAAACGTAATATTACAATATTGCACTCATACTACTAACATTTCAGCTCTATCACTTGAAATATTGAAATAATATTATTTAAAATTAATAAAACAACTAATATTTTGAAGGAACTGTACATAAAATGATTTTAATGTCTAGAATTATTGTGGAATAGTTCTCGTTGAGAAAGACATCTCCAGCTTCAATATTGAAGTTGTAGGACAAATTAAAAACATTAAACATTTACAGTGTTCGATATTTTAGGTATATCAATGAAAAGACCTATCCACATTGTCATAGATTTTTAAATTGTCATGATTTCACTCGAAATACTTTTAAACCACTTGCATGTCGTTATTTAATGATTTAAATTTGAAAAAATTTTCATTGCGATAAAACACATTCCAATCCTGTAGTTGTAGGAGAGAACAGAAAATATCTCCATCAGCTTTCGAAATTTTTGAAGTTTTATTGAAAACTTTACATTACTCGTGCTATTTTTATCACATGTTGGTATTTGAGCAAACAAATGAAAAAAACAATTTTCGTAATTTTCCTAAGGGTGTAGTAAGTATCTGCACGAATTTAACAATCACATTTGTATTCAACAGTCAGTGACAAGAAAATAAGTCATGAAATGTTGATTTTCCTGAAAAAGCTGGGTGAAGACTTTAGTGTAGTTCACGGTCTGACATTTGAAAATACACACTTTTTCGGTGTAAAGCACTCACAAAACATAGAGGTTTCCTATAAATCTTATAGGAGGAAGTAATGTACTAGAAAAAAAACAAGAAAAAGTACAAAACGAGCTAGAAAAATAAAATTAATGGATGTCAGGGACCTACCAAACGGGTTTTTCTGTCGAAATAATCCTCACATTTTTCCTGCACCATTACCTAACTTCCCTTACAACGAAGGAAATGAAAAAAAACTCGCTGTGCTGGCTGTGCGGCTTTTCAAGCAGTAGAAGGTGCAAACCTCATTTGTACGTCGCTTCAAATTGGTGGCGTGGTCTTCTCACACATCGGTTAATCTGTGGCACTAGGGCTGACTCCGGAGTTCGAGGTAGGGCCGACGACGCTGCTGGCGTCGCCCCAGAAAGTGCAGACGCCCTCGCCGCCGCCCCTGGCGCCCCCGTCGCCACCGCCGCCGCCGCCGCCGCCGTGCGTGGGGCCAATGCAGCGAGGCCCTGCCCCTGCGGCCGACCGCCGCCGCCCGTACTCGTGGCCCGGCGCGCGCCTGCCCTTCCCGGACAGGAGAGGTGCGCTACGATTTCCAACTTGACAACTAACGATCACCGCCCTAGCGGGATCAGGTTATCAATACGCAGTCACTGCAGTCTCTCGCTCTCTAGCTCTAGCTCTCTCGCGCACGCTCTCTCTCTCTCTCTCTTTCTCGCGAAAGCGCGCTCACTCTCTCTCGTGCTCTCTCTCGTGGTTTCTCCTATTAACACCAGGCGAATTCCGGAGCAGTACCTTAACTAACGCCGTATTTCCTTTTCACTCCTTGTCCTATTCTCGCCCCTTTCTTACACACACTTGCATACATTACGCTATCACACGTAGCAGGAGCCCGATCGAGAGATTAGAGCTTGTCCCGGCCGGGGCGGAGCCCCGCTGGTGGAAGATGCCGGGATGGGGAAAACCCCGCTAGCCGATGTTGGCGCCGGATCTCCCCATTCAGCGGGGAAAGATCCAGAGGAAAAGTATGAACTACACTCACGAGACTAAGGATCAGAACAACTGATGCTCCCAGAAACATGTATTAATATAAATGAATATATAAGATATTCATAATATTTGTAAAATAAATTAAAATGGAAAAATGAAAACATTAACACTTATTTTTGAATAAATGATTGTCCGTTCACTTCAATTAAAACATCTTTTATTAATTTATTCTATAATTAGGGGTAATCAGATCATAAACTAATAGTTATTAAATAAAGATTTGAAATAAGAGTATACGGCATAGTTCTTATTTTACTTTACACAACGGTTTAGATTTCAGTATTTAAATTCATCTTCAGGTGAACATGGTACCCTTTAATTATTATAAGTTGGAAGAAACATAATAAAACATAAAATCGTAATGGCATCTATAATTAACTAATCCAAAAAATTAAAATAATGACGTAAGACTCCTTCGTCACATACTTTCAGTTATCAATTTTCGCTATACATTTTCTCAACAACATCCACTTTCAACAAGTTCCTTTGTTTCAGGTATACCATGGAGCCCTATGTCGGCAGAAGTGCACATGCCGTGTGCCCAACCAACACGTGCCGCCGTCTGCCAAGCCACCAGGGTACGCTAGCGTCTCAAACACGCCTGCGTTCGCCTACGCCAAATCAGAGAGGTTCTGGCGCGTAATGGCTTATTGTTGAAACGCATTCAGGAAAAATATTAGGAAAGGTTGGGATTGACTGATGAGAATAATTGAGTTTGGAACCCTGATTAGAAATGGGTAATTCTTATTAGGGTTAAACTTCCCATTATAGATTTACAGGAGTTCTTCGTTTACTGTACATAAAAGTACAAAATATATCGAAAAGCTGGCAACAGATTTTACCATTCAAAAGCCCACACAAAATGTATAATTTACACAAGACATGCATATGTTTCTGCATTCATAATATGTACTTACATATATACACACATACTTTACAGTTAAGTTCAAATTTATATTTCATTTCCATGGTATATTTTCAACAACTATCCACACAGAAGAAGTATTGAATGATTATGAAGACGACGCAGTTTCATGTGTAGGAAACAGAATGGTAGGTACTGTGCAAACTCAATGTCTATCCAATAAGTGGTGTGGTTTTTACAATTCCCTTTTTAAAAAGATCACTATTCATTTAATTTATACTAGAATATTATTATTTAATACAAGTATTTCTTAATACTATTCTGCATTACTAATGCTCACAATCTGATTACTTAAATTTTATTTTTTCTAAAATATAGTAAACAATTTCAACAGTAATAATCTCAAGGACTGAACATTCATAAAAACAAGAGCGAAATTACAAAGTAATATTCAATATATGGTCATGAAGTGATTGACACGAGCTATACAATAGAATTCTGTAAGCATTGCTGTTATGCGGGTTGCCTATATGCCTTCAACGTATCAGCAATTACACGACTTTTGTTGGCTGAAAGATTATCTGATACTCTCAAAAATTAGATGTTCACTTTCCCTTTCCAGTAATGTGTATTTCTCAGATGTAATGTTATTTAAATTAATGTAGAAATATAAGTATTAAATCGTATCCACTGTTCTAAAACGTTCATTCATTCCTACTTCCTTCAATTTTTCGAAATCTTTCTCTCCACACCTGTTCTCTCTTTCTCCTATTCTTACTTTCCTCCTCATATGGTTTTTAATCACAATCCAATTTTACATGACTAATTTCTCCTCTTCATTCCCTATATTTTCCTCGTGATTTCAAACTCTCTCCTCATGTTTACCCTGAATTTTTATTTGTCCTTTGACTTAATAAACAAAAGTACATTTATCTACTCTGAAATTTTCTTTCAGGAATGTATCTTTTATCACGTCATTTACCATAAGCGAGAGGAAGAAGGATAAAGGCAAAGTATATCGGTTCGAGCTTGCTTGTGATTATGAGGGTGGATTAGGTCCCAGAAAAGTTTCAAATATTTAACGAGTAGCAGAGTTTGTGGTGCGTGTCGGGTTCGAATTCTAAAACAGGATTGGGTGCGGGAAAAATTTCAAAAATGGTGGTGCGGGACTTCTCCCAATCCCAAATACATAAGTGTGGTGGGGAGCATTAATGAGTCACGTTGCCTAGAGCGTTACTCACGTCGATAGCATTGTGCGGAACTAACGCTAGAAAAAAGAAGATCGTGCACCTCAATTCTTGCTCGTTCTTGCCATTCCAACTTCAGTGTTTTTGCTGCTCTACGTTCGCACAGTCGACAGCTTCAGGCCCATTCACTATGCAAACATAAACATTAGCATGTCGTTAACATACAAATTATGAATACTTCCATTAGCGGACGCATTCACAATGCGTTCACATAAGAACAACACGTAAAACGTTAAATTAAAAGCTTGCAAACTTCAAGCTTCTGGGCTTATGCTTAAGAAAGACCTAATAAACTAACCAATGACTGTACGTTAACTCAAAATCGAGAATCGAAATAGGATCGAAGTCGATAGAAAAACTAACGCCATGTTTCACAGAACATGAGTGGGAGACCATCTACAGCCGTTAATTTTCTTTCGGTTTCGGAAGAAACGTTTCCTTTCGTAGATACCGTAATAATGATTAATTGTTTGGGGTATAAGAAAGAACTTCAGTTTGTTAAAGAGTTCAACTGACAGAGGTATTTCGCAACTTTGCAACTCAGAGAAACCCGCGAGATGAAGATACTTTCTAAGAAATTACAGACAGTCTGCATTCATGAAATGAGAAAAGGATTTTGCAAATAGAATATTAACGAAAAAGGAATTGAAAATCAGGAGTATTTACAACAACCTCAAAGAAAACTGTACTGTATAAATAATCGAGCCTGCAGTCCAAATTCTCCAACGTGACCCTCCCGGGTATCTATTTGAAGCATTAACTAATTTCGCACACAAAATAAAATTGTTTCAGACCCAATGACTTTATACATGTTTCTCTTTGTATAGGGACGCGTTTGATCCGAATCTGAAGCCAGAATTGCGTCATCATCCCCAGTTTTTTAATCGTGAAAAATCATCTTGACATGGTATTTTGTTTTGGGAGGTTATTTTCTGGCACAAAAAGTTGAGACATGTTTCTCTATGTATGACGCGCTTAATCAGATTCTGAAGTCAAAATTGCGACTCACCCTCCAGTGTTTTTTAAATCAGAAAAACACATTGAAATTGTTAATTGTAAATTTCATTTCTTTCCCAATTAAGAAAAATGGACGGTGTTGTATTTCTGGCTTCGGATTCAGAGTGTCGACATACATAAAAAATCATGTGTAATCTCTTGGTTATGACATAAAAAAAGAAAATAAACGAATACAATGTCACGGTGGTTTTCCGTGACTAAAAAAATGGAGGGATGTGGCGCAATTCTAGCTTCAGTTTCGGATTCAGCGAGTTAACATACGTAGAGAAACACGTGTCAAGTCTACGTGTATGGGTTTTGCTTATGTTGCATTGCGAACATTTCGCATTGCGAACGGGCGTTTAAAGTCTGCGGCGCCCCGCAGCCGCCGGCGCCGGAGGTGACGCCGGCGCTGCCGGGCGCCCGGGGCGATCGCACGCAACTGGAGGCGACGGGCGTGGCCAAGCGGCTCTTCACCACGCGCTCGCCCGCGCCCTCGCCCCCGCGCCGCCCCGCCGCCCCGCCGCCGCCCTGCCAGCCCTCGCCGGTGGCCGGGCCCTCGGGCACGCAGCCGCCGTCGCCCTGCTACTCGCCCGGTACGAGCTGCCGCTCCGTGCAGCGACGGGATGGCCCGTAAGCGTCGTGCGCATTTTTACACACGGGCGGTGGCGGTGTGCTTTGCCCGCTGGAGGATGAGAACCGGAGTGAACCCACACGTCGACTTGCGGAGCCACAGTCAGGGCAAGCTCTAAGCTCCCGACTTGTGCTGTTTGTGTAATGCATGCAAGTTTAAGTGCGTGAAAGCAAGAGATGAGGATAGGACAAGGAAGAGGAAGGAAAGGTCGCGCGCGAACCGTGGCTCCTTTGTTCAGCAACTGTCCCGGCATTCAGCAGGTAATGATGAAAAAACACGTAAAACTACCTATTAGAGCTGTGTGACGAATTCTCACCCAGACTGCAGATGACCTCGACCTACATATCTATCTAGAGTCGAAAATGATGCCACGGTCGCGAGTCAAATATATATATATATATATATATATATATATATATATATATATATATATATATATATATATATATATATATATATCTTGAAACGCACCGCGCTTCTTCAAAGCATATATATATATATATATATATATATATATATATATATATATATATATATATATATATATGCGCTGCAATGATATCAGTTGAAGTGATGAGCCACCAAAGACGTTCCAATGCAGTAAAAATACCCTCGATGTCTTAATAACATTTCCAAGAGAAAAACAATCTGCTTCGAGCAGATAAATAAAGTGAAAACTATGAATTTTTCCTTAGGCCGTTCCTTAGCCGTTCCGATACAGTAAGAAAACACTTGATATCTCATTCGCAAGAGAGAATCAATCAGCTTCGAAGAGATGAATAAAGTGAAAACGAATTTTTCCTTAGGCCTTTCCACCGCCCTCCATAGATGGGATGAACCGCAGAGCGAGAGTAATATTGCACAGCTGTGCCTCACAGCTCTGCTACAACTTCAGCCGAAGTACAGCATCCTAAGCAGCCAGAAATCACTTGTAAATTCAAAAGCTGTAATAAATATTGTTTCGCAATGTAAAACATAGCTCTCAGGAAACAGCGGCCACGATATATCATGTAAAACCACTCAAATACGTGGGCGCTAGGGCTCCTGAGCTCAAGTGTACACGAGGAATCACGCAGGCTCAAGAGCGAGAACAGCTTCGTAAGAACGGATCATCCACCACGCAACTGCCGGTGTCGCGTAGACACACACTAGGTAGTGGGAATTTAAACAGAGGTGCCCGACGAGAGGAAGGACACAGTTAGTTGTAAGTAGTAACTTACCAGTTCTTTCTGAAACACCATTTTGGAATAAGCGGCTGTCAACGTGAGTTGGTGGTTGACTGTCTCTTAACCCTAAGCCAGTTGCAGCAAAGCAGTGCCAACTTACATCATACTCTGTTTTCTCACGCCGGAGAAAGCTACCACCAAATTCTTGTCCCTTGCGTTACGGCAGGCGTGCTCAACTAAGTTATTGCGGGGTGAGTGTTGATTGTGGTAGGCAGGGAATTCATCGCGGAGCAGCCGATGACAGTTAAGCGATAGCTGTTAGGCAATGGCTGTTAGGCGAATCGCCCCTAACGAACTCATTTATCCTGCCACTCAGTGATGCCCATCCCCTCCACGACACAACGTAGTTCCTGAACAAATTTCGGGAATAACGCGCCTGGATTGGCACCGAGCTGTTCGCAGAGCCACTGAGTCGAGTAGGCCTGCTCTACAGAGCGGCTCTGGGGCGACAAAAGGCCCGCCGGGCCAAGGCTCTTGGGCTTTTTGTTGTCGCTCGACTATTATAATGCTTACAGCGCCCCTTGAACATGAGTAATTATTTATATGAATTCTTCGATACATTTCGAGTGCGTTCTGCTGCCTCTTTCCCGCTTCGTCCTGTCGATCCTTTTCTAAATTTGTTGGGAAGTAGTCCGAGCTCGCAAGAGCCCCGGTCTTCCAGGTCGCAAGGTGTTTTGTTCTAGTGCTAACGAGCGGCCTTGTGTCCTTGATCCAGGCGACTCCCTGGACGAGACCTTCTGGCGCCGCCCGCAGCGTCCGGCCACGCCGCCCCCCGCGGTGTTCGAGGGCAAGGGCAAGGCCATCCCGGGGAAGGCGCTGGCGAAGGGCGCGAGGGACCGACTCTCGCCCTACAAGGTACACTAGAGAGGAAGAGAGCGAGAGAGACGGACGCACCACAACCGCGTGCGTGTACCCTCCATTACGACAGAGAGAGAGGAAACAGACAGAATGAGAGAGAAAGAGAGAGAGTGAGGGAGAGATACAGAGAGAAAGGGAGGGAGACAACCGCTTGCGTTTACCTCCATTACAGTTAAGTAACCACAATCACATCCACAAGGTACACTAGAGAGGAAGACAGACACACCACAACCGCGTACGTATACCCTCCATTACGAAGAATAAGAAAGAAAGAAACAAAGGGAGACAGCAAAACAGGCAGAATGAGAGAGAGAGAGAAAGTCGGGCGCGTTTAACCGCCATTACGTGAAAGAGGCAAAGAGAAAAACACAGAGAGAGAGAGAGGGGGGAGGAAGACAGAGAAAGAGAGAGATACAACTGCGAGAATTTGACTCCATTACACGCGAGACAACCACAACAACGAGCGTTAACTAAGTATTAAGCGCAGGGGAGGGATTAAGTAATTGTTTGGAACTTTAATTGTTTTCCTTTATTTACTATTTTTAATATATTTTTGAAATGTATAGTTATTTTAGAGATTGTTCTTATTTTGTAACTGGATGTTTCTATCCCAGTTATTATTATGAGCTCAATAACATTAAAATGGTTTGCTTAAATGTGTAATATTAACTATTTATTATAATTGTGTATGATTTCAATATGCCATTAATACATTAATATCTTCTGGAATAAAATCCCATTAAATGGAATTGAATTAACAAACAATTTTATTTCAATACATAGTTATGACAAATCCTTAGTTTCAATCCTTCGATTCCTTCAATGAAAGAAAGACAACACATTCTGGAAATGCGAAAGCAGGATGGAAAGCAGGCTTCAGGAAAAAATTAAAACAGTTTTGTATTTGAAATTCGATTCGTATCTATAATTACTTCCATCAGCTTCTCTTTCCCGAGCACGCGTTAGATAGGGGAGCGGATTGTTGCATATAAAATATCTGTTTATAAAACTCACAAAGAAAATCAAAATTTCTTCAAAAAAATTCTTATTTATCATATGACAATATGTTAGATACTATACCATTAGAATCGTCTATTTACGATCGCCATGATACATTAAAAAAATTTACAGTTCAATTTGACAGTTCAAAGTTAAGTCAATCTTTTGTAAAATACAAGTGATAAAATGGAAATGAATACATGTATCAATTAACCCTATTCACTCATGCACTTCCGTTTCATGGAAAGAGAGAATGAATCAGAAAAGGTAACGGCTAGGGCGTACCCCGCATATAGCGACGCTCAGCAGCTTCGCCTGACTGCTGTGACAGGACAAGGGCTACCCCACCTACGACGAGTGGGGTTAAAGAAGTTAGTCAGGATAGGAACTCTCAATATTGGGAGTATGACGGGAAAAAGTAGAGAGATTGCGGATTTGATGGCAAGGAGGAGGATTAACATACTTTGCGTGCAGGAAACAAGGTGGAGAGGCAATAAAGCTAAGGAGATAGGTGAGGGATATAAACTGATATACAGTGGAGCAAACGGACAAGGAAGGAATGGTGTTGGAATAATCCTGGATAGAGAATGGAAGGAACATCTAGTAAGAGTAAACCGTAGGGATGACAGGATCATGAGTGTTGGTCTTGATATTGGGGGTGCAACGACAAATATTGTATCTGCTTACGCACCTCAAGTAGGATGTGATGACGAAGATAAGGAAAACTTCTGGAGAGCCCTAGACCAAGAAATAGGAGAAATACCAACTGACGAAAGATGTTTTCTTGGTACAGATCTCAATGGGCACATTGGCTGCGAGAGATTGGGCGTAGAGAGAGTGCATGGTGGCTGGGGACTGGCTAGTCAGAATTTAGAGGGAGAGAGAATATTGGACTTTGCTGTTGCTAGCGATATGGCTGTGATTAACAGTTTCTATAAGAAGACTGAGAACCAATATGTTACCTATAGTAGTGGTGGAACAGAAACTCAGATAGATTTTATATTATGCAAAAGGAATCATCTTGTGGAGGTCAAGAACTGTAAAGTTATAAAGGGTGAGAGTGTATCTAGTCAACACAGACCTGTGATAGTAGACTGTGATTTGAAGATAAAAAGGAAAGGGAAGCAACTGGGAGAGCGGAAGATTAAATGGTGGAAGTTAAAAGATATAGTTCTTGCGGAGGCCTTTAAATCTGAGGTTCTGGGGAGGATTTCGACCAAAGAGAAGGCTAATGACTGGTGGGAGACAAACAGCAAAGTTATAATGCGAGTGGGAGAAGAAATACTTGGAAGAACATCAGGAAAGGGGCAGCCCGGAAACAAAGATTCGTGGTGGTGGAACAGCGAGGTGCAAGAAATTATCAAGGCAAAGAAGGAAGCCAAGAAACAGTTTGACAGAGAAAGGAGTGTGGCAAACAGGGAAGCGTACAAAAGAAGTAAGAAAGAGGCTAAACGGGCTGTTGCAATAGCAAAAGCGAGAGCATTGGATGAGTTGTACGACGAGTTGGATGCACCGGAGGGAGTAAACAAGTTGCACAGAATAGCTAAGGCCAGGGATAGAGCATCAAAAGACTTTACACATATCCGGCAAATGAAAGATAGCGAGGGAGTTGTGCTCAGAAGCGAGAAAAACATCAAGAAGAGGTGGAGTGACTACTTCAGCAAATTGCTGAATGAAGAGCGTCCAAGAGTTGATAGGGGTAAAGGAATTGCAAACGAAAATGTTACAATAGGCATAGAACGGGGAGAAGTTAGTGAAGCTTTAAAAAGAATGAAAAATGGCAAAGCTGTAGGGCCGGATGGTATACCAGTAGAAGTATGGAAGGCCTTAGGTGCGGAAGGTATAGACCTGCTGCTAGATCTGTTTCTTAAAATATATAAAGAGGAAAAAATGCCCGATGTTTGGAGGGATAGTGTGTTGGTGCCACTATATAAGGAGAAAGGCGACATCCAGGACTGTAAAAACTACAGAGGAATAAAACTGGTCTCGCACACATTGAAGATTTGGGAACGAGTGATAGAGCAAAGACTGAGGAAGGAAACATCAATATCAGAGGAACAGTTCGGCTTCATGCCAGGAAAGGGTACAACGGATGCTTTGTTCGCCCTGAGACAGTTACTGGAGAAGCACGGTGAAAAGCTGAAGGAACTACATCTAGCCTTCATAGACCTGGAGAAAGCATATGACACAGTACCTAGAGAGGAGATGTGGAGATGCATGAGAGTGAAAGGAGTGCCGGAAAAGTATGTGCGGCTGGTGAAGGACACGTATGATAGAGCACACACCAGAGTAAGATCAAGTGTGGGACTGACGGAAAGATTTTCCGTGAGAGTGGGAGTACACCAGGGATCCGCTCTGAGCCCATATTTATTTAATATAATAATGGATGTGTTGACGGAAGGAGTGAGAGAACAGGCCCCGTGGACTATGCTCTTTGCAGATGACATAGTGGTGGTAGATGAGAGTAAAGATGGATTGGAGGATAAACTGGAGAGATGGAGACAGGCAGTCGAGGAAGGAGGACTCAGGATAAGCAGAGCAAAAACTGAATACATGTGGTTTGGAGGAGATGGCAGGCCCGGAAGCATCACACTACAGGGGCAATTACTGACTAGAACGGGAGAGTTCAAATACCTCGGCTCCTATGTCAACGAGAAAGGAGAGCTAGACAGGGAAGTTAACCACAGGATACAAGCTGCCTGGATAAATTGGAAGAGAATGACAGGGGTGCTGTGCGACAGAAGGATTCAGAGGAAAATGAAGGGAAAGGTCTTCAAAGCTGTTGTGAGGCCGGCAATGATATATGGTAGTGAAACCTGGCCGGTGAAGAAGGCTCAGGAAAAGAAGTTGGAAGTGGTAGAGATGAGAATGCTGAGATGGTCAATGGGAAAGACCCGGAAAGACAGGATCCGGAATGAAGTAATACGGAAGATGGGAGGAGTGATCGAGGTTTCAAAGAAGATTCAGGAACGAGGATTGCAGTGGTTTGGACATGTCATGAGAAGGGAAGAGGAATATGTGGGAAGGAAAGTGAGTAGTATGCAACTGGAGGGGAAAAGAAGGAGAGGGAGACCAAAGAGAAGGTGGAAGGACTGTGTCGTGGAAGACCTGCGAGAGAAAGAGTTAATCGAGGAAGATGTGTTGGACAGGATTGAGTGGAGGAGAAGAGTAAGGAACAGCGACCCCTTACCACTAAAAGGGAAAAGCTGAAGAAGAAGAAGAAGAAGAAGAAGACTCATGCACTTCCGTGAATATTGCATTGAAATATTTTCAACTGTTCAAAAAATGCAGGAGGTGCCAAATTTTTCGCGATTCACTATATATATATATATATATATATATATATATATATATATATATATATATATATACAGAGAGAGAGAGAGAGAGAGTACTTCTTATTAGTGGCACTGATAATGTGAACAAATTTTCATCCTAACACTGTCGATATTTGGCTCATCCTTTAAAATTAACTAACTTTAAAAGTACTTGTGGTTATCATCCCTTTAACTTCATTTTTTATTAAACCAAAACGTGTTCCAGCGCCGCCAAAAATGTATTCGAGCCCTCTTCTTCTCACAGGTCCAGAGCGGTGCAGGGCAGCGACATAGAAGCCAGTGTTTTCAAAACATCGATGATTATTTTTAAAATCGATGTTTTAAACATGGATCTATTGAAGTCGATGTTTTGGTCATTGTGACTGCTGTCGTGGAATGAAGCGTTGTCTTGATGGAACAGCACTTTCTTGTGCGATAATATTGGTCGTTATTTAATCAATTCCTATTTTCAGCAATCCTATAATGAAGCGTAGTAGGTTCAGTTTGGTTATATATTTTACAAAATAATCTGTAAAAATTATTCCTTTAACCCCCCCCCCCCAACACAAAGTGGCCATCACCTATCCTGCCAGCAAAACTGTCCTCGCCATTTTCCGTGCACTCTCGCCAACCTTGGCATATGTTTGTGTAACTCTGCAGGCAGACCTGACGCAGGCGAAGTTGCAAGAGTCCCATGCCCAACTGACAGCAGATCTGCAAGAGCTCAAGAGGAAGCTGGCATCACCTGGAACGCTCTTTTCCCAGGTAACACAGAGCTCCAGATAACACAAATAAAGCATTCTCAATATTGTTTCTAACAATCGCATTAAAAAATTAGTGGGACTGAAACAGTACGTATTTTCTCGCCCGTAATTTCACGCCAAATTACGCGAAAAGTACTAAAATTTTCGAAAAATTGTTCATGACTTTATTTCAAAATGTATCTTTAAAGGATAAATTTTATTAAAGGGGGAAGTCTGTATCTTCATTATTATAGTTGTAGGAAGACGCCCAAAATTTTCCGTTTTTTTTATTTTCGAAAAGAAGTAGTTTTTAAGGAACATGAGACCTGTACAATTCCCTTTTTTTACACTTTCAAACAACAACATTTAATCAATAACGATAGATCCATTTTTTTAAATTTTGAAAATGTCCTGGGAGCTTACAGTAAAGTACCCCCTATAATTAAAATACCCATTTCCAATTCAAGGGGCCATGACATCAGCCAGATCAATTGGGAAATATCAATTTTGGACAAAATCGGCTATACGGTTTAACCAATAGCGTTGTTCACAGACGAACGGACTGACACGTTTTGCCGTCATTCGATTTTTTGGTATCAAGGCTCAACAGAATATAGATTCTAGGTACACCGCGTGGTAGAGGATTTGTTTCTTAATTTTTTGATTTTAAAATTTCTAGCTGGCCTTATTAACATTTCGCTACCAAGTCCTTGTAATAAACAGGTTTTTCTGACGAATATACGCCGACTTTTCGTGCAGTATTGCATAACTTTCTCTCTACTCGCTAGAGAGAAGGTAAAAATGCGCATGTTTAAAAAAAAAAGTTCATGGAGCTAGAAATGAAATTTCAAAGGTGCAGGAATATGAAATTAGTGTGACTCACGAGACTATAGGTTCCCCTTCTGTTTAAGAAAGGCTATTATTTTAATGTTGCCCCTACCCTCTTGCCGCCTACCACATATTGGTGCCTGAGAGATCTACCAAGATCTCCCACTATCACTCTTCCGTGGGAAACTTTCCCATTGAGGAGTCCCCTCTTGCCGAGGTATTTCTTAGTTTCATCTCAGTCCCCTAGCAAACAATTCAATTCATGTCAATAATACCTAACGTTACGTGTCGAGACACAGACAGATCACGGCTGCTCTTCCATTTGCCTAACAAATTCCGCTACACTCCTGCGAATCTAGCGAAACAATAAGGTATCATTTAGGGGACGAAACAGGCTATTTGAATTGAACTCAGAGACTTCTTTTAGACTTGATCTCTACACTCAGTAAAGCTATTAACACCAGAAATCAGGCTTTCCGTCTCCTCCAAAGGAACGCACCCTAAGGATTTTTTTGCCCTTAAAATCCCACGGCTTCTGTCGGCTTTAAACTCGCAAACCTCAGCATAACAGCTGGTATACACTAAAGGTTATACCTTCAGAGCCGTAATATGCCTAAGGTACTCATTTCTTTCGACATAGGGAGCACATGTTTCATCACACACCAAATCGCATATATATATACATATATATATATATATATATATATATATATATATATATATATATATATACATACATACATACATACATACATACATACATACATACATACATTTGACCAGGTATTATTAAAGGATTCACGTACAACAGGTGATACATTCAATTTTGCGATTCCCAGGCAACACATCTGGATATAACGCTGCATAGATGCGACTCTCTCTCTCTCTCTCTCTCTCTCTCTCTCTCTCTCTCTCTCTCTCACTCTCTTAAATGTTGAGAGGTTTCAATGAAAATTGTGTTTTCAAATGCAATTACCCATATCCAAACCCACGTAAATTAAAAAAGATAGCACTTTGTGTCCGAAAACGTCAATAAATTCAACTCATGCCATGGTCTCAACACGTGGTGCTCCATGCTTCTGGAGAATGTCACCTGGCCAATAGTTGCTGTCCAGTAAATCGCATGCGCATGCGCTTAAGCTACATCATCGGATTGAATGTGACACGCACTGCGTTTTCCCTGTAGGCCGACGCTTTCGGCAGCAGCTCCCCGCTGGGTGTGTGCCAAGACGTGTGCGAGGAGTCCTTCGGAAGGGGCGTGTCCTTCCCGCCTCCGTCTCCCCCCACGGTGAGACAACACAGCCACTAACAGAGACGAATTAAAAGTTGTTTAATATTTTGCGTCATAGCGTACATGAAATTAGTCACGATTAGAACACAGTAATTTTGTATGAGTACGTGGTATTTTGTTTTCTGTACAAACGTTTACAATTCTTAAAGAGAATACGGTACGGTATTTGGTATTTATTCACAACGAAGGCTTTATCTGGCCAACAGGGTGCATCGCCTACAACTCAACCAGTCTCTTGGTCACCCACTTCACCCCAGGGCTTTGGCTTCCCTACGTCACCCCAGGGCTTCGGAGCAGATGGAATTGTAAGAACAAGACAAGATCCTACTGATGAATAATTTCCATTAGTTAGTAAGAATTCTGTATGCCTGAAGATGATTCTGGCTGCGTGACAAATCATCCTATCCCTCTCTGTCTAAACACCATATGTGGAAGCATGTATACGAAATTTTTATTATTTGTATTATATTTTGTATCGTATTTGGTGATTTTCTGTGTGTATAAATCTTTAATAATATCAAAGAAAATACCTAACGTTTACTGTTATCAATTATAAGCCTCCTTGAACTGGCCCACAGGGAGGATCCCCGACATCCCAACCCGTCGCTTGGTCACCGACTTCACCCCAGGGATTTGGCTTCCCTACGTCACCCCAGGGCTTTGCTGCCGACGATATCGTAAGAAAATATATCACAACACTAGTTGAAACATTAACAGCATCTTCAAAAAATTAGTATGTACGTGAGAAGTTGTGACAGCTAGCAACTCATCCTAAACCACTTTGATTATACACAATATGTGCAAGACTGTATACGGTTTGATCGAAATGACGAACATACTCTAGCAAGTGTGAGTAGTGCTTAAGTGTTATGTGTGTGTGTAGTGGGCGCAGCAGGCGGCGCTGGGCGATTTGAGCATCGGGGCGACGGGGGCCCCCTTGTCGCCCCAAGATGACCGCCTCACCCCCGACCGCACGGCCGACTGGGCGCGCCAGCCCCGACTCGAGTCCCCCACGACGCTTCACAACGCCTCCTTCCCCCACGACCAGCCCTTCGACAAGGCCCTGTACCCCACGCCGCCCAGGGTGGCCAAGCCGGCGTTGCTCGACGCCATCAAGGCTGGCACCTGCGAAGCGCCCTGCGCGGGGACCGACACCCCGGTAGGTGGCCTTTGCACTGCCAGCTCACGAGGCCTTTTGGCTTCCTTTTTACTCTGGTAGACCGACACTCCGGTAGGTGGCCTTTCCACTGCTAGCACACGACACCTTTTGGCTTCCTTTTCCCTCTAGTTGACCGTCACCCCGGTAGGTAGCCTTTGCACTTCCAGCACACGCCACCTTTTAGGTTCCTTTCACCCTGGTAGACCGACACCACGGTAGGTAGGCTTTGCACTGCCAGCACACGACACCTTTTGAGCTCCTTTCACCCTGGTAGACCGATACATCGGTAGGTAGCCTTTACACTGCCAGCACACGACATATTTTGGATTCCTTTTTCAGCCCGCTAATTTTCAATTTTCGAAAGGAACCAGGTAAGACGAATGGTATTTTAATTACATTATATTTACCTAGTATATATCCTATGTATACAATTTAACAATCAATTCCTTTTTTACGTTTTTTTGTTATCTTGGAGTTTATGTACTGCAAAATGAAGCCCTCGCCGCCGCTTCAGGCGCCCCCGTCGCCGCCACCGCCGCCGCCGCCGCCGCCGTGCGTGGGGCCAATCCAACGAGGCCCCGCCCCTGCGGCCGACCGCCGCCGCCCGTACTCGTGGCCCGGGGCGCGCCTGCCCTTCCCGGACAGGAGAGGTGCGCTACGATTTCCAACTTGACAACTAACGATCACCGCCCTAGCGGGATCAGGTTATCAATACGCAGTCACTGCAGTCTCTCGCTCTCTAGCTCTAGCTCTCTCGCGCACGCTCGCTCTCTCTCGCGAAAGCGCGCTCACTCTCTCTCTTTCTCTCTCTCACGCTCTCTCTCGCGCTTTCTATCGCTCTCACTGTCTCGCTCTCTCTCACGTTCTCTATCTTTCTCGCTCCTTCTTGCGCTCTCTCGCTCTCTCTATCTCTCTCGCTCTGTCTCTCTCTCGCGCGCTCTCTATCTTTCTCACTCTCTCGCGCGCGCTCTCGCTCTCTCGCGCGCTCTCGCTCTCTCGCGCTCTCGCTCTCTCGCGCTCTAGCGCGCTCTCGCTCGCGCTTTCGCTGGCTCTCTCTCACTCTCACTCTTTCTCGCTCTCTCTCACTTTCTCTCCGGGAGGACTAGGGAGCGAGTTCCGACAGTGGCTGGATTTTCTTTCCAGCAAATAACTATGGAGGCAATACAGGACACTCGGCGCTAAGCCGGGAGGCACTTGAAGCTAGCGACCCCTGTGGCCCAACCTGTCATAACCATTGTGATATCAAGTACGAAGTATATAAGTTGGAAAGATTTACCATAATGTTTACGATTATGTTTACTTACGTTTTGCAGTGTGATTCGAATTTTATATTGCATGTATTGAAATTTGAATTAGTCGCCGATTTTCCACGTCACGTCACTAGCTTGGCTAGTGAGCAGTTGTCTCCCATTAAAAGTACGCGAAAGCTTCAAAGTGTCCTGTATTGTCTTCATAGTATTTGGTTCCATCGACCCAGGACCTCCCTCCACCTCTCGGGTGCCCTTGATAAACGCTGGGCAAGGGAACGCAAAGTAGCCCACCTCCGAATTCTGAGTCGAAGTATCTTTGGTCACATTTATTTCGTCGTTGCTGAGCTGAGGTGGTACACTTAATTCTCAATTTCAATATATTTCTCATCACATATATTTTGAATTTTCTGAACGATGTTTACAATATTCTTTAGGAAAATTTTATTAAAAAGAGAAAAATATTAAGACTTATGTAATAAATAAACCGTAAGCTTAATTTAATTAATCTTAGATTCCTTTAATTGAGGACAATCAGAACAATCAATCATGTAAGTATTGTTATTTTAAAAAAGTGTTTATTTCATTGATATTATTTTACATACAGAACGTTTCGGATTTTGAATCTTTCAATCTACCTTCACGTAAAATTGTATACACTTTAAAAGTCATATATTTATAAAATTATAATCAATCAAAAAATCATGAAGGAAGATGAGATTAATTCATTCAAAAAAATACATAAGTCACCTCACTCACATACATTTAGTTATCTATTTGACACTCCCATTACACTTTTGCAATAATTTCCAATTTAAAAAGTTCCTGTTTCACCGGGAGAGGTACCTCAGTGCATCAACTGATGTAACTGCAGTGTCTCTGGCTCCAGAGTTCGAGTTCCGGCTGTAGCAGTATTTTCCACGACAGCTAGACTGCTAGGTGGAATTGAGCCGCTGCCTGGAAGACAATTCTAGCAGCAGGATGCTCTGATTGGACGTTTTCCGTGGTTTCTCCTATTAACACCAGGCGAATTCCGAAGCAGTCCCTTAATTAACGCCGTATTTCCTTTCCATTCCTTGTCCTATTCTCGCCCCTTTCTTACACACACTTGCATACATTACGCTATCGCACGTAGCAGGAGCCCGATCGAGAGCTTAGAGCTTGTCCCGGCCGGGGCGGTGCCCCGCTGGTGGGAGACCGGGCTGGGGAAAACCCCGCTAGCCGAAGTTGGCGCCGGATCTCCCCATCCAGCGGGGAAAGATCCAGAGGAAACGTATGAACTACACTCGCGAGACTAAGGATCACAACAACTGATGCTCCCAGAAACATGTATTAATATAAATTAATATATAAGATATTCATAATATTTGTAAAATAAATTGTAATGAAAAAATGAAAACATTAACACTTATTTTTGAATAAATGATTGTCCGTTCACTTCAATTAAAACATCTTTTATTAATTTATTCTATAATTAGGGATAATCAGATCATAAACTAATAGTTATTAAATAAAGATTTGAAATAAGAGTATACGGCATACTTTTTATTTTACTTTACTCAACGTTTTAGATTTCAGTATTTAAATTCATCTTCAGGTGAACATGGTACCCTTTAATTATTATAAGTTGGAAGAAACATAATAAAACATAAAATCGTAATGGCATCTATAATGAACTAATCCAAAAAATTAAAATAATGACGTAAGACTCCTTCGTCACATACTTTCAGTTATAAATTTTCGCTAAACATTTTCTCAACAACATCCACTTTCAACAAGTTCCTTTGTTTCAGGTATACCATGGAGCCCTATGTCGGCAGAAGTGCACATGCCGTGTGCCCAACCAACACGTGCCGCCGTCTGCCAAGCCACCAGGGTACGCTAGCGTCTCAAACACGCCTGCGTTCGCCTACGCCAAATCAGAGAGGTTCTGGCGCGTAATGGCTTATTGTTGAAACGCATTCGGGAAAAATATTAGGAAAGGTTGGGATTGACTGATGAGAATAATTGAGGTTGGAACCCTGATAAGAACTGGGTAATTCTTCTTAGGGTTAAACTTCCCATTATAGATTTACAGGAGTTCTTCGTTTACTGTAAATAAAATTACAAAATATATCGAAAAGCTGACAACCGATTCTACCATTCAAAAGCCCACACAAAATGTATAATTTACACAAGACATGCATATGTTTCTGCATTCATAATATGTGCTTACATATATACACACATACTTTACTGTTAAGTTCAAATTTATATTTCATTTCCATGGTATATTTTCAACAACTATCCACACAGAAGAAGTATTGAATGATTATGAAGACGACGCAGTTCCATGTGTAGGGAACAGAATGGTAGGTACTGTGCAAACTCAATGTCTATCCAATAAGTGGTGTGGTTTTTACAATTCCCTTTTCAAAAAGATCACTATTCATTTAATTTATGCTAGAATATTATTATTTAATACAAGTATTTCTTAATACTATTCTGCATTACTAATGCTCACAATCTGATTACTTAAATTTTATTTTTTCTAAAATATAGTAAACAATTTCAACAGTAATAATCTCAAGGACTGAACATTCATAAAAACAAGAGCGAAATTACAAAGTAATATTCAATATATGGTCATGAAGTGATTGACACAAGCTATACAATAGAATTCTGTAAGCATTGTTGTGATGAGGGTTGCCTATATGCCTTCAATGTATCAGCAATTACACGACTTGTGTTGGCTGAAAGATTATCTGATACTCTCAAAAATTAGATGTTCACTTTCCCCGTCCGGTAATGTGTATTTCTCAGATGTAATGTGATTTAAATTAATGTTGAAATATAAGTATTAAATCGTATCCACTGTTCTAAAACGTTCATTCATTCCTACATCCTTCAATTTTTCGAACTCTTTCTCTCCACACCTGCTCTCTCTTTCTCCTATTCTTACTTTCCTCCTCATATGCTTTTTAATCACAATCCAATTTTACACGACTAATTTCCCCTCTTCATTCCCTATATTTTCCTCGTGATTTCAAACTCTCTCCTCATGTTTACCCTGAATTTTTATTTGTCCTTTGACTTAATAAACAAAAGTACATTTATCTACTCTGAAATTTTCTTTCACGAATGTATCTTTTATCATGTCATTTACCATAAGCGAGAGTGAGGAGGATAAAGGCAAAGTATATCGGTTCGAGCTTGCTTGTGATTGTGAGGGTGGATTAGGTCCCAGAAAAGTTTCAAATATTTAACCAGTAGCAGAGTTTGTGGTGCGTGTCGAGTTCGAATTCTAAAACAGGATTGGGTGCGGGGAAAATTTCAAAAATGGGGATGCGGGACTTCTCCCAATCCCACATACATAAGTGCGATGGGGAGCATTAATGTGTCAGGTTGCCTAGAGCGTTACTCACGTCAATAGCTTCGCGATAGAGGGAGAGAGGAGACGTGTTGAGCCACTCGTTCCTCGGTCTGGGCGGCCCTGATACGGGCTCTTTGCTTTGTCATGTCAGGGCTCAGTTCCCTAGCAAACAACCTCACAACCCCTGACGCTAACGACGTGAGTACCGCCGAGAAACTTGAGTCAGAATTATCTTGCTAGTCACTCTTAGAAGACCAATGTGTACGTTTCATTGATAATTGACCTTCGTATTGTGGGTGACACTTAATCAGCCTCCGCAGCTAGCCTGGAAAGCTAGTAGCTCTGAGCTGGCAGACTGGCCCAACCTAGACTTAATTAGGGAGGTTCCCGTGAAGGGTAACTGCAATCCAACGCAATCTGTATACCAGGCTTTCGGTGAACTTGTGCGCCTGAATAGCGGAAAAAAGTACCAAAGAGCCTAGGTGCTCACCCTGGGGAGAAATCCACGTGTCAGAACAAGAAGCAGTATGGGGTTGTAGCCCATTAGATAAGCATACAGCCGCGGGCGCTCCTAGATTATAATACCACAACTTTTGTATAACAATCATCGACATCATCATTACCTTCCCGTCAGCTGACACGGTCTTGTGGTCGTTCTTGCATCATATTACAACAGCAGTAACAAGGAACAAATAGCAATGAAAGCATCCAACAGCAGACAAAACAGAAACGCATACATCACGCATAACCAAACAAGTAATGGCGCTTTTAAATTTTCCTTTTATTTCCCTTAATGTTTTAATTTTCTTTTGTTATAACCATCGTCAACTGTACAGTGACATCAACAAAAACTGAAGCCTGTGATTGGATAATGGAATCCTCTCCCTCGTATCAGCAGCTAGCTGTCAAGTAGATAAAAATACTTTGCGGACAAAGATCATCCACGGAGACAGCGGAATGTCTTTCGCGTCAAGCAGTCGTCCGCCGCAGGTAGAATCCCGACACACAAACATTTGAACTCAAGAATTTTCCAGTCCTTTTTGTGCATTTTTCGTGTTATTTTTGGTAGTGCGTTAGTTTTTCCTATACTATTATGGTAAAAAGTCATGTTTTGTGGGGGTGCGTCTCATTTAAAACTCGTGTCTTTTCAAAATATCAGTTTGTGAACAACATTAACACAAACTCAGGAGAATTAACATTCGAGGGCTGACTTCGTTGTTTCTTACCCTTGAATTTAAATGTAATCGTTTAGTTTTGCGGATAACTACTGTACCCTTTAAAAAATTTCGAAATTTTTCAAACCTTTTTTTTTTTGTTTGTTTAAATCCCGGAAAGTAGGCTACTAAAAATGGCACGTAACCATTTTCAGCACAACTTCGGAAATTTTGAAAGCAGCTAAAGATTAAAATTTGCAAAACCCTCCTACAACTACATTATTAAAAATGTTATTTTTATCGTAAATAAACTTTTTTCTCAACTCTATTTTTTCAATAACGAAAGGAAAATTTTTCAAACATTTCCTAACATTGTGCGGGACTATCGCTAGAAAAAAGAAGATCGTGCACCTCAATTCTTGCTCATTCTTGCCATTCCCACTTCAGTGTTTTTGCTTCTCTACGTTCGCACAGTCGACAGCTTCAGGTCCATTCACTATGCAAACATAAACATTAGCATGTCGTTAACATACAAATTATGAATACTTCCATTAGCTGACGCATTCACAATGCGTTCGCATCAGAACAACACGTAAGACGTTAAATTAAAACCTTGCAAACTTCAAGCTTCTGGGCTTATGCTTAAGTAAGATATAATAAATGAACCAACGACTACGTTAACTCAAAATCGAGAATCGAAATGGGATCGAAGTCGATAGACGAACTAACGACATGTTTCACCGAACATTAGTGGGAAGCCATCAACAGACGTTAATTTTCTTTCGGTTTCGGAAGAAACGTTTCCTTTCGTAGATACCGTAATAATGACGAATTGTTTGGGGTATAAGAAAGAACTTCAGTTTGATACAGAGTTCAACTGACAGGTATTTCGCAACTTTGCAACTCAGAGAAACCCGCGAGATGAAGATACTTTCTAAGAATTTACAGACAGTCTGCATTCATGAAATGAGAAAAGAATTTTGCAAATAGAATATTAACGAAAAAGGAATTGAAAATCAGGAGTATTTACAACAACCTCAAAGAGAACTGTACTGTATAAATAATCGAGCCTGCAGTCCAAATTCTCCCACGTGACCCTCCCGGGTATCTATTTGACGCATTAACTACTTTCGCACACAAAATAAAATTGTTTCAGACCCAATGACTTTATTCATGTTTCTCTTTGTATAGGGACGCGTTTGATCCGAATCTGAAGCCAGAATTGCGTCATCATCCCCAGTTTTTTAATCGTGAAAAATCATCTTGACATGGTATTTTGTTTTGGGAGGTTATTTTCTGACACAAAAACTTGAGACATGTTTCTCTATGTATGACGCGCTTAATCAGATTCTGAAGTCAAAATTGCGACTCACCCTCCAGTGTTTTTTAAATCAGAAAAACACATTGAAATTGTTAATTGTAAATTTCATTTCTTTCCCAATTAAGAAAAATGGACGGTGTTGTCGTATTTCTGGCTTCCGATTCAGCGCGTCGACATACATAAAAAATCATGTGTAAACTCTTGGTTCTGACATAAAAAAACGGAAACAAACGAATACAATGTCACAGTGGTTTTCCGTGAATAAAAAAATGGAGGGAAGTGGCGCAATTCTAGCTTCAGATTCGGATTCAGCGAGTTAACATACGTACAGAAACACGTGTCAAGTCTACGTGTATGGGTTTTGCTTTTGTTACGTTCGCATTGCGAACGAGCGTTTAAAGTGTGCGGCGCCCCGCAGCCGCCGCCGCCGGAGGTGACGCCGGCGAAGCCGGGCGCCCGGGGCGACCGCACGCAGCTGGAGGCGGCGGGTGTGGCCAAGCGGCTCTTCACCACGCCCTCGCCCGCGCCCTCGCCCCCGCGCCGCCTCGCCCCCACGCCGCCGCCCTGCCAGCCCTCGCCGGTGGCCGGGCCCTCGGGCACGCAGCCACCGTCGCCCTGCTACTCGCCCGGTACGAGCTGCCGCTCCGTGCAGCGACGGGATGGCCCGCAAGCGTCGTGCGCATTTTTACACACGGGCGGTGGCGGTGTGCTTTGCCCGCTGGAGGATGAGAACCGGCGTCAACCCACACGTCGACTTGCGGAGCCACAGTCGGGAGAAGCTCTAAGCTCCCGACGTGTGCTGTTTGTGTAATGCATGCAAGTTTAAGTGCGTGAAAACAAGAGATGAGGATAGGACAAGGAAGAGGAAGGAAAGGTCGCGCGCGAACCATGGCTCGTTTGTTTAGCAACTGTTCCGGCATTCACCAGGTAATGATGAAAAAACACGTAAAACTACCTATTAGAGCTGTGTGACAATAGAATTCTCACCCAGACTGCAGATCCTCGAAAATCCTGCCACCGTCGGGAGTCAAATCCACGCGGCGCTGCAGTGATATCAGTTGATGGCATAAGCCACCTAAGCCGTGAAATAATTATAAACGTTGTCATTGCCAACAATAGTAGACAACGATAACGCACCACAACACCTACACCTGAGCCGTTCCAATGCAGTGAAAATACCCTCGATGTCTTAATAACATTTCCAAGAGAAAAAGCAGATTATTTCCAAGAGAAAAACAATCTGCTTCGAATAGATAAAGTGAAAACGAATTTTTCCTTAGGCCTTTCCACCGCCCTCCATAGATGGGATGAACCGCAGAGCGAGAGTAATATTGCACAGCTGTGCCTCACAGCTCTGCTACAACTTCAGCCGAAGTACAGCATCCTAAGCAGCCAGAAATCACTTGTAAATTCAAAAGCTGTAATAAATATTGTTTAGCAATGTAAAACACAGATCAAAAAATAGCAGCCAAGATGTATCATGTTAAACCACTCAAATACGTGGACACAAAGGCTTCTGAGCTCAAGTGTACACGAGGAATCACGCAGGCTCAAAAGCGAGAATAGCCTCGTAAGAACGGATCATCCACCACGCAACTGCCGGTGTCGCGTAGACACACACTAGGTAGTGGGAATTTAAACAGAGGCACCCGTCGAGAGGAAGGACACAGTTAGTTGTAAGTAGTAACTTACCAGATCTTTCTGTAACAACATTTTGGAATAACCGGCTGTCAACGTGAGTTGGTGGTTGACTGTCTCTTAACCCTAAGCCAGTTGCAGCAAAGCAGTGCGAACTTACATCATACTCTGTTTTCTCACGCCGGAGAAAAATACCAGCAAATTCGTGTCCCTTGCGTTACGGCAGGCATGCTCAACTGAGTTATTGCGGGGAGAGTGTTGATTGTGGTAGGCAGGGAATTCATCGCGGAGCACCCGATGACAGTTAAGCGATGGCTGTGAGGCGATGGCTGTGCGGCAATGGCTGGTAGACGATGGCTGTGAGGCGATGGCTGTTAGGCGATGGCTGTTAGGCGATGGCTGTTAGGCGATGGCTGTTAGGCGATGGCTGTGAGGCGATGGCTGGTAGACGATGGCAGTTAGGCGATGGCTGTTAGGCGATGGCTGGTAGACGATGGCAGTTAGGCGATGGCTGTTAGGCGATGGCTGTGAGGCGATGGCTGGTAGGCGATGGCTGTGAGGCGATGGCTGTTACGAAATGGCTATGAGGCGATGGCTGGTAGACGATGGCAGTTAGGCGATGGCTGGTAGGCGATGGCTGGTAGGCGATGGCTGGTAGGCGATGGCTGGTAAACGATGGCAGTTAGACGATGGCTGTTAGGCGATGGCTATGAGGCGATGGCTGTGAGGCGATGGCTGGTAGACGATGGCAGTTAGGCGATGGCTGTTAGGCGATGGCTGGTAGACGATGGCAGTTAGGCGATGGCTGTTAGGCGATGGCTGTTAGGCGATGGCTGGTAGGCGATGGCTGGTAGGCGATGGCTGGTAGACGATGGCAGTTAGACGATGGCTGTTAGGCGATGGCTGTGAGGCGATGGCTGTTACGCAATGGCTATGAGGCGATGGCTGGTAGGCGATGGCTGGTAGGCGATGGCTGGTAGGCGATGGCTGGTAGGCGATGGCTGGTAGACGATGGCAGTTAGGCGATGTCTGTTAGGCGATGGCTGTGAAGCGATGGCTATGAGGCGATGGCTGTGAGATGATGGCTGTGAGGCGATGGCTGGTAGGTGATGGCTGGTAGGCGATGGCTGTTAGGTGATGGCTGATACGCGATAGCTGTTAGACGATGGCTGTTAAGCGATGGCTGTTAGGCGAACCGCCCCTAACGAACTCATTTCTCCTGCCACTCAGTGATGTCCATCCCCTCCACCACACAACGTAGTTCCTGAACAAATTTCGAGAATAGCGCGCCTGGATTGGCACCGAGCTGTTCGTACAGCCACTGAGTCGAATAGGCTTGCTCTACAGAGCGGATACGGGGCGACAAAAGGCTCCCCGGGCCAAGGCCCTTGGGCTTTTTGTCGTCGCTCGACTATTATAATGCTTACAGCGCCCCTGGAACATGAGTAATTATTTATATGAATTCTTCGATACATTTCGAGTACGTTCTGCTGCCTCTTTCCCGCTTCGTCCTGTCGATCCCATTCTAAATTTGTGGGGAAGTAGTCCGAGGTCGCAAGAGCCCCGGTCTTCCAGGCCGCAAGGTGTTTTGCTCTAGTGCTAACGAGCGGCCTTGTGTCCTTGATCCAGGCGACTCCCTGGACGAGACCTTCTGGCGCCGCCCGCAGCGTCCGGCAACGCCGCCCCCCGCGGCGTTCGAGGGCAAGGGCAAGGCCATCCCGGGGAAGGCGCTGGCGAAGGGCGCGAGGGACCGACTCTCGCCCTACAAGGTACACTAGAGAGGAAGAGAGCGAGAGAGACGGACGCACCACAACCGCGTGCGTGTACCCTCCATTACGACAGAGAGAGAGGAAACAGACAGAATGAGACAGAAAGAGAGAGAGTGAGGGAGAGATACAGAGAGAAAGGGAGGGAGACAACCGCTTGCGTTTACCTTCATTACAGTTAAGTAACCACAATCACATCCACAAGGTACACTAGAGAGGAAGACAGACACACCACAACCGCGTACGTATACCCTCCATTACGAAGAATAAGAAAGAAAGAAACAAAGGGAGACAGCAAAACAGGCAGAATGAGAGAGAGAGAGAAAGTCGGGCGCGTTTAACCGCCATTACGTGAAAGAGGCAAAGAGAAAAACACAGAGAGAGAGAGAGAGGGGGGAGGAAGACAGAGAAAGAGAGAGATACAACTGCGAAAATTTGACTCCATTACACGCGAGACAACCACAACAACGAGCGTTAACTAAGTATTAAGCGCAGGGGAGGGATTAAGTAATTGTTTGGAACTTTAATTGTTTTCCTTTATTTACTATTTTTAATATATTTTTGAAATGTATAGTTATTTTAGAGATTGTTCTTATTTTGTAACTGGATGTTTCTATCCCAGTTATTATTATGAGCTCATTAACATTAAAATGGTTTGCTAAAATGTGTAATATTAACTATTTATTATAATTGTGTATGATTTCAATATGCCATTAATCCATTAATATCTTCTGGAATAAAATCCCATGAAATGGAATTGAATTAACAAACAATTTTATTTCAATACATAGTTATGACAAATCCTTAGTTTCAATCCTTCGATTCCTTCAATGAAAGAAAGACAACACATTCTGGAAATGCGAAAGCAGGAGGGAAAGCAGGCTTCAGGAGAAAATTAAAACAGTTTCGTATTTGAAATTCGATTCGTATCTATAAATACTTCCATCAACTTCCCTTTTCCGAGCACGCGTTAGATAGGGGAGCGGATTGTTGCATATAAAATATCCGTTTAACAAGACTTACAAAGAAAATCAAAATTTCTTCAAAAAAATTCTTATCTATCATATGACAATATGATAGATACTATACCATTAGAATCGTCTATTTACGATCGCCATGATAGATTTAAAAAATGTACAGTTCAATTTGACAGTTCAAAGTGAAGTCAATATTTTGTAAAATACAAGTGATAAAATGGAAATGAATACATGTATCAATTAACCTTATTCACTCATGCACTTCCGTGAATATTGAATTGCAATATCTTCAACTGTTCAAAAAATGCAGGAGGTGCCAAATTTTTCGCGACTCACTATATATAGTATATATATATATATATATATATATATATATATATATATATATATATATATATATATATATTGTGACGCACCTGGTAATGCCTCAGCTGTGACGTACCTATCAGTGCATATACTGTTCGGGCGCCAGCTGTGACGTACCTTTTGGTCGGTACTTTCCACTGCAAATCTAAAGGTTATAAAGGACGGGTATCTTGCTCGTGAGTGGGTCATCAGAGGAAATTGATAATATATTGGTGCGTCAAAGTAATAATTTTGTATAAGCAAAAATACAATTTATTCATAACTGAATGTTCAATACACCTGATTAATTACAGAAGACCTCAATGACTTGGTACCAAGATTTTGTTAACCGTGTAATCTTATCATACCTTGGGGCCCCATTAACAATTCGACCGTGGTGGTTCCTCACCCCGGCGACGGCGACGGTTGATCTCCACCGCGGCTCGGCGTCCTCGGGCTGCTGATGACGCAGACACGTGCCTCGCTGGTCTGCAGATGCGGCGATGAGAATTCCTCGGCCGCAACCTCGGATGTTTCCACTTTCGCTCCCACACGCGTAATTACAGCGTCTCGTAGATGTCCATTACGTTCACACCACGCACTTGAATTATTACTGCGCCCCTCCTTGGTTTTATTCAACTTCCCTCTCGTAATTACTATGCACGTGATCACACTTCTTACCGGCGTTCATTACACTATTCGCTGTCCTATAAATTACCGGCTTCTAATCAGCGATAATACAAATCGAATACTATTGAATGTCTTTCATCATTGGCAGCGTTTCACTCTGTTTACAGCCGTCCGTCTTTCCTCTGCCACTCACCCTCCGCGACTCTCCAACCGTCGCCACTTGGCGTCTCCTCGCAACTGATTTCGCAACCGCCACTCGGCTTCTCCTTCAACCGTCGCCACCTGTAACGGCCGAAAGTCCCCCCCCTTCGCTGGGCAACGGTGGCGGTAGCGTTCGCAAAACCCCCACCGCTTCGCTCGCACCTGCCGCTATACTGCGCAGTTCAAATGAGTAGTAATTATACTCTTATATTAATTGTCTGTAATTGCGTATGGAAACGCTTTCCGCGTTTCAATATATATATATATATATATATATATATATATATATATATATATATATATATATATAGTACTTCTTATTAGTGGCACTGATAATGTGAACAAATTTTCATCCTAACACTGTCGATATTTGGCTCATCCTTTAAAATTAACTAACTTTAAAAGTACTTGTGGTTATCATCCCTTTAACTTCATTTTTTATTAAACCAAAACGTGTTCCAGCGCCGCCAAAAATGTATTCGAGCCCTCTTCTTCTCACAGGTCCAGAGCGGTGCAGGGCAGCGACATAGAACCCGGTGTTTTCAAAACATCGATGATTTTTTTTAAAATCGATGTTTTAAACATGGATCTATTGAAGTCGATGTTTTGGTCATTGTGACTGCTGTCGTGGAAAGAAGTGTCGTCTTGATGGAACAGCACTTTCTTGTGCGATAATATTGGTCGTTATTTAATCAATTCCTATTTTAATCGATCCGATAATGAAGCGTAGTAGGTCCAGTTTGGTTATATATTTTACAAAATAATCTGTAAAAATTATACCTTTAACCCCCCCCCCCGAACACAAAGTGGCCATCACCTATCCTGCCAGCAAAACTGTCCTCGCCATTTTCCGTGCACTCTCGCCAACCCTGGCATATGTTTGTGTAACTCTGCAGGCAGACCTGACGCAGGCGAAGTTGCAAGAGTCCCATGCCCAACTGACAGCAGATCTGCAAGAGCTCAAGAGGAAGCTGGCATCACCTGGAACGCTCTTTTCCCAGGTAACACAGAGCTCCAGATAACACAAATAAAGCATTCTCAATATTGTTTCTAACAATCGCATTAAAAAATTAGTGGGACTGAAACAGTACGTATTTTCTCGCCCGTAATTTCACGCCAAATTACGCGAAAAGTACTAAAATTTTCGAAAAATTGTTCATGACTTTATTTCAAAATGTATCTTTAAAAGACAAATTTTATTAAAGGGGGAAATCTGTATCGTCATAATTATAGTTGTAAGAAGACACCCAAAATTTTCCAATTTTTTTTATTTTCGAAAAAAAGTAGTTTTTAAGGAACATGAGACCTGTACAATTCCCTTTTTTACACTTTCAAACAACAACATTTAATCAATAACGATAGATCCATTTTTTTACATTTTGAAAATGTCCTGGGAGCTTACAGTAAAGTACCCCCTATAATTAAAATCCCAATTTCAAATTCAAGGGGCCATGACATCAGCCAGATCAATTGAGAAATATCAATTTTGGACAAAATCGGCTGATCGGTTTAAGCAATAGCGTTGTTCACAGACGAAAGGACTGACACGTTTTGCCGTCATTCGATTTTTCGGTATCAAGGCTCAACAGAATATAGATTCTAGGTACCGCGTGTTAGAGGATTTGTTTCTTAATTTTTTGATTTTAAAATTTCTAGCTGGCCTTATTAACATTTCGCTACCAAGTCCTTGTAATAAACAGGTTTTTCTGACAAATATACGCCGACTTTTCGTGCAGTATTGCATAACTTTCTCTCTACTCGCTAGAGAGAAGGTAAAAATGCGCATGTTTAAAAAAAGAAGTTCATGGAGCTAGAAATGAAATTTCAAAGGTGCAGGAATATGAAATTAGTGTGACTCACGAGACTATAGGTTCCCCTTCTGTTTAAGTAAGGCGATTATTTTAATGTTGCCCCTACCCCCTTCCGCCTACCACATATTGGTGCCTGAGAGATCTACCAAGATCTCCCACTATCACTCTTCCGTGGGAAACTTTCCCATTGAGGAGTCCCCTCTTGCCGAGGTATTTCTCAGTTTCATCTCAGTCCCCTAGCAAACAATTCAATTCATTTCAATAATACCTAACGTTACGTGTCGAGACACAGACAGATCACGGCTGCTCTTCCATTTGCCTAAACAAATTCCGCTACACTCCTGCCGCTATCTAGCGAAACAAAATGGTATCATTTAGGGTACGAAACAGGCTATGTGAATTGAATTCAGAGACTTCTTTTAGACTTGATCTCTACACTCAGTAAAGCTATTAACACCAGAAATCAGGCTTTCCGTCTCCTCCAAAGGAAGGCACCCGAAGGATTTTTTTGCCCTTAAAAACCCACGGCTTCTGTCGGCTTTGAACTCGCAAACCTCAGCATAACAGCTGGTATACACTAAAGGTTATACCTTCAGAGCCGTAATATGCCTAAGGTACTCATTTCTTTCGACATCGGGAGCACATATTTCATCACACACCAAATCGCATATATATATATATATATATATATATCTATATATATATATATATATATATATATATATATATATATATATATATATATATTATATATACACACATTTGACCAGATGTTATTGAAGGATTCATGTACAACAGGTGATACATCCAATTTTGCGATTCCCAGGCAACACATCTGGATATAACGCTGCATAGATGCGACGTGTACTTGTCTCTCTCTCTCTCTCTCTCTCTCTCTCTCTCTCTCTCTCTCTCTCTCTCTCTCTCTCACTCTCTTAAATGTTGAGAGGTTTCAATGAAAATTGTGTTTTCAAATGCAATTACCCATATCCAAACCCACAAAAATTAAAAAAGATAGCACTTTGTGTCCCAAAACGTCAATAAATTCAACACATGCCATGGTCTCAACACGTGGTGCTCCATGCTTCTGGAGAATGTCACCTGGCCAATAGTTGCTGTCCAGTAAATCTTATGCGCATGCGCTTAAGCTACATCATCGGACTGAATGTGACACGCACTGCGTTTTCCCTGTAGGCCGACGCCTTCGGCAGCAGCTCCCCGCTGGGTGTGTGCCAAGACGTGTGCGAGGAGTCCTTCGGAAGGGGCGTGTCCTTCCCGCCTCCGTCTCCCCCCACGGTGAGACAACACAGCGACTAATAGACGCGGATAAGAAGTCGTTTAATCTTTTACGTCAGAGCGTACATGAAATTAGTCACGATTAGAACGCATTAATTTCTATGAGTACGTGGTATTTTGTTCTCTGTACAAACTTTTAAAATTATTAAAGATAATACGGTACGGTATTTGGTATTCATTCACAACGAACCTTCATCTGGCCAACAGGGTGCATCGCCCACAACTCAACCAGTCTCTTGGTCACCTACTTCACCACAGGGCTTTGGCTTCCCTACGGCACCCCAGGGCTTCGGAGCAGATGGAATTGTAAGAACAACACGACATACTACTGATGATCAATTTCCAGTGGTTACTAAAAATTCTGTATGCCTGAAGGTGTGGCAAATAGTAACTTACCCTCTCATACCTCTCTACCTAAACACCATACGTGGAAGCTTGTATACTAAATTTTTAGTATTTGTATTATATTTTGTATAGTATTTGATATTTTTCTGTGTGTATAAATCTTAACTAATATCAAAGAAAAACCTAACTTTTACTGCTATGATTCATAAGCCACCCTTCACTGGCCCACAGGGAGGTTCCCCGACATCCCAACCCGTCGCTTGGTCTCCGACTTCACCCCAAGGCTTTGGCTTCCCTACGTCACCCCAGGGCTTTGCTGCCGACGATATCGTAAGTTCACCACATACAACAATAGGTGAAGCAGTTAAAGCAGCTTCAAAGAATTGAATATGTGTGAAAGTATGTCAGGCTAACTCATTCTATCTCCCTTTGAATAAGAAAATAATGAGTTTGCCACGTGGAAGCTTGACTACGATTTGATAAAAGTGACGAGCAGAAAATAGAATGTGTGTAATGCTGAAGTGTTATGTGTGTGTAGTGGGCGCAGCAGGCGGCGCTGGGCGATTTGAGCATCGGGGCGACGGGGGCCCCCATGTCGCCCCAAGATGACCGCCTCACCCCCGACCGCACGGCCGACTGGGCGCGCCAGCCCCGACTCGAGTCCCCCACGACGCTTCACGACGCCTCCTTCCCCCACGACCAGCCCTTCGACAAGGCCCTGTACCCCACGCCGCCCAAGGTGGCCAAGCCGGCGTTGCTCGACGCCATCAAGGCTGGCACCTGCGAAGCGCCCTGCGCGGGGGCCGACACCCCGGTAGGTGGCCTTTGCACTGCCAGCACACGACACCTTTTAGGTTCCTTACACCCTGGTAGACCGACACCCCGGTAGGTAGGCTTTGCACTGCCAGCACACGACACCTTTTGGCTTTCTTTTTACAGCCCGCTAAGTTTCAATTTTCGAAAGGAAACAGATAAGACGAATGTTATTTTAATTACATTCTATTTACCTAGTATATATCCTATGTATACAATTTAACAACCAATTCTTTTTTACGTTTCTTTGTTATCTTGGAGTTTATGTACTGCAAAATGAAAAATTGGACAAGTTAAGTTAATATGATTCTGCACTTGTCCATCACTACAATGGTGCTTTCTTTATTATTATTATTTATAAATTTTAAATTAATCCTTTTGAAGAATCCGTATGGATTGTCAACTTCATTTCCATAAACTTCATCCATACACAGCGTGTTTTGGTGGATTCGTAGGTTCATTATATTCCGTGAAAAAACATTAACTCTTGGAATTACAACTGCGAAGTATTTTATCAGTTCTACTAACATTTTGCAATATTCCTTTTCTCTATTAATTACGGTTTATGTGTTTGTAGAAACCACTTGTTATGTAGTAGTTTGTGTACGTTCTGTGCGTTTAAATTATTTTTCTTTGTGGTACAGGAGCAGCGTCCTGCCGATTCTCCACTGTCCCCGCCTTTTACACAGGGCTTCCAGACATCAACTCCAGATTCCGTAAGCTCATTTTTATTAAGTCGGTTAACACAAAGGCGGGCCTGGGGGTACCTAACTGTAAGAAAAACATGTTTCTACGAAGGATTTACGCCTGGCAACTAACTCGAAGTGTTCAGCGTATGCAAATTATAATAATAATAATAATAATATGCCTTTATTAATATGGCGAGGCTCGGGCCATCAGGCCCGCTCTTCCGCCTGACCACATGTCACAAGTATACAGAGTAATGTATTAAATAGTAAAATTACTAAAAAGTAATGTTATCTAAAAATTTAAAAGTAATATAATCTACAAGTTGTAAGTAGTTAGTGGAAAGCAAACGTCATTTAAAGCAACTTATAAATAGACAACATCAGAGGTTAAATGGATAAAACGTTACAATAATAATTTTGAAATAATTTTAAAATCAAGTCTGAGATTGAAAATACAATTTGAATTAAATAAGATTATGTGCTTTAAATATCTGCGCGCTACGCGACAGCCTGTTATTCACCCCGAGCGACTGTGATCTATTAATACAGAAAGACACCATCACACGTCGCTCGATCCTGGAGGAAAACCCGCTAGTCGGGGAAAACCCACCAGGCAGACTGTGTCCTAATACAATGGAAACTAAGCTAACATGAAGTAACGGGTCTTTGGGATGGTATCCTCAGCTGCGGTCCATGCTGCAAAGGGTGGTTTTCTTGTTTAAAACCGCCTCTGCTCCTACGAATGAAAGTACAGTTCCGGCAGTATCAAACAGGTCGCAAGAAAGTAACATTTACAAAAGAAACATTAATGTTATTTCTAAAACATATTAATCTTAACAATCCTAAGAAATAGCTTTTATTTGACCCGTAATCTACAGTGATTTAAATAGCAAAATGGTGTATTTTACTTTGTAAAAAAGTCATGCAGGTGCTTCTTAAAAGATGTTAATGAAGAGGAGTTTTTAATATTGGGAGGCAATTTATTCCATTCGCGGGCTACAGTAATTGCGAACGATTTATTGTAGTAGCTGGTTTTGCTTTTTGGAATGCAGAGTAACTGGGATTTTTGAAATCTAGATGATTTAAGGTGTACAAAATAATTTGTTAAGTATGTCGGGGAACCCATTTTTAGCATCTTAAATAAAAGACAAAGGCTGTGATACAAGCGCCTATCCTTTAGTGTTAATATTTTGTGCTGTTTATAAACTACAGAGATGTGATCGTATTTTTTTATGTTATAAATGAAACGAATACAGGAATTTTGAGCCCTCTGTAGAGTTTGAGCGAGTGAATCTTTTAAATTGTTATACACAATATCCCCGTAGTCGAAATGAGGACACAGCAGGGTTTTTACCAACATTTCCTTCGTATTAGTAGGGAGACATTTATCGATATATCTAAGGGATTGCAAAGAAGCATAAACTTTCCGACAGACATTTCGGATCTGATATTCCCAACTTAAATGATCATCAAGAATTAAGCCCAAGTTTTTGACTTGTGTATGACGAGGTACTACAACATTGTCTATAAGCACATCAGGAACATATGAACCTTCAAGTTTCTTATGCATTTGAGAAGAGCCAATTATGATGGTTTGTGATTTTGTAGGATTTAAATTGAGTCCGTTTCTCATTGACCATTTGACTACAGATGAGAGTTCATTATTTAATTTATTTATTAGCATTTCTACCTGTGATGGTTTCCCGGAGATATAAATTTGCAGGTCATCCGCGTACATATGATGACTACATTCCGTAAGTTCGTTTGATAGGTCATTCATGTAAATTAAGAAGAACAGTGGACCTAACACGGATCCCTGAGGTACTCCTCGTTGGAGAGGTTTTGGATTGGAGTGCAGATCGTCAACTACTACAATTTGTTGCCTATTGTAGAGATAGCTTGCAATCCAAGATATGGTGGAATCAGAAAAACTTAGATTTTTGCACTTCGCTATTAGGATGTCGTAATCTACAGAGTCGAATGCTTTACTAAAATCTAAAAGAGTTAATACAGTTACGAGGCCATCATCTAGCGCTTTTCGTATGTCTTCAGTTACTTTCAATAAAGCGGTTTGTGTGCTTCTACCTTCTCTAAAGCCGGATTGAAAGTTATCGAGCAGATCTGAGTCGGATACGTGTTTTACAATCTGTTTTCGAACAATTTTTTCCAGAACTTTAGACACTGTCGGCAATATGCTAATTGGGCGATAATTGCAAGACGCCGAGGTCAGTTCAGATTTTGGCAGGGGGCGAACATGTGCAAGCTTCCACGCTTGAGGAAAGGTTCCCGTTGTTAATGAGAAATTAATTAAATGCGTGAGTGCCGGAAGGGCAAATGGTAAAACAAATTTCAATTGTTTGGCTGTGATACCATCGGAGCCATTTGCATTTGATTTTAGTGAAAGAACAATTTTACTAACTTCTTGATGATCAACGTTATGGAAATAAAATTTATCCCTGATAGCAGGTGAGTTGCTCGAAAGTCTCTGTAATGTATTACGCTTGACAGAAGGTGGTATTGGTTTTGAAACATTTACAAAGTAGTCATTAATATCATTCAAGGGCATATCGATAGAAATTTCAGAAGAATTTGCTTTCGTGATTCCGAGGTCTCTCAGTTTGTTCCAAACGTCTTTTGTGTTTGTATTTACTTTAAAGACATCATGATAATATCGAATTTTTGCGTTTCTAATTTTTTCTTTTACGGAATTTCGTAACTTTTTGTACTCTCTTTCATTTTCAGAGGTTTTATTACACTTGAAGCGATGGTAAGCTGAGTCGCGTTCCTGCATGAATTGCTTTAATGTATTTGTAAGCCATGGGGCCGCGGGACGTGTCACACGTCGCGTTTTCCATGGTGCATGTTTATCGAAAAGGTTAGAAATAATTTCGTTGAAGACTTCTACTTTACTATTAAGAGATGTTTGACTATAAACGTCATGCCAAGGAGCTTTGGCACTGTCGTCGAACATAGCCTCGGAATTAATATTTTTGTAGTCACGGTAGCGGATAATTTTTTGCTTATATTTAGGACATTTTATAGAGTACACCATAAATAGCAAATCATGCTTTGATACTCCCGAAATAGATATCTGACCGTACATTAATACTTTCGAAGTGTCTGACACAATCGCGTGATCTATCCATGTTTCAGCTCCTAATGCTAAGTGAGTCGGGCCAAATTCTAATATTTGTAAATTGTATGAATTAAAAGTATCAATAAACTTTTCGGCCGAGTTTGTGAGCGGTACCTTCAGATCGCAATTGAAATCACCCATGATTATGATATCCTGATATTTACTTGCGAACTGCGAAAGGGGAATCTCTAATTCGGATAAAACTTCCGTTTTCGGGGGCCAGTAAACAACAGCAACAAGTAAATGTTTCATTCCAATTTGGATTTCTGCAAACATGTATTCCATGCCAGGTAAAGAAGATGTGGAGTGAGCGACTACTTTAACCTTAATGTCATTGCGAACAAACAATGCGACCCCTCCACCCATCTTTTCTTTTAAATTGCTTTTAATTATCGACCTATCATTCCGAAGGAGTTTATAATTAGATACCGATACGAGTCCTGATTTTATTGTAGATTTTAGCCATGTTTCGCTTATTAATAACAGGTCTGGTTTCGTTTCAGTTATAATATTTGAAATTTCGGAGTAATGCTGCTTAAGTGATTGGGCATTTACGTGGAAAACAGACAAGCCACGAGGGAACTTAGACAAAGAAATTTGTAAATCCTGGAGGGTTGCGGGGCTACTTCGAGCAGGTATGGGACTTTCCACGGGGCTGGGGTGAGCCAGTATCCTCTCCACTTCCGGATTAGCACTAAACACAGGTACAGAATTCCTGGAACGGGTGGACTGAGGAAAAGACGGTGTTAAGCTTCGTTGCCACATTTATGAAGATATCCGCGGTGGAAAAAAAATCAAAAGCAATAAGCAGAAAGGAATTGGAGTTAAATAAGTTGCTTACAATTACACGTGGGGCACTAACTACTTAAAATTAGTCTAATTATTATAAATTTCTTATAACTAATAAATATTCTAGGATAATAGTTAACTATAATTATAAGAATAAGCACACTAGTGAAACAAATAATATAATTAAAATGTTGTAATATAAAATAATATAAGTCTAATATTAGTAATAATAAATTGGAAGTAAAAGTGTTAATAGCAAATATTATGATAATATTAATAATAGTAATAGTAATTCAATAGCACTATAAAAATTAGCAAAAGACGCAAAAAAGTAAAAAATTATAATTAAAAATATTTTTGTTTTAAGAACGAAAAAATAGTACATAATCTTTGCTCCTAGTTATGTATACTATCCAGTTCTGCTATAGTTCTGACGCGAACTTTGGAGTTTCTCACCTTTACGATGACGATACCATCTGTTGTCCAAACATTCTGTTGGCCGAAACGTTCCACAGCCTTTTTTAACACTTCCAGCCGCATCCTCGTCAGGTCCTCCCGAATTGTGATACCCGTTTTCTTCAAATTTCTTTTGGATGAAAACATTTCCCGGCGCTTCCTATAACTGATGAATTTTACAATTATAGGTCGAGTACCACCATTCGTTTTCCGGCCAACTCGATGACTGCGATCAATATCGCTTAGGTCTAATTGGACACCTATCTTTTTGGCAACATTGATTGCAATGCAGTCGGTGTCCTCGCCATCACGCTCGGGTTCCCCAAAGATCCTTAGGGAGTTTCGCCGCTGGTACTGCTCAAGCTCGTCAGTCCGCTCCTCCAGTTGAAGTTTGAGATCATCGATCTCCTTAGTTTTCTCTAATAGTTTCTCTTCGTAACGAGAAACTAACACCTCCTATTTCTTTTCCACTGCTTCCGAAACAACCTGGGCAATTTTGCTTATGAAAACATCCGATGTCAGGATGCTTTCAATAAGCGAAGCAGAGACAGCGTCATTCGCTTTAGCGTTGCGTGTGGCCATGATGTTCAAAAATTAGAGGTAAAACGAACTTATTTTTATGAAAATTACTTTTAGGAAAAAACTAAAAGTATTAACAATATATTATAAAATTAGCGAATATTGTGGTTATACTTAGCTTATACCAAGCAGACACTGGCGATGTGTGCGGCGCTCTTCACTTACGATCGTACTGCTGAACAAAACTACCTGCTGCGCCGCTCACTGACAACTACCTGCGGTGACCCTCGGAGCGCTTAAGAAATACGTCCTCACAGCTCGAAGACCATGACACGACTGACCAAATTGGTTACTAGAAGGAAGATAACCCATACCTAAATTGGGGACTGGCTCACAAAAGGGCATATATAAATTGTAGACTGTCTACCTCAACCCCTCCAACGTTAAACGTTCAGTGCCGAATTTACATAGGCACAGATCAGGTCGGTTCTCAATTTACATATACAACTCTAAGGTAAGTTTCACGAGATAAAGTAATTATTTAGTCCTCAATTTACATACAGCCGAATTGTTTTGTAAACATCCGATTTGTAATTCGCCTGTAAGAAAGAAAAGGGTCAACTGATCTACTGCGCCGAGATTGAACTTCCTATCCCAAGCCCGCGAAGTACGATCGTTTCGAAGCTCTAGACACCACGGGTGACCTGAATGGGTGACCGTGTGGGAACCCCGGATACTCACGGCGCAGACTCCCCACCCAGCCAATAGCGATTACAAGGCAATGACCGACGACTCGACGAAGTAGAAGAACAGTCACTCGACGGCCCGCGCCCGGAAGGCTTGGTTGCGCGAGTTGAACGGAATGCGCCCGCTGTTGAAGCAGGAGGCGCCGGCGAGTCCGCGCGGGGCCACGGAGGCTCCCAGCCCCGCGCCTTCGGAGATCGGGCCCCCGTGCTCCAGCCCCAGCTCCCCGCAGTGCGACCGCGAGGAATGCCCCTTCGCCGGCGGGCAGCCCAGCACGGTAACCTTTATAATAATAATAATAATAATAATAATAATAATAATAATAATAATAATAATAAATAATAAATAATAATAAATAATAAATAATAATAAATAATAATAAATAATAAATAATAATAAATAATAATAATAATTTATTTATTTAATAGGTAATTATTACAAACAAATTGGCTTACTTGATCCTAGGTGGCTAGGCCGAAGGCCTTTAAGCCATTACAATACCTACATCCTTTCGCGTTCTTATCTTTCGAATTCTGGTATTCACCCCAAATGGTCTCTCCATCGCATCAAAGCCGCGGAAAAGAGACCATAAGGTACGAATAATAATAATAAAACATCCAGAAGTATACCGATCTCGCCCATGAAGTCGCAAATCAGTGGAAGTTCAGTAAAGTGACAACTGTGCCTATAATAATATCAGCTGCAGGAGTGATCCCGAAAATGACACTTCGGGTACTGGAGTGTCTTCACTTGGATGCCAGGAATGTGTATAGTTTGCAAAAGTCTGTAATTTTGAATACATGCCGTATTATCAGAAGCCATCTGAACCTTCAGTAAAGCAACCACACACCTGGTCATCATTCCTGTGTGTGGTTGACATATCGACCAGTAGATACTGTGAATAATGTAAATAATAATAATAATAATAATAATAATAATAATAATAATATTTACTCTAAGAGAAGTCAACTTGAATAATCTACAAATTTGGACATTTTACTTTTAGTTTTTGTTGAGTTCTAGAAGACTCAGGACAAAAAGCAGAAGTAAAAATCTATAAAACAGTTTATTTCGAGTGGCCGAATACCGCTTTCCAAATCCAGTCCAAAGTGCAAAGGCAGGTAACCAAGTGTCCAGAAGACGTACCATAAGCGAGCGTGCCAATCCAATTACCAGAAGAAACCACAATGCCATAGCTATTTCATTATGCAATGCACCAGAAGTTTATCCAGTCCCGTTATCGCTCGCGGCCACAATCCCTCTCTCTACGCTGGCGCCGGGCGCGTGGCTTAACAGCACCGCCGCCCCCTCCCCTGCCCGCCACGGGGTTGAGGGGAACGGAGGGGTGGAAAGCCCCCCCTCTGCTTCTCGTGGGCGCAGCCAGCGTGTTTCCGCTCGGCCGCGCCCGCTGCGGTGCCTAGCGGCGGGGCGGTGTACCTCTGCTCTCTCGCGTCGCGCATTTTCGGTAGTGGCGGTTTCTTGCACTAGTTTGACTTCTACTGCATTTTTCATTATAAACACTTGTGTTTAGGGGTTTCTGAAAATTTTGATACATAATTTACGATGTAACATTTGACCAAACATAATTTTATATGTAAGTCCTTTTTTGTCGTTAACTGTCTGCATATTTTCACTGCCAATGTGACACGCTATGAAGACCATTTGTTAGGGTACTGGTCGGGTATTCGCCTAGTGTTAATCGTAGAAAGAAACCCTTGGAAAACTTTGGATCACAGCAGAAGACCGATTCGATTATTTCCAGACACAGGCTAGATTCAATCTAGCTAACCAGCCTTATTATCCATTGGAACATACGCCGCTTCACTGCCGCTCAAACGTGTCGCGTTTTCCCTTAAAAGCCTTCCATATCTCTTTTTCATGCTAAAATACTGTTACCATAATGTGTTTTTGCCCTAGCCCGAGTCAACCATGAAGAAGGACCTAGAGTCTTCGGAGGTCTGGGGCGAGCTTCCATCCGCAAGTGAATTCCCTTCGTCTTCAAGCAATTAGTGTTTCATTCGCTAGTTAACATTTAATTATTTCATCTATTTATATAGAGAATTTCATTTACTTATGTCACTCATTCATTCACTTCATAAATTGTTTTAATTAATATTATTCATATATTTAAATGGTGCGTTAAATTAAAACTGGTTGTAAAATACGTATACCTTTTTATTAGTTATTTAGTGATGATTTCGTGTCTCATGTATGCAATAATTTCATTATTTAATTTATTTTGTATTGCAGATTTTTTTTCTTTTCTTACTCTCAGATCCTAGGAAGAAGCACGGAAAGATTACTCCAGAATGTAAATAAAATATGAGGTGAATTGCTTGTTATAATGAAAGTTAACATTATTCTGAGTGTAAGAGCTAGGAAAGGATTTGATAATTTATTTGATAATTTAACACAAATTTGCAGTACGTCTGGTATGCACAGGGGGGGGACTTCTTGTTTAACACTTTCATTTACTGAAACTACACTTGCCTATTAGTGAATATAAATACACCCTTTGTTTAAATGACACTTATGGAAACAGTACAGCAATTTAACATAATTGTTTAACTTAACGAAACCTTTCAAAATACTTGAAATTTGCTTTTTAAACATTTGTTTTCGCACACTCTGTTTACTTGAGTATGTTCATAACTGACAGGTTCTGAACAGATGCTACTCCCCTTTGTTTCCTACTTCTTTTCCAAGGGCACAAACGACATATTTTTTCGGCATTGTTATATTTTTTCTGAGTTATAGAATCTGCTTCTTCTTCGATAACGTGTGTGATTGTCTTGCGACACTTGTTATTCAACACCGTTTGATGTCTCCTTACATTTTGTACGTACGATCGAAATTCTTTGCAATATCCACAATAAATAATCGTCTGCTCTCATATTTTTTAAGTGTCAGAGTCGCTGTCTCTGTATTTTTTTAACACTGTCGCTGTACAGTTTTCCCGCAAAACCCAGATCGCACACGACTTCATGAACCCACTTCTAACTCCTGAGCTACATACAACTCCGCTGACTACGAGTGCGTCGTTATTAGAATCACTCACATGTAGTGCCAGATAATATCCCGATGAAACGACGTTGCGCAAGCGTACATCCGTCCGGTTCTTGGACAAACAAAAGCTCAAAATACAATATTACACGGGGATTAAGCGACATGAGTCCAATGGGCTCAGGTTGCGGCTGAAAGATTTTTAAATTTATTATTCAGTAAAGCTTTCGTTAAGTAGTAGCTGGTACATTTAAATGTAACATAGCAAACAAAATCACAAGAAACTATCCTGACGTCTTCGATAGTTTTCACGTAATTTATATAGCATTTTGCTTCTGGGTCCTATGGACCCCGGTTGTCCGGGTAAGGGTTAACTCTCAATCCTACCAAAAATTATAGTCTATACGACATTAAAGTAGATTACAAAAATGTTCCTTTAAAGATTAAATAAAATTTTCTAAAAAATGTTCCCATTAAGGTTGTCGTAGAATTAACACCTTTTAAAGTTACGAGCTGAGAAAGTTCTTGTTTTTACTTACGACAAGGCTCTATGATACTTATCTCCCTTATCATTATGATATCATATAATCAATGTATGGAAGCAATTTTATTTTTCTTCAACATTTATTAATATTCAAAATTTGCACATTTTTCGCAGTCAAAAATTTGCATAGCATGAAATCTTATTTTGTATAGTAAGTGTGTGAATATCCCAGGTTATTGGGTTTGACACTATCTCGGGTATGTGAAACTCCGATAAGACGTATTTTATTTGATAAGGATCGTTTACCAATCTTCGGCTAAATAACTGTGTTCACTAACAACCTATAAATTACGCAAAACAATATAAATGGAATAATCACATCTACCGCAATTCTAAACGGACTACTAAAATTGATAATATCCACGACAAACGGCAAGCATATCATATGAACATTCAACTAGTGTATGAAGTGACATTTATTATTTTCCTGTGCATTAGGGTCCGACACCTCCCGCTTTTCCGCCAACCTCCGAACCGGTGGCATGGTCACCGACATCTCCACAGGGCTTTGGCTTCCCTACGTCACCACAGGGCTTTGCTGCCGATGATATCGTAAGTATAACACAGCTAAAACCGATGATTCATCTCCAGCGGTTACAAAAAATATGTACGTGTGAAGTGTCATTGTAACTCATCCTATCAATCTTTGACTTAACACCATATCTGGAAACTTGAATACGATTTGATAAAAGTGACGAACATACGTTAGCAAGTATGTGTAGTAGTGCTAAAGTGCAATGTGTGTGTAGTGGGCACAGCAGGCGGCGCTGGGCGATTTGAGCATCGGGGCGACGGGGGCCCCCATGTCGCCCCAAGATGACCGCCTCACCCCCGACCGCACGGCCGACTGGGCGCGCCAGCCCCGACTCGAGTCCCCCACGACACTTCACGACGCCTCCTTCCCCCACGACCAGCCCTTCGACAAGGCCCTGTACCCCACGCCGCCCAAGGTGGCCAAGCCGGCGTTGCTCGACGCCATCAAGGCTGGCACCTGCGAAGCGCCCTGCGCGGAGACCGACACCACGGTAGGTAGCCTTTGCACTGCCAGCACGCGACACCTTTTGGCTTCCTTTTTACTCTGGTAGACCGACACTCCGGTAGGTAGCCTTTACACTGCCAGCACACGACACATTTGGGTTCCTTTTTACTCTGGTAGACTGATACTTCAGTATGTAGTCCTTGCACTGCCACCACCCGACACCTTTTGGGTTCCTTTTTACCCTGGTATACCGACACCCCGGTAGGTAGCCTTTGCACTGCCAGCACACCGTTTTGGATCATTTTTATTCTAGTGAACCAAAACCCCGGTATGCAGCTTTCTGCATTGGCAGCACACAACACCTTTTGTGTCAAATTCACTCTAGTTGGCCGACACTTCAGTAGGCAGATTCTTGCATTACCAGCACGCGACACCGTTTGGGTTCCTTTTTATTCTAGTAGACCGACTACCCGGTAGGCAACGTATTGCACTACAAAGACACGATACTAAACTAAAGATTTTCGTCTTTATTCTCGCGCCTGGTAGTCGCGCTCAACTTGAAGTAGGTGTTAGTTGTCTTCGTAGGTCTTGGTGTATATTTTGAAAACAAGTCACCTAAATCCTCATATTTTCTACTGCGCGTCAGTCATCGAGAGGAAATATTTAATCCCTCTTTACCGTATCGAAGGAAACAAGTATTCAACTGTTAGGGTGGCAGATTCTCAGTCAGTCGGTGCCATGCGGAACTGTATTCGCAGTGTGCGTGAAGTTCGTGTCTGGTTTTGCGTGTGCTTCAAATACATTAATACATTACAGTTCCGTGAATTTTAAAGTGAAATATACGGAGTGATCTGTTGAACTGAATCTGTTGAACTGAATCTGTTTGATAAAATGCAAATTGTCATTTCACATCAAAAGTGTGCGAATCATTCCGATGACTTCTTTTACGTTTGTGGAAGATTGAAACCCATAGTTAAAAAAAGAAATTACAAAACTAGCGTATTTTTTATACTTTAGCTGTTGTGTTTGTGAACAGAACAAACCATAAGCTTATCAGTGTTGTATTACCTGTAAAACGAAAATGTGGAATGGAAAACTCAAATCATTGTCATTCGGTCTCCCAATGTTGTGAAGAATGCAAACAAGTAATTTTAGTGCCTGCATATCAACGAACAAATATGCTTATTCAATTTTTAACTTGTTCTTACCTCATATGAAGCATGTTCATGAAATTTTGTTGTAATAACCGTAGAGACAGTGCGGAAATTAGTATAGGATTTTGTTTATTTCAAATACTAAATACGTTCATATCTTTTAAATCTTACGTGATAGAAACTTTTTATAATGGTTTTCGAAATCAGCGAGATCATTGCTTTTGAAATCATCTACCATCATCCTCGAAGTATGAAAAAAGAATGTTCCCTAGTGTGATTGGTTTTTGGTCGTGAGATGACAGAAAAAGAGAATTACGTGTAGCCCGAGCCCCCTTAACCAACGCCTTGTAGAATTCTGGTTTACTCTGTTTCTCCAGAGGGTGAAGCTGTGACGGCAAAAACATGGCTTCAAGTTGCTACAATAAAGCGGGCGCTTCAGCCGCCCAACTATGTAGTATATTATTTCTTGTCGCTATTAACACAGTCACGCAACAGTCGTTTGCCGGAGGGTTGGATCGCTGTCAGGATGCTCCTTAGCGCGAGTACGAACTACTGCCACCTGCCAGCCTGACAGCATGCTCGACTACCGTCCCGCGCCACCGCTGCCTACTTCCCTTGCCCGGTTTCCCAAACCGACGGTCTGAACGTCGAGTTGTACGACCTCCGCAGGGCCAAGGAACATGAAGGATCAATAAACAGATGTTAAATTTGACCTGTTTTATTTGTGACCGCATCCGCTTATGTCACTGGTAAGGCACCGTCTATAATATTCCTCACAGTTACGACGATCCTCTTCTCTATATTTTCATGTTTTTTCATGTGTTTTTATACGATTACTCGATTTTTTTTCTTAGTGGGGCAGAGACAGCCTCCTGCTGATTTTCCTGGGCCTACGTCACCGACCCAACAAGTGACTTGGTCCCTAACGGGTTTTCCAATATCTTCTGGTGGTTTGGTGAATACATTATGTTCCATAACAAATACTAACCCCTGAAATTATAACTGTATGACCTATTATCATGTTATCATTGCTGTTGTTATTATGCTATCATTACTGTTATAACTAAATATATTCAAATTTTTTGTACATTCACGTTCGTGATTTCCTATCCCTCGTGTGATAATGTAAGAAAAATATATGTTCATTCCATTCTGTCAATATTGATTTTTATATTCGTTCTTTCTCTCATTTCCCTATGTTTTCTTTATGGGACAGGGGCAGCCTCCTGTTGATTTCCTGGGACCCTCATCACCGTCGCAGCTGGTGTCGTGGTCCCCGACTTCACCGAGGGGGTTTCCCACGTCACCTCTGGACTCCGTTAGTTCATTTTCCCCTTGGCGACTCTTGAAATCAGTCAGATTACATTTGTCGAATGAACGAAGCCAGTTTCCGTTCATTAATCGGCCTCTACTAAGGCGCATACTTTAGACGTAATCCGTGATTTGCTGATATTACCTCTTCGATTTCACTCTGTTGAATTCGAATTATCAGACATTCAAACAGTTCAATTTCTTTCGGCGTTTTCCTACAACGCCTATATTGAAGAGTTCTATTTTTTCTTCGAACGAAATTTGTTCTTCAGAATTAGTTCTTTCATTAACGTCCTGCACATTTTTTCAAAATGTTCATAGTTTTCGCGCAATTTTTGATTTGAGGAATATTACAAAATAATTTAAAAAATAATTTCTCGAAAACAGCACCTACTTTTCTTCAAACTTTCGGTAGCAGAGTATATGCATAGTATAAGATGACAAAAACGTCACTTTGCTGTATTGTTTTGTTTTTTAAAGAATTACATAAATTATTTTTTTTAAAATATCTCTCACCTAGTTAGTATTTATGTAACCAACGGCTTGTATACATTATTGCATTTGTGAGTGGAAGAGATTAAAATAATTTCCAATGAAGTTCTTCAAAAATCCAATTGTTTTCTGTGAAAAAGAGATTCAAATTTCACATTTTTTAGACGGTTTTTCCTAATTTTAGAATTGAGATTGATATTTGCGATAAATAATTACGTGGGCAACATAGGGGGACTATTTAGTATGTAAAAAAAACACACCCTGTGACTGGAACTTTACCGTTGTTTTGCTTTAACATAGAGACCTGACATTGCCGGCGCCGAGTGTGAGCACAATTTGTTCAATACATTTATTCGGTTCATACATTTTTCATCATTCCCGAGATTAAAATTTCTTTTTACGAATCAGCAGAGGACATCCCCGTCGCCGCCATGTGCCTCCGCCCGACCATCACCGGGGCCATCACCAAGTGCACGGCCGGTGCCTCGGTCCCCGAAATCACCTGGGCGACTTCCCACATCACCTCCGGGTTTGGGAGCAGGCCAATTGGTAAGCCCCTCCTCTTTTCAATGAATGGGATATTGCTTATTATTCATTACATCCCTTTTTACATTACATATTGTTCCATGAATAAATCAGTACATTACGCATTACTAATTGTATTATTATTTTTTATAACTCATTGCATTATTCAAAGTGGGTTTGAGTTGGCATGTGCCCCAGGAGGCCAAATGGTTTTGGATTGGATGTCTTGTTATTTTGAATCTCTGGTAGCTCCTCAGGATGAAAGAAATTCAACTCTAACAAAATGAAGAAATTAATTTGGTAAAGGGAGGGTAAATTGAGTGGTTAATGAAATAAATTCGTGCACTTGAAAAACCATTCACTTGACTAGGTTTACCATGTTTCATATTTTCTGACGTAAAGCACATCTTTTTACAGTATGACGTAAAATTAATACAAAATGAGAAATAACAATAATTTACACTGAATTGAATGATTCGGAATGAATAAAGTTTTCTAGTTGCTGTAGATAAATTTTCTTTTCTAATGTTACTCGTTTCATATTGAGAATTTTGACTTGCTTGTAGTTTTGCTTCACGCTTCGTAAAAGTTGTGAAGTAATGTACAGTGAATTTAATGTTATATCTTAAATTACACAAAACCTTCTGAATCTCGATTTGTATCGATGGCGATAATATTGATGGATATATGTCCACGTGTTTTTCTTGTAAACCACACACACTAGATATGTTCTTAAAATGTGAAACGTTGTATTAAATTGTGCACTACTATATATTAGAGAACCTGTGCGTCAATACGACACATAACGCTGCCAGAAGCGCTCCGATTGATTGAAATGAAAACTGAAAAATGAAAATCCCTTGCAACTGTCTAACGAGCGGCCGTGACATGAGAGACAACAGTGCTGTTGTGTAATCAGTTGGAACTCGTTCAAGTCGCCGCCGCCGTTGCAACATGTACCACATCGCCGCTGCCAGGTGCAGCGTAACCGCTTGCGCTGCCTAGTTTCTGTTTTGTTCTGCTTTCATGTCATCTGCCTCGCTAATATTTTGTAACACAAATGTCACTTTCAATTTAATACTCCTTATTTTTATATTTTCACAATATTTCATTATTTTTCTCTTTCTTCTTTCCTAATTTGCGTTTTAAGTTTAGTGTCAGGCAGGTGTGGTCCACCGATTACCATTAGAAATTTTATTTTCTTCAATATTTTTAGGCACAGACGAAGTCATCTGATGATTCAGTCTTCGGCTATTTGCCTAGATTCTTATGAATATTGTGGCAACCGCATGTAAAAAATCCTTTTAACCACCCAATCTTGATTTCGCCTTTGTTTTTAATGTGTCATAGACATGAGTTTTCCCAACTTTAATTTTACATTATAAAAATCTTGACAGAAGTGTTGGTTTGTTCGTTTTCTTCAATTAGCCAATGTTTATCACTAAGTGCTAACGTTTTCAATTTACCGCCTAACATTATATATTCTTGATTAATACAGGCGTTGAAACTCGTTGAACTGAAAACCAGAAAACGTTAAATACCACTGGAACCATAGCATGACTTACAAGAACGGTGGAAGGGTCACACTTCGCGTTTCATTCCATCACAAGAGCAGTAGGAAATGTAGCGTGGGAAACGTTCGGACCAGAGTAGATGAAAAAGCGAATTGAATGTCTCGTGGTTCGATGTCGCCATATTAACAAGTCGATGTTAAAGTTTTTAAAACAATGTTTGTTTTCCGTGTTACCGTTTCTGTCAATTTTTAATTCAGCCGTACTACAAATTCATTTCCGTTTCGAATAGGACGTTCTGATTTTTTTCTTGCATTTTTTCCTGCGGCAGGTTTCCGCCTTATCCACGATCCGCCTTTGACAGGTTGTAGTACATTCACCTTTTCCTTGCGAATGGGAGACGGCTTTCTCGGAGGGTTTCAGCCCAGAGGTGTGTGACAGTTTTTATCTCTCTCTCTGTCTCTCGCTCTAACTCTCGCTCTCTCTCTCTGTGTCTCTCTCATTCTCTGTCTCTCTTTCTTTTTCTGTCTCTCTTTCTTTCTCTGTCTCTCTCTTTCTCTCTCTTTCTCTGTCTTTCTCTGTCTTTCTCTGTCTCTCTCTGTCTCTCTCTGTCTCTCTCTGTCTCTCTCTGTCTCTCAGTCTCTCTGTCCCTCTTTCTTTCTCTGTCTCTCTTTCTCTGTCTCTCTCTTTCTCTGTCTCTCTTTCTCTGTCTCTCTCTTTCTATATCTCTCTTTTTCTCTGTGTCTCTCTTTCTCTGTCTCTTTCTCTTTGTCTGTCTCTCTCTTTCTCTGTTTCTTTCTCTCTGTCTCTCTCTTTTCTCTCTCTCTCTCTTTCTCTCTGTCTCTCTCTTTCTCTCTCTCGCTTACTGAATATAACAAGCTGAGCAGCCGCGATTACCACGTATTTGAGACCCGGTCTACGTATATGTTACTATTGATGATACTTTGTGTTGATGGAGAAGGGTTCCGATGTGCAATGTGAACTCTCGTGGGACGCTGTCAGAATTCGCGCAATTACAGTCTGTTGTGGCTACAGAAATAAGAGGACGTGGATCATTTACATTCGTCTTGAAATGGCGCTATCACACAGAAGGAAAAATCTAAAAAAGATGAAGATGAAGAAGAAGAAGAAGAAGAAGAAGAAGAGAAAGAGGCATCAGACGTCACTTGTAAAATCCCATGGACATTCTTCAGGATTGAGAGGTTTGTAGGTAAACGAGCATCATTTTTCTGCTGGAAAACTGGGAAAACATTACATTACAGTTGTGTTTAAAATCACATTTCTTTTATTGGAGGCATGTTTTTTTTAATGTTGAAAATAAGCAACGGTGAAAAGAAAAATGGAATGCGTAAACAAAGATGATAGTAATAATTATTGACCTTCATAAATTAACTTTACTTCCGATCGTATTTATATATATTACGGAATTTGAAGGTTCGCACTGCAACTAAATTGCACAAGTTTGTTGAATATTGTTATATATTTTTTTAATTTAGGGTATTTCTAATAATGAAAGGGTGCCAAAAAGATATTTTTCCACTCTTTTGAGAAGCTACTCATGATACTGGTACTTTATCCAGTGTGGTAAAATCAAATCTAATGAAATAAAAAAAAAGTCGATTCCTATTTAAATATTGCAAACACTGTATTATATTTTAATTTCATGTGTCGTAATTTTTCCATGCAATAGCAATTCAATACAAACTATCCCCGTTTTTTCATGCATATACCTCTCATAATTCTGTATCGGTTCCATTACATCCATTGCCCGTCGGGCGCCATGACATTCGTACGCAAGTCTAGACCGTCTCGACCCTCGACAACACTCTCTGTGGTTAAAAATCCTCTCTGGACCTGGGATGTTTGTTTCAAAACAATCTGCACTGCCAGGACTGCAGAAGGAAAGAAAATTATTATCTAAAAGGAAGAAAAAAAACTACGCATCTAATTTTTCAAAGTGCAGAATCGCCTAATGCCTTCAAGTTTTTAAATCTTTTGATGAAGATTATGGAAATGATTATGAATGGGGACTAGAATGTGATGGAAGAACGATGATATAGAGTAGTAATGGTGATACAAATTAAATGGACCACGTTCCAATCACGTGAAATCGTGCAGCACACTCCCTTCTCCATCCCCACTTATATCGCACGTTGAACAGCCCAACATCATCGACATGGAAAGACAGCATTCAAACTCCGAAACACCAGTCTTGCGCTAAATGGGTAATTAAGTTTGATTTTTTTGTTTGTTGTTTTCGTAGGGTTGGCAAAGAGCACTTCATAAATTGTAATCGTAAAGAAATTTAAAATCCTACGTACGAAATGTTTTTTTTACTTTCATTTGGTGCTAGTGCTTTTGGAGACATTTCAATCACATACATTATGGCTTAGAATGTAAGTTTGGGTAAAGTAATGAATTTTGAAAATATTTTTAAAACGTTTTACCGGAAAAGTGAGCATTTATTTTTACAATGCCAGCTAAATAAATGCATTTAAACCACTGTCAAACCAATTCCCATGAGAGAATTCTACTCGCTTAAACACCCATTCAAGACTATCATTCCCGTAGATCATTGGCAGGTGTTACATGCACATGGAAATATATATTTTAAGTTATAAAATTGGAAAGTTTTATCAGAGTTAACATGCCACGCTTTGCAAAGGATTAAATTTAATTACGGTCGAGCGACGCTAGAGATGTGTTACGTGGTAAAGAATATACAAGATGGGGAATGCCTCCCAGGACGTAGTTATCCCGTACTTAAGTTCGTATTTTGCCTACACCTCACAGTCCAATAAAACTTGTAGACTATGATCAAAGGGAATGATGGCGTTCATGGGTGTGTGATACAGCAATTGGTGACACCCAATGTTAATATATGTCAGGGCCACGTCTTGCACACTGTGCGTGCGAGGACATAATGCTCCAAGAGTGTAACTGCTACAGCCTGACTCGACGATTCTATCTGCAAATAAGAGACGGAATAAAGCCATGCAAGGACCAACTCATGCAATGGCTGAGTTACCTCAGAGCAGAATTACCTTCGTCTCTGCAGCGACTCCAAGCAGAAAGTTCCGGGGTTCGAGTCCGCACAGTAGCTGGTTTTCCACACTAGCTAGCAAGCTCGAACTCAGTCACTACGTGGAAGATAATTGTGGTGGTCGGCTGCTCTCATTCGTGATATCTCTGAACACTTCCCTGTGAATGTCGGAGCAGTGCCCTTACAAACAGGCCCAAAAACGCGTGTGATCTCTTCTTCCGCATTCTTGTTAAATGCTTTTTCTCATATATACTTTTAGGTACCACACTAACACATATTTCCCTTTTTATTCACGACTACTTACTGCAATGTTTTTTTAACGATTTCAAATATAACACGCGCTTGGTCTCTCATTGAAATTAGATTAGATTAGATTTATTAATAATTTTGCAATTAAGTTTGAGAACTTGGCGGCAGAATACATTAACTTAACATTACTGAACTTAACAACTTTACAATATCTACAAACTTTACAAATTAACGTGAATATTTCACCGTGCAATCTTTCATAGCACTCCACATCACCGCACTTCACTTCACCGCACTGCGAAACCGAGCGGTAATGTCAATCTTACACAGTCGTTTTCCTCGGTTTAACAACGTCACTGCACTTCACGCCACTACACTACACTACACACAATTAATGATCATGTTAATAAAATAACAATAACCGAGCGAAGTGGCTCAGTGCGTAGCGCACTGAATTCGTAATCGGGAGGTCCGGGTTCGATTCCCGGGCCGGCCATCCTGACCGGGGTTGTGTGGTTTCCCTCGGTCATAAAGGCGAATGCTGGGATGGTTCCAAAAGTCCACGATCACCTATCGCCATTCCTATCATCTCTCATCTTTATACCCCCGGGCTAACAACCATGGGGGATAAAAATTGGATCCAGCTAAAATGCTGGTCCCCCAGTGAATTGTCACAAGCACCTGCTACCGCGATAATAAATAAAAACTGAGCCACTGTAAATGCAGGATGCTTGTACGCGTGGTCCTAGTCGGCCGATTCGCGAGCAAAAAAAAAAATAACAATAATAATTTTGAATTACTTAGAAGATATAGTTACTTACACTGAATTTTATTAAATATATTTATAACACACATATAAACAGTCATATGTATATATATATATATATATATATATATATATATAAACATATGTCAGGAACTTGAAGAGAATTCCGGTTGGGGAGACGTCACGCTGAGGGAGATGCACATAGAAAGCGAAATATATCACAAGCTGGGGCATAAGTCGGATCCCATCATTGAATGTTACGGAACGCCCGAGAGGAGATTGAAGTTTGGTTTCCAGCCAATGGTTGCCGAGAGGCGCAGCTGTCCAGTAAATCGTATGCGCATGCGCTTAAGCTACAACATCGGACTGAATGTGACGCGCATTGCGTTTTCCCTCTAGGCCGACGCCTTCGGCAGCAGCTCCCCGCTGGGTGTGTGCCAAGACGTGTGCGAGGAGTCCTTCGGAAGGGGCGTGTCCTTCCCGCCACCCTCTCCCCCCACGGTGAGACAACACAGCCACTAACAGAGACGAATTAAAAGTTGTTTAATATTTTGCGTCATAGCGTACATGAAATTAGTCACGATTAGAACGCATTAATTTCTATGAGTACGTGGTATTTCCTTTTCTGTACAAACTTTTAAAATTATTAAAGAGAATACGGTACGGTATTTGGTATTCATTCGCAACGAAGCTTCATCTGGCCAACAGGGTGCATCGCACACAACTCAACCAGTCTCTTGGTCACCTACTTCACCACAGGGCTTTGGCTTCCCTACGGCACCCCAGGGCTTCGGAGCAGATGGAATTGTAAGAACAACACGACATACTACTGATGATCAATTTCCAGTGGTTACTAAAAATTCTGTATGCCTGAAGGTGTGGCAAATATTAACTACCCTCTCATACCTCTCTACCTAAACACCATACGTGGAGCTTGTATACTAAATTTTTAGTATTTGTATTATATTTTGTATAGTATTTGATATTTTTCTGTATGTATAAATCTTAACTAATATCAAAGAAAATACCTAACTTTTACTGCTATCATTCATAAGCCACCATTCACTGGCCCACAGGGAGGTTCGCCGACATCCCAACCCGTCGCTTGGTCTCCGACTTCACCCCAAGGCTTTGGCTTCCCTACGTCACCCCAGGGCTTTGATGCCGACGATATCGTAAGTTCCTCACCATCAACATCGGACGATTAATTTCCAACTGTTCCAAAGAACTATTTAACAAAGACTAACACATTCTATCTCCCTTTGAATAACAAATTATGAGTTTGTCACCTGGAAGCTTGAATACGATTTGATAAAGTGACGATCAGAAGATAGTATGTGTGTAGTGCTAAAGGGTAATGTGTGTGTAGTGGGCGCAGCAGGCGGCGCTGGGCGATTTGAGCATCGGGGCGACGGGGGCCCCCATGTCGCCCCAAGATGACCGCCTCACCCCCGACCGCACGGCCGACTGGGCGCGCCAGCCCCGACTCGAGTCCCCCACGACGCTTCACGACGCCTCCTTCCCCCACGACCAGCCCTTCGACAAGGCCCTGTACCCCACGCCGCCCAAGGTGGCCAAGCCGGCGTTGCTCGACGCCATCACGGCTGACACCTGCGAAGCGCCCTGCGCGGGGGCCGACACCCCGGTAGGTAGCCTTTGCACTGCCAGCACGCGACACCTTTTGGCTTCCTTTTTACTCTGGTAGACCGACACTCCGGTAGGTGGCCTTTGCACTGCCAGCATACGACACCTTTTGAGCTCCTTTCACCCTGGTAGACCGACACCCCGGTAGGTGGCCTTTGCACTGCCAGCACACGACACCTTTTAGGTTCCTTTCACCCTGGTAGACCGACACCCCGGTAGGTGGCCTTTGCACTGCCAGCACACGACACCTTTTAGTTCCTTTCACCCTGGTAGACCGACACCCCGGTAGGCGGCCTTTGCACTGCCAGCACACGGCATCTTTTGGCTTCCTTTTCACTCTGGTAGACCGACACTTCGGTAGGTGGCCTTTTACACAGCCAGCACACGACACCTTTTGGCTTCCTTTTCACTTTGGTAGACCGACTCTTCGGTAGGTGGCCTTTGCACTGCCAGCACACGACACCTTTTGGCTTCCTTTTTATTCTGGTAGACCGATACATCGGTAGGTAGCCTTTACACTGCCAGCACACGACACCTTTGGGTTCCTTTTTACTCTGGTAGACTGATACCTCAGTATGTAGTCCTTGCACTGCCAGCACCCGACACCTTTTGGGTTCCTTTTTACCCTGGTATACCGACACCCCGGTAGGTAGCCTTTGCACTGCCAGCACACCGTTTGGGATCATTTTTATTCTAGTGAACCGAAACCCCGGTATGCAGCTTTCTGCATTGGCATCACACAACACCTTTTGTGTCAAATTCACTCTAGTTGGCCGACACCTCAGTAGGCAGATTCTTGCATTACCAGCACGCGACACCGTTTGGGTTCCTTTTTATTCTAGTAGACCGACTACCCGGTAGGCAACGTATTGCACTACAAAGACAGGATACTAAAGATTTTCGTCTTTATTCTCGCGCCTGGTAGTCGCGCTCAACTTGAAGTAGGTGTTAGTGGTCTTCGTAGGTCTTGGTGTATATTTTAAAACAAGTCACCTAAATCCTCATATTTTCTACTGCGCATCAGTCATAGAGAGGAAATATTAATCCCTCTTTACCTTATCGAAGGAAACAATTATTCAACTGTTAGGGTAGCAGATTCTGAGTCAGTCGGTGCCATGCGGAACTGTATTCCCAGTGTGCGTGAAGTTCGTGTCTGGTTTGCGTGTGCCTCAAATACATTAATACATTACAGTTACGTGTTTTTTAAAGTGAAATTTACCGAGTGATCTGTTGAATTGAATCTGTTTGATAAAATGATATTTCACATCAAAAGTGTGCGAATCATTCTGATGACTTCTTTTACGTTAGTGAAAGATTTAATCCCAAAATTGAAAAAGAAATATATGAAAGTACAAAACCAGCGCATTTTTATACTATAGCTGTTGTGTTTTTGAACAGAACAAATCATGAGCTTATCATCAGTGTTGTGTTACCTGTACAACGAAAAAGTGGAATGGAAAACTCAAATCATTGTCATTCGGTCTACCAATGTTGTGAAGAATGCAAACAAGTAATTTTAGTGCCCGCATATCAATGAACAAATATGCATATTCAATTTTTAACTTGTGCTTACCTCATATGAAGAATGTTCATGAAATTTTGTTGTAATATAACCGGAGAGACAGTGCGGAAATTAGTAAAAGATTTTGTTTATTTCAAATACTAAATACGTTCATATCTTTTAAATCTTACGTGATAGAAACTTTTTATAATGATTTTCGAAATCAGCGAGGTCATTGCCTTTGAAATCATCTACCATCATCCTCGAAGTATGAAAAAAGAATGTTCCCTTGTGTGATTGGTTTTTGGTCGTGAGATGACAGAAAAAGAGAATTACGTGTGGCCCGAGCCCCCTTAACCAACACCTTGTAAAATTCTGGATTACTCTGTTTCTCCAGAGGGTGAAGCTGTGACGGCAAAAACATGGCTTCAAGTTGCTACAAAAATGCGGGCGCTTCAGCCGCTCAACTAAGTAGTATATTCTTTCTTGTCGCTATTAACATAGTCACGCAACGGTCGTTTGCCGGAGGGTTGGATCGCTGTCAGGATGCTCCTTAGCGCGAGTACGTACTACTGCCACCTGCCAGCCTGACAGCATGCTCGACTACCTTCCCGCGCCACCGCTGCCTACTTCCCTTGCCCGGTTTCCCAAACCGACGGTCTGAACATCGAGTTGTACGAACTCCGCAGGGCCAAGGAACATGAAGGATCAACAAACAGATAGTTAAATTTGGCCTGTTTTATTTGTGACCGCACCCGCTTATGTCACTGGTAAGGAACCGTCTAGAATATTCCTCACAGTTACGACGATCCTCTTCTCTATATTTTCATGTTTTTTCGTGGGTTTTTCTACGATTAATCGATGTTTTTTCTTGGTAGGGCAGAGACAGCCTCCTGCTGATTTCCCCGGGCCTACGTTACCGACCCAACAAGTGACTTGGTCCCTAACGGGGTTTCCAATATCTTCTGTTGGTTTGGTGAATACATTATGTTCCATAAAAATACTAACCCCTGAAATTATAACCTATTATCATGTTATTGCTGTTGTTATTATGCTATCATTACTGTTATAACTGAATATATTCAAATTTTTTGTACATTCACGTTCGTGATTTCCTTTCCCTCGTGTGATAATGTAAGAAAAATATATGTTCATTCCATTCTGTCAATATTGATTTTCATATTCGTTCTTTCTCTCATTTCCCTATGTTTTCTTTATGGGACAGTGGCAGCCTCCTGTTGATTTCCTGTGACCCTCACCACCGTCGCAGCCGGTGTCGTGGTCCCCGACTTCACCAAGGGGGTTTCCCACGTCACCTCAGGACTCCGTTAGTTCATTTTCCCCCTTGGCGACTCTTGAAATCAGTCAGATTACATTTGTGTGCTACGAAGCCAGTTTCCGTTTATTAATCGGCCTCTACTAAGGCGCATAATTTAGACGTAATCCGTGATTTGCCGATATTACCTCTTCGATTTCGCTCTGTTGAATTCGAATTATCAGACATTAAAACAGTTTAATTTCTTTCGGCGTTTTCCTACAACGCCTATATTGAAGAGTTCTATTTTTTCTTCGAACGAAATTTGTTCTTCAGAATTAGTTCTTTCATTAACGCCCTGCACATTTTTTCAAAATGTTCGTAGAATTCGCGCCATTTTTGATTTGAACAATATTACAAAATAATTAAAAAAATAATTTCTCGAAAACAGCACCTACTTTTCTTCAAACTTTCGGTAGCAGAGATATATGCATAGTATAAGATGACAAAAACGTCACTTTGCTGTATTGTTTTGTTTTTTAAAGAATTACATAAATTAATTTTTTTTAAATATCTCTCACCTAGTTCGTATTTAGGTAACCAACGGCTTGTATACATTATTGCATTTGTGAGTGGAAGAGATTAAAATAATTTCCAATGAAGTTCTTCAAAAATCCAATTGTTTTCTGTGAAAAAGAGATTCAAATTTCACATTTTTTAGACGGTTTTTCCTAATTTTAGAATTGAGATTGATATTTGCGATAAATAATTACGTGGGCAACATAGGGGGACTATTTAGTATGTAAAAAAACACACCCTGTGACTGGAACTTTACCGTTGTTTTGCTTTAACATAGAGACCTGACATTGCCGGCGCCGAGTGTGAGCACAATTTGTTCAATACATTTATTCGGTTCATACATTTTTCATCATTCCCGAGATTAAAATTTCTTTTTACGAATCAGCAGAGGACATCCCCGTCGCCGCCATGTGCCTCCGCCCGACCATCACCGGGGCCATCACCAAGTGCACGGCCGGTGCCTCGGTCCCCGAAATCACCTGGGCGACTTCCCACATCACCTCCGGGTTTGGGAGCAGGCCAATTGGTAAGCCCCTCCTCTTTTCAATGAATGGGATATTGCTTATTATTCATTACATCCCTTTTTACATTACATATTGTTCCATGAATAAATCAGTACATTACGCATTACTAATTGTATTATTACTTTTTATAACTCATTGCATTATTCAAAGTGGGTTTGAGTTGGCATGTGGCCCGGGAGGCCAAATGGTTTTGGATTGGATGTCTTGTTATTTTGAATCTCTGGTAGCTCCTCAAGATGAAAGAAATTCAACTCTAACCAAATGAAGAAATTAATTTGGTAAAGGGAGGGTAAATTGAGTGATTAATGAAATAAATTCGTGCACTTGAAAAACCATTCACTGAACTAGGTTTACCATGTTTCATATTTTCTGACGTAAAGCACATCTTTTTACAGTATGACGTAAAATTAATACAAAATGAGAAATAACAATAATTTACACTGAATTGAATGATTCGGAATGAATAAAGTTTTCTAGTTGCTGTAGATAAATTTTCTTTTCTAATGTTACTCGTTTCATATTGAGAATTTTGACTTGCTTGTAGTTTTGCTTCACGCTTCGTAAAAGTTGTGAAGTAATGTACAGTGAATAATATGTTATATCCTAAAAGACACAAAACCTTCTGAATCTCGATTTGTATCGATGGCGATAATATTGATGGATATATGTCCACGTGTTTTTCTTGTAAACCACACACACTAGATATGTTCTTAAAATGTGAAACGTTGTATTAAATTGTGCACTACTATAAATTAGAGAACCTGTGCGTCAATACGACACAAAACGCTGCCAGAAGCGCTCCGATTGATTGAAATGAAAACTGAAAAATGAAAATCCCTTGCAGCTGTCTAACGAGCGGTCGTGACATGAGAGACAACAGTGCTGTTGTGTAATCAGTTGGAACTCGTTCAAGTCGCCGCCGCCGTTGCAACATGTACCACATCGCCGCTGCCAGGTGCAGCGTAACCGCTTGCGCTGCCTAGTTTCTGTTTTGTTCTGCTTTCATGTCATCTGCCTCGCTAATATTTTGTAACACAAATGTCACTTTCAATTTAATACTCCTTATTTTTATATTTTCACAATATTTCATTATTTTTCTCTTTCTTCTTTCCTAATTTGCGTTTTAAGTTTAGTGTCAGGCAGGTGTGGTCCACCGATTACCATTAGAAATTTTATTTTCTTCAATATTTTTAGGCACAGACGAAGTCATCTGATGATTCAGTCTTCGGCTATTTGCCTAGATTCTTATGAATATTGTGGCAACCGCATGTAAAAAATCCTTTTAACCACCCAATCTTGATTTCGCCTTTGTTTTTAATGTGTCATAGACATGAGTTTTCCCAACTTTAATTTTACATTATAAAAATCTTGACAGAAGTGTTGGTTTGTTCGTTTTCTTCAATTAGCCAATGTTTATCACTAAGTGCTAACGTTTTCAATTTACCGCCTAACATTATATATTCTTGATTAATACAGGCGTTGAAACTCGTTGAACTGAAAACCAGAAAACGTTAAATACCACTGGAACCATAGCATGACTTACAAGAACGGTGGAAGGGTCACACTTCGCGTTTCATTCCATCACAAGAGCAGTAGGAAATGTAGCGTGGGAAACGTTCGGACCAGAGTAGATAAAAAAGCGAATTGAATGTCTCGTGGTTCGATGTCGCCATATTAACAAGTCGATGTTAAAGTTTTTAAAACAATGTTTGTTTTCCGTGTTACCGTTTCTGTCAATTTTTAATTCAGCCGTACTACAAATTCATTTCCGTTTCGAATAGGACGTTCTGATTTTTTTCTTGCATTTTTTCCTGCGGCAGGTTTCCGCCTTATCCACGATCCGCCTTTGACAGGTTGTAGTACATTCACCTTTTCCTTGCGAATGGGAGACGGCTTTCTCGGAGGGTTTCAGCCCAGAGGTGTGTGACAGTTTTTATCTCTCTCTCTGTCTCTCGCTCTCTCTCTGTGTCTCTCTCATTCTCTGTCTCTCTTTCTTTTTCTGTCTCTCTTTCTTTCTCTGTCTCTCTCTTTCTCTGTCTTTCTCTGCCTCTCTTTCTCTGTTTCTTTCTCTCTGTCTCTCTTTCTCTCTCTCTCTTTCTCTCTGTCTCTCTTTCTCTCTCTCTCTCTTTCTCTCTGTCTCTCTCTTTCTCTCTCTCGCTTACTGAAGACGACAAGCTGAGCAGCCGCGATTCCCACGTATTTGAGACCCGGTCTACGTATATGTTACTATTGATGATACTTTGTGTTGATGGAGAAGGGTTCCGATGTGCAATGTGAACTCTCGTGGGACGCTGTCAGAATTCGCGCAATTACAGTCTGTTGTGGCTACAGAAATAAGAGGACGTGGATCATTTACATTCGTCTTGAAATGGCGCTATCACACAGAAGGAAAAATCTAAAAAAGATGAAGATGAAGATGAAGATGAAGATGAAGATGAAGAGGAAGAGGAAGATGAAGAAGAATAAGAAGAAGAAGAAGAAGAAGAAGAAGAAGAAGAAGAAGAAGAAGAGAAAGAGGCATCAGACGTCACTTGTAAAATTCCATGGATATTCTTCAGGATTGAGAGGTTTGTAGGTAAACGACCATCATTTTTCTGCTGGAAAACTGGGAAAACATTACATTTCAGATGTGTTTGAAATCACATTTCTTTTATTGGAGACACGTTTTTTTAATGTTGGAAATAAGCAACTGTGAAAAGAAAAGTGTAATGTGTAAACAAAGATGATAGTAATAATTATTGACCTTCATAAATTAACTTTATTTCCGATCGTATTTATATATATATTACGGAATTTGAAGGTTTGCACTGCAACTAAATTGCACAAGTTTGTTGAATATTGTTATATTTTTTTTAATTTAGGGTATTTCTAATAATGAAAGGGTGCCAAAAAGATATTTTTCCACTCTTTTGAGAAGCTACTCATGATACTGGTACTTTATCCAGTATCATAAAATCAAATGTAATGAAATAAAAACAAAAAAAGTCGATTCCTATTTAAATATTGCAAACACTGTATTATATTTTAATTTCATGTGTCGTAATATTTCCATGCAATAGCAATTCAATACAAACTATCCCCGTTTTTTAATGCATATACTTCTCATAATTCTGATAGCTCGTATATACACCCACCCTCTGTTACACTCCCATGTAATCCACTGCCCGTCGGGCGCCATGACATTCGTACGCAAGTCTAGACAGTGTCGACCCTCGACAACACTCTCTGTGGTTAAAAATCCACTCTGGACATGGGATGTTTGTTTCAAAACAATCTGCACTGCCAGGACTGCAGAAGGAAAGAAAATGAGTATCTAAAAGGAAGAAAAAAAACTACGCATCTAATTTTTCAAAGTGCAGAATCGCCTAATGCCTTCAAGTTTCTAAATATTTTGATGAAGATTATGGAAATGATTATGAATGGGGACTAGAATGTGATGGAAGAACGATGATATAGAGTAGTAATGGTGATACAAATTAAATGGACCACGTTCCAATCACGTGAAATCGTGCAGCACACTCCCTTCTCCATCCCCACTTATATCGCACGTTGAACAGCCCAACATCATCGACATGGAAAGACAGCATTCAAACTCCGAAACACCAGTCTTGCGCTAAATGGGTAATTAAGTTTGATTTTTTTGTTTGTTGTTTTCGTAGGGTTGGTAAAGAGCTCTTCATAAATTATAATCGTAAAGAAATTTAAAATCCTACATACGAAATGTTTTTTTTTACTTTCATTTGGTGCTAGTGCTTTTGGAGACATTTCAATCACATACATTATGGCTTAGAATGTAAGTTTGGGT